>JAWPHD010000753.1:0-402601 GCA_037043455.1 Cyrtodaria siliqua | reverse complement strand
ATAGTTCCTGAGTTCCTTAACCTCTGGTCGGAGGCTAGATATCGAGACAAATGATCGCAGGTGATCTAGCTGAAACTACTATGAAACTCGGTGGGGCCGTTGGAGCATGAAACCTTCCTTAAGCATGTTCTATCTGAGTTCTGTTGTTGTTCTATACTTGTCTGGTTGTATCTGTATGTATAATACTATGAAGGCTTATACAATCCTGTGTCTGACTATGAAAGATCATCTCAACCTTGGTTAGTGTGTTGAAAATAATACGGTTCTAATTGCCCTTTATAGTATGGTTAACATGCACAGGCACCTCGTATCTATCTACAAAAATAACAATTAAGATAGAAATTGCATATACACATGAATACATTATTATTATTAATGGAGTTAGTTTTTCCAAAGAATACATACATCAGTAGAGTTGAGTTAATTTGAGAATCTCAGTCTATGAATACATAAAAACACAAACTAGTCACATTTGTTCCATAAGTATATGACAGTACAAATTTACATGGTTCATCAGAACTTCTAACACAACTTCTGATAAAAACGGAATTAACATCATACAGTACAAAAGAATTAACATCATACAGTATGAACAGATAATCCGATTGATCACCGTTCTAACACAATCACTAAATTACTTGGCGTTTCGTAAAAAGGTTTATGTACACTCAAGTGATATGAAAACGCAACACGGGAATTTCCGCTATATATTGTACGTACAATATGCTGCTTTTAATCGAATGGTACATGGCTACGTAAGACTTTTCCTTTTGGAAAAAATACTAAAACAACAAATAATACAGCAAATAGTATTCCTTCAATGTTTCATTATTCACAGAGTACGCGTTTGGCTCAATCGTGTGAGCAAACCTAGGATGCAACATTTTGCAAACTATTTACGTTAAATACAGTACTGAACTAGCTCAATTTTTCAAAGAGCTACTTCAGCATTTATGAAGTTCTTATTACAAAGTGCAGTGTGATTAAAACGTCTACAACATCACAGTTGTGTCCTTTCTCTAGTTAACTGCAACTTTCTTTTTAAAAACATCTGGGGATTTCTTTGGAATATTATGTGCAATTAAGTGTGCAGTATATACAATATATAGCGGAAATGCCCATGTTGCGTTTTCATATCACTTGAGTGTATATACCGAATTATTTCAAACGACATCTGACGGTTTCGTCATTCAGTGGTTTCATTGTTTGAAAATATTCACTAAATGAAATGGAGTTTTACTATTTTTATACAAATATGTTGTATGATATGTGTTTTACTAACTATTGTATAAAACACCAGACGGTTTCGTTGGTCATTAGATGGTTCCAGTTGATAAGCATTGAAATGTTTCATTGTTATAAAAATGTTACAGTGTGATTTGGATTTTTGCTAAATGAGTTCAAAACTTATTAAATGGTTCGAAAGCTTTCCTTAAACAGTTTCTTCTATTATTAAACGATTCGTGTTTTCATCAGGTTAGCTTGAATTGATTGTATGTGTACACAATCCTCGCTATTATCCTGTCTTCAGCGCCCAAATAGACAAGACAGTGTAAATAAAACTACATCCCATCAAAAGGAATTCTCTCACAATAAAGTCCACATCCAGAGAAACTAACAAAAGAAACACTACGATATTGTTTTATAGCTATATAAAATACAAAATAAGAAACATCTCAGGGTGTATCCAGAAGTGTACTGAATAACCACAGCAGTTGCAGCAAAAGAGAAATCCAATCTAGGGTACGACCAGAAAACTCGAGGGACGAAATCTCATGAACCTACCTCCCTTGGTCGGGGTTTCAGTGGTGCAGTCATAGTCCCAAGAGGTTGCCCAGTCATCGCACAAGGGAAAAGCTAAGCGTAATGGCTGACTGTAGAGGGTTAATCACAAACCCTGCAGTGCATTGTAATACTAAAGGGTCGTACCCTTTTCTGACGAACTTCCTAATTAGTTGTGTAAAGTGGTCAGGAAACCCGCCATATCCCTTTAACTTCCGACGTTTATAGACCACATCTCCATAAAATAAGGGTTGGGATATTCCTAGTCGCAGAAGTGTTTTAAGGTCGGTGTTGTACTTCTCCAGTAGGTTTTTGTTACGGCGGTAGAATATTGAGAAAGATCTACGTAGTTTGTGATAACGAAACTCTGCTGAAGAAATGTATTTGTAATAACTTTATTTCGACCAATGAATACTATAAAGAAGTATAAAAAGATCGGACAGGTAAAGTAGCATTCAAGGAGTACAGTCAACCACAAAACACAGAAACAAACACGCAAACAGACAAACAAGAAGGCAAAAGTAATAATAAATGTAATAATAAATGCAAACGACATCGCAAACACAAAAGGGTTGACAATAGGGCTGACCGCCTTGGAACGGTCAGTGGCAAAGTAGGCCACTGGGTTTTTTAAACCGGTTCTAGGGTGCAACAAACCTCACACTTACCCTACTGCCATCCCATTAAAACAGGACAGTGTAAATAAAGAAATCCCCGCCATGATCTAATATTTAACCAACAAGGCAGCATCAATAGGCAATATAAGTAAAACACAAATATGCCCGTGTAAATATAATACAAAAAAACAATAGCCTAGCAAGCCACAATGAAGGTACTCAATGGCTTGGCAGAAGCCAGAGCAACAAGAAAATAAACCATTAAGGGAGACAAGAAAGATCATAGACAAACATCAAACGCCACCGTCCCAATAGGCTTTAGGTAGGCGTCATCATAGGGTCCACAGCCTGTCCGTTCATCGTAAAATTAAAGAGGACAGCATAGTGGCGAACTGTAAAAGGGTTCACCACCAAGTATGCAGTACGTTGCAAATTGATAGCGTCATAACCTCTTTTGATAACTTCTTTAACAAGTTTATTAAAGATAGTATGAAAGTGATCATGACCAAGAATCTTACGAAGTTTATAAATCACATCACCATAGAAGTCAGGTTGTGATAGTCCTTAAATTACTTTTATTTTTGGAAAGAAGATCAGGGTTACAATAATATAATTTTGCGAAGGTTTTACAAAGATAATGGTAACGGTAACCCCGATTGAGTAGCTTTTTAGTTATACAAAGATTACGAATATTAAAGTCATCAACTCGAGTACAAGCTCTTGAAAGACAAACAAGTTGAGATTACAAGCTCTAGCAAAACGAATGAGCTGGGAGATATAAACCTCGTATGATGTAGCACGAGGTATATCCCCAACCAGGTAAGGATAGTTAACGATGTTAAAGTTGAAGTCATCTCTCTTATCATAGAGTTTAGTATTTTAGTATCTATGAAATCATTAGAAATCGAGAGATGAATATCGAGGAATGACGCGTCAGTATCAAAACTGTTGGCTTTATTCACGTGAGCTTTGGTGGATAAATATTAGTAACCATATGAGCAAAGAACGGATTAATATTGAGTATGCCCTCTAGATACCAAGATGTATTATTAAACGCGTCAATAACTTCCCTCTGGCTAACAGGTGACAACTCAACATACAATCTCTTTCATAGCAGTACAAAACCAAATCTGCGACAAGTGACGCACAGTTACAACCTGGCGATGTTATCAAGAAGGAAATATAACGCTATACAAATAAAGGCCACACATTATATTATCAATCTTTACAAAAGCCCTCACATTATTACAAGCTAGAACAGTTGTACCTTCTTTCGGAAATGTCTTCTGAATAAGCTGAAGCAATTTATCTTTGATATTAGATTATGTGGTAGAGTAGTATATAGTGTGGAAAAGTCTTAGGTGCCTAGGGAAGAGGCATGCAAATACTTACACAACTAATGGAACACATTCCATTATGTTTTAATATGCTGTCGTTTGCATTTATTATTACTTTTGCCTTCTTGTTTGTCTGTTTGCGTGTTTGTTTCTGTGTTTTGTGGTTGACTGTCCTCCTTGAATGATACTTTCCCTGTCCGATCTTTTCATATTTCGTTGTATAACGTTATGATCAGGCAGTATCTTCAAAGACAATTGTTTGGTTGTTTGAATGATGTTTTACGTCATTTTCAGCACATTATTTAGGCTGTATATAACGGTACTGCATACCTGTATCTGTAAGAATAGAGTCTCCAAATGCAAGATTTTAACCTGGATCTAAACAATAATATGTTCGTTTTCTATAAAAAGTAGATATAAAAATCGAACAGGAAAAGTAGCATTTAAGGACGATAATCAGCCACAAACACACACAGAAACAGAGAACAAGTTTAAAAATGAATAAAAGGCCAAATAAGACATCACAAACACACAAACACAAAAGGGTTGACAAAAGGGCTACCGCTTTGGAACGGTCAGTGGCAAAACAGGCCGCTGGGGGGGGGGGGGGGGGGGGGGTTTAAACCAGGTTCTAGGGCGCACCAAACCTCACTCTCACCCTTACCCTACTTTAACCCCAATTAAACGAGTAAAACACAAAGATGACAGTGTATATATAAATAAAGAAAAGACAATAGCCTAAAAAGCCACAAAGCAGGTGCTCAATGACTTTGCAGAAGCCATAGCAACAAGAAAACAAACCATTGAGGACACAACAAGACAATATAGTAGACTAACATCGAACATATTATTGGCTTTAGGTATACGTCATCATACGGTCCACAGACTGTCCGTTCATCGCACAATTAAAGAGGAAAGCATAGTGGGGAACTGTAAATGGGTCCACCACCAAGCATGCAGGGCGTTGAAAAATTATAAGAAAGATAAAAATATCGGACAGGGAAAGCGACATTCAAGGACGACAGACAACCACAAAACACAAAAACAAACACGCAAACAGACAAACGAGAAGGCAAAAGTAATAAAAAATGCAAACGACATCACAAACACGAAAGGGTTGACTATAGGGCTACCGCATTGGAACGGTCAGTGGCAACAAAGGCCACTGGGGGTTTAAACCGGTTCTTGGATGCACCAAACCTCACACTTACCCTACTGCCATCCCATTAAAACAGGACAGTGTAAATAAAGAAATCCCCGCCATGATCTAATCTCTAACAAACAAGGCAGCATCAATAGACATTATAAGTAAAACACAAATATGCTCGTGTAAATATAATATAAAAAAAACAATAGCATAGAAAGCCACAATGAAGGTACTCAATGACTTGGCAGAAGCCTGAGCAACAAGAGAATAAACCAGTAAGGGCACGACAAGAAAGATCATAGACAAAAATCAAACGCCACCGTCCCAAAGGGCTTTAGGTAGGCGTCATCATAGGGTCCACAGCCTGTCCGGTCATCGTACAATTAAAGAGGAAAGCATAGTGGCGAACTGTAACAGGGTTCACCACCAAGCATGCAGTACGTTGCAAAATGATAGGGTCATAACCTCTTTTGATTAACTTTTTCACAAGATTAACAAAGATAGTATGAAAATGATCATGACCAAGAATCTTACGAAGTTTATAAGGTCATAATCTCTTCTGATGAACCTATTAACACGTTTAACAAAGATGGTAAGAAAGTGATCATGGCCAAGGAACTTACGAAGTTTGTAATTCAGGTTGTGATAGTCCTTGTCGCAGAAGAGTTCTTACATTACTTTTATATTTGGAAAGAAGATCAGGGTTATGAACATTAAAGTCCTCAACTCTAGTACAATCTCTAGAAAAACGAATAAGGGTTTGGGAGACATAGACTCCATAAGAAGTTGCTCGGGGAACATCCCCATCTAAATGGGGAATAATTGGATAATTAATTAACAATATCAAAATTAAATCATCTCTCTTGTCATTATTTCAACAAATTCAGTAGAGAGATGTAAATCGCGTTAGTATCAGAAATATTAGCTTTGTTAAGTTGAAGTTCTTTAGGATACATGCTATTAACCATAGTAGAAAAGAAAGGTTTGTCAATGTTCAATATGTCATCCAGATACCGAGAGTTGTCATTAAAGGCTTCAATAACATCTGCCTGTGTTTCTGGTTAAAGACAATATGAAATCTCTTTCATAGCAATATAAAAACAAATCTGCGACAACGGGTGCACAGTTCGTACCCATAGTGATACCAATAAACCATTTGCTGATTTCATCATTGTTCAAATAAAAAGAAGCACGCAAGTACTAATTCGAAATGCTTCCATATCTTCTAAAATGTGTATAAAACAATGATCCAGTTCGGATTACTAGCAAATGTGACTGAATCCTACGAATATCACATAATCGCGGTGCTAATGTATTTGGATGTCAAAATTATTGACAGATAAGTATAGAAGTCGACAACCATGATCATTAAAGCGGTCATCAAATCGGTATAACATCAGGATTGTATATGCAAAACACTCGAGACGACAGACGAACAAATTAATTTATCAAACTGTTCGTCTAACATATTTGATACAATAACATTCATTCCTTACTACAAGCTAATATAGTCTATATTTAGACTCATGAATAGAGGAATTAGCAATAACACCTAGTAATATCACATGTTGCTTGGATTAATATTCTTCTAAATCATTATATAGTTGACATTTTGGCAGATGTATAGGAACAGGACACAATGTCCAGATGAAATCTTGGCGGCATACTCAATAGCTCACTAGGCAGATGTACAGAAATACAAATTGTGACTTTTTAAGTGTTTTATATTCATAAACACATGATCACCTTTGTGTTATACTTCTATTGTGGTATGTGAAAGCTAAATGTCTGTTCAAAAAACGTTATGTTCATTCCAGTTTTTGTTGATATTAATTCCTACTTACTTTTCTGGGGTTAGAGGTAAAACCGCACACTTTTTCAAATGTTCAGTTTCGTCTTTGTTCGAGTTTATTTATGCTATATATATTAAATAATAGTTCAAGATATAAACATAAATCCGTTTGCACACTTATTTTTGAACAAAAATAGTGGTTTCTCAGTATATCAATTTCTGCTTTGAGTTCAATGCTGATTTAATTGGTATTGTAACATAGTTACCTTATATTGGAGGTAATTACAAATCTTTTATCAATAATTAAATTGGGAAAGTGGAATGAATAATAAATTCCGAACCCAATTTGCTTTAATAATTAAATGTCGGGCCTCCTTTAATGCACTGAATAATGAATAACATTGACATAATTCCATTACGCGATGGGAACACTTATATTAGCAGGATTTTATAAAGGATATTGCGACATTAAAACACATTTAAAAACATGTTTTACTGAATAATTGTAACTTGTTTATAATTAATTATTAAAAGTTTTAATTTATAATATGCAAACTTAAGGTTTTATCTCATACCCAGCCAACCACGTTTTTGCTTCTTGGAGAAGGGGTTGGATGTGGTATAAAAGTTAATACTCGGACCACGTAATGTTTCTTTAAAGTACATGATTGTATACAACGCGAAGAAGTAATAATTAGAGACGTCACTACGCTACATTATTCTTTAGTTAATTGTATACTGTTACTGTAACAGGAATGCAGAAGTGTGTACGTCGTATAACGTTTAAATGTGCAATAGAGCAAAATACCGTTAGTCTATGATTGCATTGTCCAATGTGTTAAATTCCCAACATGTCTATTAAGTTAACTTAAAGTCATATTATATTTTATAAAGTTATTTCATAGACCTTTTAATATGCTAGCATTGTTTTGTAATTCCTTTTATCATTTTAGACAGAAGTATGTTCGTGTACCTAATTTAATAACATCTCAGATTTCTATCTTTTTCAAATAAAACATTCCAATAAAACTATTTCATTAGTGGTGTCACGTAAACTACATATTCTAAAGAGGAGTAAAACAAGACAAAAGAAAATAAAATTGCATAAAGGAAACTACAAAACATGGCGTTTTCATCGAATTATATTTTCTACATAGGCCAACGCCATAAGCAGATATCGTTCTTATAATAATGTTGTAATGACAATATGCGAAAAAGTCGCTTAGTTAAGGAGTTAGCTGGGGTTAGCCAGAAAATGGGGGTAATTATGTATACTATCGATCCCACCAAAATTACATGCACAAAGTGGTACACATTTTTTAAAATGGCGCCTGAACACCACAACCCATAAATAAAAAAGTTCAGCAAAAATATTAGCTACCGACAAAAATTATAAGTTTCAGAGAAACAAATTCGTGAATAAATGTATATAAACATCTTACGCACGTAGAATAATTGTGTATGTTATATTTCATGTTTGACTAAAATTAGTTCTGATATATAAGCACGATAAGGAATAATACTATACTTAAAAATATAGAATTCTTTTTTGATTTTTTAAAAATACGGTAATTCTATTTTGTTTAATACATGTTCACGTGAAATTAGATAATGCATTCATTTTAGTTCAATAAGAAATGTAATAAAATATGTAAGAACAGGTTTACTACAAAAGATATAATCAAAAACGCATAAACTATAATATATTTTAATGCTTATACATGTATGCTACTAATCATATGAAAGTCTGTTGTTGTTGTTGTTGCTTTAAAGTTACTGTTATATTATGCAATATATTGATACTATACATGCTTTCAAATATCACACACATATTTTAAAATGTGTTCGGTTATCCAAAATGATTTTAAACTGTATATAAAGGGAGAAAAATTAATCAATGGCGTTGTACTAATCTTATAAGTTCGTTAATGAATATATAAATCATTCACTTTTTAATTAGCTTTACGCATTATTCTCTACAATATATACATGAACCACTCTGATTTTAAGTTGGGAAGATGCTTTACTACTCTTTTTTGCTGCGATCAAGACGGTTTAAAATTATATAAGTTTAAGAAGGTACTTTGCACCTCCGATCACTTGCGATGTTCCCAACGCGATGATCTGGTAAGTCATTAATATAGATAAGGAAAAGAAGAGGGCCTAGGACAGAGCCCTGAGGTACGCCAGACGAGACGGGGATAGTATTTGACTGGGCGCCATTTATGACGACTGATTGTGATCTGTTATCTAGAAAACCTTTAATCCAAGTGAGAGTATTTCCTCTGATACCATAGTAGTGAAGTTTATACAGGAGTTTTTCGTGGTTTACCATGTCGAAAGCTTTAGAGAAGTCAAGTAGGATAAGGTCAACCTGGCTCTTCGTGTTTACTGCTTTCAGGATGTCATCAACGAGCATGAGGAGTTGAGACTGGCATGATCTTTTCTCCCTGAATGAAGCCATGTTGTAGCTCGTAGAAAAGGTCTGACTTAGCAAAGTGCTTTGTAATTGCAAGCATATCAGGCAAAGACAAACATATTCGGACGATGGACCAGCAATTGATGCAGTTCAGCAAGTGAACTCAGGTCTAAGTCCATGGAACTCCATTCACATTGTGACTAGCAGATAGGGTATGGGGTGACGCTAGGCTAATAGATTTGCTTACATACTCTAACATGTTAAGAGTATGTTGGCTATAAAGAGTACCACAGATGTGTTTGTGGGCTAAAACCAACATATGAAGCGCTAATGACGGTGTTTCTTGTGTAGTTCTTTATGAAATTGCCATATCAGGTAATATCGCCAAGGGAATCTCAGAACTTGGTGCTTATGGTTGTTCAAAGTCGACAACATTAAAGTTATGGTTTATGTTTCTGGAAACAGCCGATGTTAAGCAGCATTAGGGCGGAAAGATCGGGTGATTGGACATTACACCTCGAGACGCAGGCAAGTACGCTGCCTTATTTCGTCAGCATAAAACATTCTAACTACGCAAGATAGTTACCTGTATACGTTTTGGAAATGCTCGTAGATGTACTAGAAGACATTGTAAAACATTGTTTTTTTTACAAGGCCAGTTTACCTATCGACACTGCGAAAATGGAACATTTATCGGTATCAGGAGCAACAGACCACTATGTATGACTCTAAACGTGCACTTTTTTTCCTGCAGTTCATGACTGACCGGTTGCGACTCTGTTTGATCATTTAATGTAATTGAAAATAAAACAATTATCAAGGTGAAGAAGGTAAATAGTGCTTCTAGCTTCAAAAATAGAGTAGCCATTAAAGATGACTCAGTCTATGACAGGGCTTTTGAAACAGGTGTTTAGCAGCCATTTTTGTAAGACCCAAAGAGACGACGTGCAGTGTAATAAGCTGAAACTGAGTCTGAAGCGTGTTGAGGATGAGAGGATGTCAATGCAGTTCTGGAATTTGACCTTCACCATAAAGGTCAAGGTCTGGACTTGAGGTAACATTGAGATATCGAAAATACCGATATTTTGTGTTGGCTTCCATCGACTGGTTCTAGTTGAGCGTTGCAAGTGTAAATCAGACGAACACTTTTGCAACAAAGCTAACCGAAGCCCACTCTAGGTGCCCAGTATAATGATGCTATCGTAGTGGGAATATATCAAGGAGAACTTAACATTGTCATGCATAGTGAAGTGGAAATATAACTTCAGAACAAAACATAACACTTTAGCAATGCAAAAATCACAATGGAAGATGTAACATGTATTCCTGTATAATGTAAATAGTTGTCATTGATGGAAACATATGGACAAAGATATAGTTCACACATCATAATTATAACAAGTGAAATTAACCTCAAAAGAAGGTATAAAAGTCGAACAGGAAATTCACAAGTTTGAAACAAACAAAAATTACAAGGCCATATAGAAGAAAAGTATGCGGCACTATAAATATAAAACGGTTGACGCATTGGTACCGCATTGGAACAGTTTAGGAAACGTGAATCACGCTTATCATCGAATATATTCCTATGGTTCTTTAAAGTGCTCGGAGGATAGACTCCGATACAAGGACAGCCCGGTTAACACTCACGTCCGACGGACGAGGCTAGAGTCTTGCCTAAGGAAATCGAATATTCCGTGGCACCAGTGTGTCTCAGACCCGTGATATCCGGATTCAGAGTTGAACGTGTTTATCCACTTGGTCACCACATTCGACAATACAGTGTTAAGTAGATGTTAATGAAAGGAATGGATAACATATGCACAAGCCAAAAAAAGACAAATAGCAATGGTTGTTGTCTTGACAGCCATGTTGGATATAATGAAGATAAAGATTAAAGATGAGATTAATAATTAAAAATGCTTTTTATTTGGAATTAATAGAAGATGAAGTGAGTATAAGCTAAATTACAACACATCAACAAATGTCACACGTCACGCTGTTTGTATATAAACGGTATATGCATATAAAAGAAATTAATACAGAGTGTATCAAATATGGATTATGTAGGATAAACAGATATATTTTAAGTGAAGCCTTAAACATGCTAATACAATCGAATTGTAACTGATAATATCTATATCTTGATGTATCTCGTTTGCTTTAACCTAAAAATAAATGTGTTTATACGTTTTTATTAAAGTGTTTGATTTTTCTTACAATACGTATTCAAAATCATACACATATGTGTGTATAAGTTAAACAATTAAATAGTTCAGTTCACTGATATCCATTTTAAAGCTTACTGTAGGCAATTCATAACGCATATAATAAAACGTAGTTTTGTAATCAGTAAGGCTTCATACATTCATTTTATATCAATCCACCAGTGATTTACGATCAAAGCTAAGCTGCATATCTTTGACCATTTTTAAAATTTATTATCTCCCTTTATTATTTATGCATCCATTTATTGCGTCTGTTTTCAAAAATAAGTGACATAATTGGAATATTTTTCTGTTGAAAGCTCAACAAAAAGTACCTAACATATTTTTTTGCAAAAGATTGCCGTAGAGTTTGTTCATTCATCTCTTTGGTGATTTATGTTTAAAACAATATTTATTTTATTTTATGAGGGTCATGTATTTTAAGTAATTTCAACTGATCCTTGTTGGAGAGGGTTTATACTTTCCAATGACATCATAGTTATCCATTTTCTAGGTGTTCCCAACAATTTTTAAAAAAAAAGTCAATTGTCACTACAACATGAGGAGTACAATAAAGCCTCATGGTTTTATCGTTTATATATTCACAGCATTGAGACAGAACGCTTTATATTTGCACAGGCCTTCAACATCAGGGATGTATCTCTGATACATTGTTATGAAAAAATGTTATATCGCGTTCGTAAACACAAATGGCATATTCAACGTCCTGCTAACATAAGCTTTCCCATCGCTTAATCGAATTAAGGCGGGACAACGTAATGGAGTCAAGCTTTGAGGTTATTTAGGTATAGCCACATTGCACTGGAAGTATTACCGCTATCTCCATCCAGTACAAATGTAATCCGCTTTTCACTAATATTGCCAATTTTAAATTAACATATGCTATAATACACATGGGAAACAATCAAAAGGTCTTTTAACGAAGCCAAATGAACAACAACGGGTAGATTTATCTATAACTAAGTCGATATTTGAAGACAAATTAATCAATGCTATGCTTAAGCATTCGTTCAGAGAAATAAGTACGACAAGTGAGTTCAATATAGCTTTTCCGTAAACAGGTTTACAAAAAAGAAAAAAAACTTTTTCCTTCTATATCCACACTCATTTTTAAAGGAGAATGCTTATTTTAGTTATTAGATAAATATTAATATACTGAAAATGATTGAACACATACCCAGCTTTCGGTTAAATTCACAAAATGAGGTATACAATTCGAACAGATAATGTAGCCTTCACATAACACAGTAAAAAAAACGCATTCAAGAAAAAAATTAATAATAATTGACAATATGGATACCGCATTGAAACGGTCAGTGGCAAAAAGGAGTTTGTATAAGCGTGTATTATCCTCTCTGTATTGCACTGGGCATTTAGGCAAGAAGATCTCGGTATAACTATCATCGGAAGGACTGGTCAGTTGGGAAATTCGTTTTAGGTATTTCGAGAATTAATCCAAAGACGTTCCTGGCTGGAGTAACATGTACGATCTCTTGACCGAGATGCTAACCATTTCATCATGACCCGGCTTTAAGAAAAATGCCTCTGGGTCTTTTAGCATGTTCCGGGTAGCACCAGCCCTTATTCTTACCTCTATTGATATCCTCAATAAAAAAGACCGTGTAAACAAAACACCACCCAGCTATAACTTCATAGGATACAGAAACATACATTCCATATATTTTTAGTAAAACTAATTTATTGTAGGAGCCGTGAATAAGAGAAAACTGTACTAAAACGGAAAAAGATGCACAGAACTTTGGCAAAGCCTCACTAAACATTTAAATGTGTTGTTGGCATTAAGCCTGATTTGTTTAAACAACCCAATATCCTCAGTGAACTACGACAGGGCATATAAGACATATTGCTATAAATATCTGTGTGAAATTACCATTTTATCAATTAAAGACATATTTCGAGCCTATTTTATTTAGGGGAGAAAGAGTTTCTATAGGCAACTGTAAATCACTGCTAGCCATATAATTTCATGAGCAAAGTGTGATATTCATTTTTTCTTCAGATTATGAGGCCCACCAAATAAAGCATTTGTGACCAGTACACATAATAACACATTAAAGAATGTTGTATATTTATTGTGTTGTGGTCTGATTTTTGCTCTAAAAACAATTAAGAAATACAAGATAAGTTTCGTATTCAAAAGCTAAATCATGAACATACATTTCTTCATTAAAGTAAATTACAAAGTGTTGTTAAGCTATTCTTATTCTCAATATAGCAATGCTATACAAATAAAAATTTGAAAAACTAAGAGCGGGCCTCAATTTATATACCTGAGTTGATCAGCCATGAAGCGTGCTGGCTGTAAATATTTAAGCTTCTTATGCTTTTACACTAGTGTTTGGTGCAGTGCGGACCTACGATGCAATTGCGTCTGGGTACTGTGCTTTATATATGGCATGTTTTATCGGTTTTATAATCATATAGATTATAGTAGCGTGCTTAATTTCTTAAAATTTCACCAGTATATGTTTTAGAAAAGAAACGTTCTATTACGATTGAATTTGATTCGTAAATTACCAGTTTGATTGAGCATTTCCCTTGCAGAGTATGTGTGATGTTCAGGCAGAAATGTAATGATCTCAGATTACTGAAATTGTTCTTGAAATGTTGGTATAAAATGTCAGAATAAGACATTGATCAGGCTAACGTTCAATTGTACTCCAAATACGGATTTTAATTGCACGACAAAGAACATACATGTTTAGTTTGATACATGTGATACAAATTAGGTGTCGATGATGGCACATGAATTGTCCATACTATTGTCAAGTATTTCCATATTAATTTTAATATAAAACATGTTAAAGCAATAATTCGCTCTGGCATATAGCAATTAACCATTCTAACTATTATGTAACACGTTTTTTGTTTTTTTAATACTTCTATTTCAGACACATTGTGTACTTACATGTACATGTACACTTGCATACACACACACACACACACACACACACACATATATATATCAGCTATATATATATATATAAATATAGCTGGTAAAACATGCTATTCGGAAAAATATATAACAGAAACCGGTCAAGATAAATGAATTTCAAGAAGAGCAAAAACAAAAATAACAAAATAAATGAAGTCAGTACAAACCTACACTCTAAATTAACTATTAATATTACATACTTATACATATATACATACATATACATATACATATATACTTCTATATACACACATGCATACATACACATATATACAAATACATTATATACACACATACATATTCCTAGATATACCAAAAGGGGTAATTTTACTTGACTATCCTAACTAAACAGTTGGCTAATTATGTTCTATCTCGCCTTTATGGCATTAGATTTTGGTACAGGGTACATAAATGATGAAAATAATTCCAGGTGTTTATATCTTTTCAGATGTTCGACGAAAACAACATATATTGGGAGACATTTTTTCAATTTGCTTGAATAGACATAACTTTTATAGACAAGGAAACGCATATTAATAATCGAATTTAAAACATATTCATGCTGTTTAAAACCAAAGAGGACCTATTCGGGTCGTAATTCAATAGGAATTCCGCAAATATTTTTGATGTGTTCAAACAATCTTAGCAGTATATTCTTTGAATACATACAGTCAAAAAATAGATGCGAAACTGTTTCTTGTGAGTCGTTGCAAAAAGTGCATAGTTCTGTTTCTGACATTTTACATTGATACAATTTGGCATTGGTAAACAAAATACGATGAAGTATTTTGAATTGAAGACTTTGTAGGTAAGTATCATCGGATATTTAAAAAGTGTGTTGATATAGAAATTTCCAGTCTTCATTTGTTAAGGCTATTCCGAGTTCTTTGTTCCATTTTTCTTGCGAGTTGTTGGATGTTAAGCTTACTGATATTAAAAAAGTCTTCATAAAACGATTTTTTGTTGATTTTAGTTATGAACATTTTTATATAAAGAATGATCAATTTTAGTTTTATTCTTAATACATATTTTCCATTCATTAGGGATTCCATTAATTTTTCATAGTGAGATGTAAATGAAATGCCTGCATTGTATTTAGTTGAGAAATAATAAAAGATAAAAACTCACACCGTTCATTTACAAGATCGTTAATGAAAAATATTGCGTTTTGACTTAACACTTTAAAGAGGATTAAGTCCCAGTTTAACACAATATTTGAATTATAAAACATGGGTTCTGATAAAATATCTGTATGTGTGTTTGTGGTGTTTTCACTATCTAAAACATTTTGCCAGAAACTGTTCTGATAACTTGCTAGTTTGAGGATTCTGTCTATTTTTACCAGACCATAAGAAATTAGACAATGTAATTTCGACTTCATCAAATATATGATCCGGTGGGTCAGGAAGGACCGTTAGACAATCATAATGATTGGAAGAGCGAGAGTTTTATAATCGTTGTTTTTCCAATAAGGGTAAGATTTCTGAAGGACCAATCGTTCGACATATTTTTATTTTTTGTAAGTTCAGTGAGGTAGTTGTTTATAAAATAGTTGTCTTTTTCTAAGTTGTATGTTATCCCTAATATATTAAAATTGCCTTTGAAATCCCATATAATTGGTTTCTCAGTACTGATTTTGTCAAGACAACCTTTTTTTGAGACTATCCATATAATTTGAGTTTTATTGAAGTTTTCTTTTAATCCTTAGCAAAGATAAAACGTATCTACTAACTGAAGTGCAGTATTAGGAGAAATTACGTCATCAAATAGAGAGGAGTCATCCGCATATCGATTTAATAAATATTCTGAATCTTTTACTCGAATACCTTTAATATCAGGGTGATTTTTCAAGGCAGTACTCAAGGCAGTACTTAAAAAGTCAACACATATGCTAAAAAGATATGGAGAAAGAGGATCTCTCTGTCGGACACCGCGTTGAATAGTGAAACATTCTGAACAATGGCCATTATTCAGGACGCAACTTTTCTATCTCTTTAGTTCAATGAATGTCATATCTATCACTACACCTTGAAAAAATGTCCCTCCTCTTTACTTGCCCCTACAATTCATACTTCCAAATGTATATATATCACTCATAATAAATAGTGTAGGTTAAACGTATAGTTTGTATCGACTTCATGAATATTGAATTTTAAAAGCTTGATGGTACATGACCTGTATCTGTTTACTTGATTGCATATAATAACTGTATAAAGAGCGCGTTGTTTTCTATTGACTAAAATAAAAATGTTCACCAACAATGTCTGTTTTTTTAATATGATAACAACATCTCTTTTTCATCTCTTTCATTCTCTGGCTTAGTGAAACTTCGTTGTAAATATGATTTTGTCTGTAATATTAAAAGCATTGTTTTTGTTTAAGTTGTAAATTATTTGCACACGCGTGCATGGTTGAATAATATGTTATTATATGTTATTATTATTACAAGTGATTAACATGTTACTTTCCAATTATTAACCGTCAGTGAGAAATCAACCCCTATATACATGTGGTGTAATCACACTGACATGTAAATTAAAGCACATATTAGGATAGAGTTCTTTATCATGCAGATATGCACTTTTCAGCCTAATAAAGGGGTGACCTTTACATTTTGCTTTATTAGGCACTGACCAGAACAAATCAATACGGAAACCCTCGGCGTTTATTGTACGTTATCTGACGTCATGCACGTAACGTTGCCTGACGTCATAAAACAAACAAACAACAACAACAACATGGCGGCGTCCTTGATAAGCGTAACATTCTGAGAAAGAGGTAATAATAGTAATTCATACAAAAAATGTGGATAATCTACATGATAAACAGAATATTATGTCAGTGCCTTTTACTATCAAGTTTATTAGGCCCGGCACGAAAACGAAGATGCTTCATTTTCTAAGCCTCGTCTAATAAACTTGATAGTAAAAGGCATTGACATAATATTCTCTATATAACAGACAATATATAATCACATGTAGTCAGTTCTATAAGTATACTATGCCAGCGGCATATTCATATCATTCATTATTAATCTGGATAACAATTATTTTTTATTTTTTATTATTATTTATCAGTACACCCCCATACAGCTGACCTATTATACTCAGTTACCAAGTAGGTTAACTATTTAATACATTATTCATTAATTACCTTGCACTGTTTCCAAAGTTACAGTACAAATAAATACATCAAGGCAGTTATTTAGTTCCACAATCTACAATATCCGATACCTCTTTATTGAGTTGGCACGCAGAAAAAAAAACACGACACAAACAACAACAAAGTACACAATCTTTGGCTTTATGACACATATACGTATTGTGTCAAAATCTAGAACCTTCAGTGATATGATTCCAAAAAGGACACTATACCCATTACATATTATCTTGATCAACGACTGTGTTGTGGATTCTTGTAATAATATATTTATATTAAAATAATTGTTATTAACGTATGTAATCTAACCTATATGACGTAAGACCGAGTCCTTGATAGTCCTTTTGGGCATTATGGTAAATACAATACACACACTAAATGTTTGAATGTATGTCAGGATGCTAAATTTAGTACACGAGTACCAGTGCATACAATCAATTTGTTTTGTTTTGTTTACATATTGTAATATCTCACAGCTGTCAGCCATGTACAGATATCGGTTGTGGGCTAATTTACAGTATGCATTTGAACAAAATGCTTAAATATGGTGAAATGTATCAGTCAGTAGTTTATATTTAGAGAGCTGATTTAGAGCAGTCAGGAACAGTAGATATACATTTAAAAAATTAAATACCCTGATATAGAACACACGGGGAGGCGGAGTGTATTAATGGGGGTATACATATATTGTATAAGAGAACGGTTTAGCAAAAGGTAATGAAGCAAAGCATACATCTGATTGTTTAACAATGAAAAAACAATTTCAATCACTGTTCGTATAGTCCCAAACACTGTTGTGTCATCGTATGTGTGTCACATAGTAGTGACCTGCAGTTCCTGATGCTATTGGTTACTGTCTATGACTGAGTTTTCACTTGTTGAAAGTTTTCAGTTTCAGTTTTTCCCCACTGGACATGTTCCCTCTTCTCTTGAGAAGTTCAGCCCTGCGCTTTGCAATGTCTGGTGGCAGATCCGGGTCAACGCTAAATCCAGATCCGGCTTTCAGATTCCGCATGGCACACCAAATCCCACTCGATGAGGTTACTGAATCTGACTATAATGTTTCGCCGATTATGCTCGCCTGATGGTAGTCGCGATGAATAGCCTGGAAAGTCATGGCTCTGGCCCGTTCCTTTTCGATGTGCAGGGACTCAAACAAGAACGCTCTGAACTTATGGTCTATTGTTGTGGCGGGCTCTCTTTCTCCCCACCCTCTACACCTCTTACGATAGGGTTCCATTCCCTACCCCTAACAATTTAAGCTCTCGAGTTTCATTTCCTCAAACTGCGATTCAAAATTCGGAATCGATTTTTCTTGAATTGTCCGAAATTCGTCATTGGCATAGTCTATGAAAGACTCCAAAGCGTCAACCTGTTCGCTCTCCGTTTTAATTGTTTTCTTCAGAGGGCCAACTTAGTATCCATCTGACTTTCTAGAGACATGTGCAACACGTAGTTGGCGGCTAAGGAGTTATATTGGTCACCCTCATTTGTGTCCATTTTTGTAGACATATTAAAACTCGTGCAAATCGCGCGCTTTATTGTCAATGAAAAAAATAGTCTTATAACCGCCTTTTCCTTCAAGAAAAACGTTTAAATATGCTTTTTTTAAAATTATAGATACACGTATTAACTTGTATAATGCTAATCCCTCTTCAAATCCTCCGAGACCTAGGTTTTCCTTTCGTAATTTAAGTTCGGGAATTCATATACTTCAGTTCATTCTACTGTGGATGATGTTGTTTCCACACATATCACTCGGTACTCTACTTTCAAGGCTGTGGTAGACGAACAGCAGAACAAACTGCCAACTATGTACTGGATTCTTAAATTACATAAACATCCGTATAAGGTCTGCTTTATTTCGAATGCTAAACATCTCCAAACTTTTAACTTCTTATCTTACCGCCGTTAAAGATCACGTTAAACAATGTTGTGATAAAACTTACGAAAACTCTGGGATTAATTTGTTTTGGTCTATAAACAATTCTGGAGACGTTCTTGATACAATTTGCAATAAACGTCAAGTTTCACCTTTTAGCAATTATGAATTCTCTAAACTATATACAACCTTACCACACACCCTTATCAAACACAACTTATTGCTCTTATTCAAAAAACATTCGTTAGGGAAAAATACTATATTTTTGGCCTGTAATAATATTAAAACGTGTTTTTACTAACGTCAGCTTGTACAATTACACTATGTGGACTTGCCAAGAAGTTTGTGAAGCACTCATCTAACTATGAGATAATATTTTCGTCAGGTATGGAACAACAACCGTTTATAGACAAATTGTTGGTATCCCTATGGGTACGAACTGTGCACCAGTTGTCGCAGATTTGTTTTTATATTGCTCTGAAAGAGATTTCCTGTTGAGTCTTTCACTAGATACCTAGGAAGATGTTATTGAGGTCTTTAATGACACTTCTCGGTATCTGGATGACATATTAAACATTCCTTTCTTTTCTACTATGGTTAATAATATATACCCTAAAGAACTTCAACTTAACAAAGCTAATTATTCTGATACTAACGCTTCTTTTCTTGATTTACATCTCTCCATTGATAGTGGTGAATTAATTAGCAAAATATATGACAAGAGAGATGATTTGAATTTATATATTGTTAATTATCCCAATTTAGATGAAAATGTTCCCCGAGCAACTTCTTATGGGGTCTATTTGTTTCAACTTATTCGTTTTTCTAGAGCTTGTACACGAGTTGAGGACATTAGTATTTGTAATGTTTGTATAACTAAAAAGCTACTCCATCAGGGCTACCGTTACATAAACTTCGTAAAACCTTCCCAAATATTATTATCGTAACCTGATCTTCTTTCCAAATATAAAAGTAACTGAAGGATTCTTCTACGACAAGGACTGTCACAACCTGACTTCTTTGGTGACGTGGTTTACAAACTTCGGAAGATCCTTGGTCATGATCACTTTTATACTATCTTTGTTAACTTGTTAAAAGGTTTATCAAAAGAGGTTATGACCCTATCATTTTGCCACGCACTGCACGCTTGGTGGTGGACCCATTTACAGTTGCCTATATGCTTTCCTCTTTGACTGTGCGATGGCTTCTGCCAAGTCATTGAGTACTTTCTTTGTGGCTTTCTAGGCTATTGTTTTTTTGTATTTATATATACATGAGCATCTTTGTGTTTTACTTATATTCCCTACTAATGCTGCTATGTTGGTTAGAGAATAGTTTATGGCGGGGATTTCTTTATTTACACTGTCCCGTTTTATTGGATTGACGGTAGGATAAGTATGAGGTTTGGTGCACCCTAGAACCTGGTTTACCACAGCGGCCTTTTATGCCATGACCGTTCAGAGGCGGTAGCCCTATTGTCAACCCTTTTGTGTTTGTGATGTCTTATTTGGCCATTTATTCATCCTTAAATGTGTTCTTTGTTTCTGTGTGTGTTTGTGGTTGATTGTCGTCCTTGAATGCTGTTTTTCCTGTTCGATTTTTATATCTATGTTTAGTAGGAAAGTCCAAACGCTTACACGACTAGGTGTCCATATTCCTTTCGAAATTAATACCTTTTACAGTATTGATTTATTGAAAACACACACTGCCAAATTGTTTACGTTTCACATACCGGAAGTTATCGTTAACTTAACATATAGTATTATGTAACACGTTGCTCCATTGGCTAACGTCTCAAATTTGCAACCGTGAAACCCCCGATTTACCCTCTGAAAAATATGTGACGTCACATAACGTTGATACACGCGACGTCATTGGAAGACGTCAACAAATTGCTGGCATCCATGAATTTGAGTTTTTATAAAAAAATGTATGTATGATTTTGTTTTATATTTGTAGCATTTGAATGGAAAATCATTATAATCGAGATAACCATGCTACCGTCGCCCTACCACATACGCACATACTCAAATATCGTCCCAGATTAAAAATCTTAGCATGGTTATCTCTTAAGTTATCGTTAAGTAAAAAACATATGGTAGAATAGTAACATATGACGTATATGAATATGTTTAGGTCCATGTAATTGTTTGTAAGACAGACATCGACTGTACTGGAGAAAAGGTGCGGTTAGTTTGTAAAGTCGCCGCGGTGCAATCAGTTGAACATATGTTTCTAGAAAAAAAGCTGGTATTGAAGCATATGTCAACCTTAACACCATAAAACAATGAGGACGAAATATGTTAGACGAGGGTAGCAATTAGTTCTTAGAAGGTGGTGCCAACATTATGGAATCTGTGTAAACGTCGGTCTTGACAAACATTTTGCCTCAAAGCAGTTAAAGAGCATGTGAAAAAGTATTGTGAGAAAGCATATGAAAACTCTGGTATCAATGTATTCTGGTCAAGAACACATTCTGGCGAGGTTCTTAACAAACTACATAATCTACCTCAAGTATCATCATTATCCACTTATGGCTTTTTTACATTTAATACTACTTTACCGCATAACCTTATAAAAGAAAAACTAATAGCTCTTATACAGAAAAGTTTCGCCAGGGAACAAACTACTGTTTAGACTGTAACAACATCAGGGTATTTTTTTACCAACAATGATCTCGACGGTTACACTTATGGACTTGTCAACAGGTCTGTGAATCACTATAATGTGTATTAGACTACATTTGTGTCAGGTTTGGGCATACTGTATAAAGGCAAACCTTTGGTATTTCTATCGGTACTACCTGTGCACCCCTTAGCAATGGAAAAGCATTATAGTTCGTAACAAATTAATTTTTAATTACTGTTTCATTTCTTCAACTTTCATCAGTTTTTGCGCTCAATATGACCTATGTATGTGTCGACGTGCCGTAAAACACCATTCATTTATTCATTACTGATCTGCTCGACAAATATAATAGCAATCTTGAAACACTTCTGCGACAAGGTTTATCACAACCCGTCTGTTATGGAGACATGTTTGACAAACTTAGGAAGATTATCGGTCGTGATAATTTCCATGAGTTATATATTACAATTATTAGAAAATTTATGAACAGAGGTTACGACCAAAGTATTCTGCGGCGCACTATATGCTTAGTTGTAGGCCCTTCTACAGTTTGCAATTATGCCTTAATGAATGTCCTTCACTCCGTTTTGTCGTGCCCTTAGCGGTTTTCACGTTGATGCTCTGAATTTAGAGTCATCATGAGATTAGCTTCTTTGGTTTAACTTTTTTTATATATGTACATGAACACTTCTGTGTTTTTGTTTTAACACTTATTTACGCTTTCTCAAATGCAATGCGGGGATTATTTTTATTTAATCTGTCTTTTTGTTTAGGGATCATGACAGGGTAAGAGTGAGGTTTGGTGCACCCTTCAACCGATTTAAACTCCCGAGTGGTCCCTTTAGATACTGACCGTTCCAAGGCGGTACCCTTGTTGTCAGCTGTTATATGTTTGTAATGTGCTTGTTTACTGAATGTGTTTGTGATGTACTTTTTGAATAACCTTTGCGTTGTAATACTTGTTGGAGTGACTCAATTCTATGACTGCTACTCTTCCTGTTGGACTTATAACCTCTTCTTTTAATAAACTATTTTGCGTGCGTGAAAATGATCGGTGGATTAATCCACCGAAAAGAGAACATCGGAGGCTGGCAACACTGACCGGCTTTGTTTGTAGTTTATTTTTACTTATTTCATGCAATGATAACGACGCCAAAGTAAAACACATTGTGTAGGCGAATGGACTCAACGGACATGACACTCCCAACTCACTGGGCAATCTATAAAAGCCAACATATGTAAATTACAACAACTATTTTACAAATTAATTGAATAAGCGTAAAACAATCACCATTGTGACTGAATTATCTATGGTTCGGATGAACAAAACAATTGACTTGCATTAGTACATTGTCAATGGCAATTTGTGCTTGAACGCCATCGTATTATTTATTCAACACTTACACTACAAAAAGTATACTTAAGCTTTAAATAATGCAGTTTAAAATTCCACTAACCATGTTAAACAATCAAACAATTGACAATAAATATATAAATGTAGTAATTTGTATGTTAAATAGTATAAATGATCCTTTGTTGTCAGAATTAAATACATCCTTTTCACTAAAAGTTCGGATATAAATATTGTTGGTGTTCTTCAATGACAGCGAGCATACATATTTATTTATTTTCCACATGAATTATACATTACAATACACATACAGTATTTTGTTTACCATTCATAAGGTCATATAATCTTTTACTATGAAATGTTACAAATAATTATAAAAGTGTATGAGAGTGGACCTTTGGAAAAGACCGAACACGCCTTAAAGGGAGTACATTAGGCTTTTCAAAGGGGTCTAGGGGTCCGACTAAAAATTGACAAATAATGATATTTTTTATTTTAAAATGCCTAAATATAATGAATGATCCTAAAAATAACTCCTTAGTTACAAGGAAATTTATTCTGTACAGCAATACGTGCTATCCTAGGTTACGCACCAGAGTTAATTTCAGCATTTTATGCACGATTCCGTCCTAGCTAGATGGTGTATTCGAAGTTTAAACCCTAACAATATGGTTCCAACATCATATTTTGATGGATATAAGTGTTTTATCATGAATTGGAACATTTTTATAATTTAAGATATTTCTAGAAAAATCATGATGTACTCCCTTTAAATCAATGTTTATGGATGTAATTGGATAATGTTCCTTACATTTTGTAATACCAATAATTTACCATAGTTTCCTTTGAAATAAAAATAACACTAACTTGTTATGTTGAAATACATTTAAATAAGTCCATTCGGTTTTATACAAGTAGGTATAAAAGTCGAACAGGAAAATGGTCATTCACAGAACATAGTCATTCACAGAACATAGTCAATCACAGAACATAGTCAATCAAGCACAAACAGTCCAAACAAACAACACTCGTAATGGAAAATAAAAGCAAAATAAGAAAGACTCCACAAGCTCAAAATGATCGACAATAGAGAAACCGCCTTTGAACTGTCGACGGCAAAAATCCTCAATGGGTTTAAATAAGATTATAGGGTATACTACTACTATATATAACGTGCATGATTTGTAATACTGTCAATCAGAATGGAATGTATTAAGTGAATATTAATGTATTTTATCAAATTATAAAATTTGCCATATTTGCCATATTAGCATAAAACATATTTCGCCGTAAAGTGACCGTAACGTAGCATTTGTAGTGAAGAGAGGTATGCAATGGGTTCAATATGTTGAACATAAGGTCGAGTTTTGGTGTGTGAGAATGGTGATAAAAAGCGTACGTCAACTAATCACAATAACAAGTGTGCATTCTAGGATGAATAGTTAAATGCACTGTATATATGTATATTGAATCCTAGCAAGAAACCCAATGCTAAGCAGTACATTAACGCATTAGCATTTTCGTTTAACTAACCACAGTATCTGTGTAGTACTGCATTGTGGATATGTTTGGAACGCACAAGTTATTAGCAGTTTTCATTTTTATAACAATAGCATATAAACATATTCATATTATAAGCATAGATATATACGCAGTACAATAATGAATAATTCAATACGCCAGTTGAATTCATGGACTCATCGAAATGCTCTTTTACACAGTTAGACGCAGAAACGTACATTCCGCGAAACAAGTTAATCTAATAACTGACTGAACTCTGCAAAATACGACCGGGCTTCTTGTTACATCTCGTTTTACTCGTAGAATCACTTATATTAAAAGCCCATAACTACATCAAATAATGCTAAAAGTAGATATGAAAATCGAACAGGAAATGTATCATTCAAGGACGACAGTCAGCCGCAAACACACAATGAAACATATAAAGATGAATAAAAGACAAAAAAAATATATCACAAACACACAATGAAACATATAAAGATGAACAAAAGGCAAGATAATACATCACAAACACACAAGGGTGGACAATAGGGCTACCGCCTTGGAAGGGTCAGTAGCAAAAAAGGCCGTTGAGGGTTTAAACCAGGTTCTAGGGTGCACCACACCTCACTCTAACCCTAGTGTCATGCCAGTGTACACTAATGTACACTAATTTATGTCAACAGGTTTGAACAGTATTACTCATATTACTCATACATATGCCGTCCTTAAAAAAAGTATTTATTAACATCCTGCTTAATTGAGCGTGTATCGGTCGTGATAATTTTCATGAGTTATTTATTAAACATATTAGAAAATTTACAAAACAGAGGTTACGACCAAAATATTATACATGCTTAGTTGCGGACCCTTCTATAGTTTGCAACTATGCTTTCCTCTTTGCTTGTGCAACGCCCAGATGGGCGGTGGATTCTATGACAACGTGTTCCTAAATATTTTAAGGCGGGAACCGTTTGATGAATGTCATTCACTCCGTTTTGTCGTGCCCTTAACGGTTTTCCCCTTGATGCTCTGAATTCGGACAAGTCGTCGAGTACATATGAGATTTGCTTCTAAGGTTTAACTTATTTTTTGATATATTATATACATGTACATGTATGTGTTTTATCTTATAACACATATCCAAGCTTTCTCTAATGTAAGGGATTAACTCGGCGGAGATTATTTTTCTTTACACTGTCCTGCTGTTTAGGGATGATAACAGGGTAAGAGTGAGGTTTGGTGCAGCCGTGAACCGGTTTAAACTCCCCGGTGGTCCTTTTGCCATTGACCGTTCCAAGGCGGTACCCCTGTTGTCAACCCTTATATGTTTGTGATGTGCTTGTTTACTGAATGTGTTTGTGATTCACTTTTTGAATCACATTTGCGTTGTAATACTTGTTGGAGTGACTGTATTCTGTGAATGCTACTCTTCCTGTTGGACTTATGACCTTTTCTTTCTCTTGTAGATGCGTATTTTGCTGATCAGACAACATTATATAAACTATTATTATAACAGGTTTTGTGTTGCAAAAACTGTCTAGATAGTTTACTACATACCTTTACGTACCTTTAAAATTGCAGCTCCACCTTTCCCCGACAATTATTCATGCATCAGATATTTGCATTAATATCACCCTATTAAAAAAAAAAAAATTGTTTGAATTAACTATTTAAATAAATAAAAAACTGTACTATCCGTAATGTTTATAATGATGTTTGTGTGTGTATCGTTTTTCCTATGTCTCATTCATAATATAAACACTAATACTAGGCTGCTTCACAACGAAAATGTGTTGGTCTATGTATTCTAAAATCTGAAGTTGGACAATGACTGATCATTAATCGGTTTCAGCACTTTATCTGTATACACTTTCTTTATTCAAAAGAAAAATAAATATAGATGTCTTTTTTGTTGTTGTTGTTGTTTCAAACAAAAACACACGGATGTCTGGTTTCCTATTTCCTATAAAACCTGTGTCAGTGGTGTGTAAATAATTATGTCCATATCGTTTTCAAGAATGACCTTTGTGTTACTAATATTATAATATTGAAAAGAAACATACAGTCTTATGTTTTGTAATTTATTGTTGATGCAATGTTATGGTTGAACAAACACATACTAGGCAAACCATATACCTATGCCAAGATCTGTTTGATCCAGGTAAAATGTGACAGAATTACAAAATACCGATCGTCCGATGAACGAGCTTTCACACATATATGTTCAGTCTGAATGTCATTACCTTAGGTAATCCGTATTTTAGTGAAGGGATAAGGCTTTTGAAGATATTAAACTTCATGTTATTTTTTTAAATGAACTCAACGCATTATTATATTATATTAGGATGCACCTTCTAAGACTTTGGCTTATGCAACAAATGGAATAACAGTAACTTCAATGGTATGTAGCAACTGACAAATCCAAAACAAAATGTAACAGTAGGAATGACCACACTGGTTGTAAATATTGATATTGAAATAGCATTTGAAATACAGAGATGCTTATATAGAAAGGTATCCATTGTATTTCACCAGATTAACATTCTCGTGGATGGATATAGGTGAAGTTCATACATTACAAGATCTGACTAAGGAGTGTCTATCCTAAGATATCGTTAAACTTAAAGCAAGTGTAAATGGTTTTAAAATGTGGTGCACTGATAACAAAATGCACATAAAAGGCAATAAAACCTTTCCAATGACCATAGGACAACTATCTAAAATATTAAGTCATCCTAAAGAACTAACTCTTGATAACGACTCAATATAAACAACTGAAGCAGTGCGTGGCCGTCTTAAAGCTTAATATATTGACAATTACTAGGTTACACATTATTAATAATCGTGCCATTATTAGAATTAAGGACATTTTCTCTAGTTTCTTCATATCTTTTACTATCTATCTATCTATCTTTACATCCTGCCACACGCCTTCACAGGCATAATCGGGCAGCTGCGCGTCGTGTCTAATTAGTAGAAAAGTAAAGAAAACCATTATTTAGACAAGGGTAAAAATAGTGTAAGACATGTTAAAAATAGAACGATAAGATAAAAGAAGGTTAAAAACAAACTCATGATGTTTATGGTTTGGTGTGCTGGAGCTGACTAACTGCAAGCTTGAATGAATCAAAGTCTTGCAGTAGTACAACTTCTGCAGGTAGCGAGTTCCACTGTACTATAGTAAGGGGAAAGAATGAATACTTGTAATAATCAACCCTTGTGTGATTCTGCAATTTACTATGAACAATTTCTTTTAAGATTTACTATGAACAATTTTTTTTAAGATTTGGCACATAGCTAGAACTGTCTATCCGGCTTAGCATATCTTAAGATTTCAAAAGTATAGGTCACCAGCTTGGTTTCTGAGATATCTTAAGATAAATATAGGCCCATATTCCTTTCTGGCAAATTTCTAAATAATTCCCTCTGAAAGTAAAGGTAAGAATTCAAAATAATTTCACAGAACTGATAATTATCAGATTGTCTATTAATATTAATAAATCCGATCTCATTTGTTGAAACAATGTATGACCGGAGTATGGAAGTAGAACTTTGAAAATCACCAAACACGATACATATAAAACAAAATGTTTATAGTTGAACCATCCCAAAGATGTTATGCATATGAATTGGAGCATGGAACCTTCAATGGGATATTTTCATATAATTCCATGGTTAGGGGCGTATATTCCCAAAATGCTTTGTCCTAAACGAGAAAACAAGTGGCGAAATAAACAAAATGGAATTTATTTGGGAGCAGTGGCTAGAAATCCTTCGTATCACATGTAACAGTACAAATAATAAATTAAAAAGCAGGCAACATATCCTAATGGTGAGTGATTAAATAAATGTGGAGACTTTAAATTCTGGAGTAGTGGAACCACCTATTCGAAATTAAAGTAAGAAAAAAAAATATGTGTGAATGTACCACCGATATTTGTATATAAATATCAGGCTCAGCGATCTCCAAAGATCGGATTGAATGGATAGCAAGCACAGGGAGACGATTTACTGCATCCACACTGCACAGGCAACGCTTCTGTGATTTATAAAAAGATTATGAAAGGAGAAATTTGGAAATCGCCGAACACGATAAATATAACTAGAAGAATACTGTAGTCTCGGTTTGATTGAGACTTTTCATGAACGGTAGTGGAAAATGTTCGTTCACGCCCTCTAGCTCCGAGTTGAGCAGAAAGCAATATTTAAAATGTCACTACATTTTGAGCCATCCCTAAGATGGTATGCATATTACGATGAACATGAAACCTTCAATGAGGTAATTTCATACCATTCCATGGCCAGCGGCGTAAGGTCCCAGTTTTTATCAAAATGTTTGTCCTAACGACCAAACAATGAAACATAAACAAATGGGAATTTAGTTGGGATCAGAGGTTATGAAAAGAGTAAGGGAGTGGACCTTTGGAAAGGGCTGAACACGATTAATATGAAATATTGCAGTCTCGGTTTGATTGAGACTGTTCATGAACGGTAGTAAAGTATGCTTGTTACCGTTCAAGCCTGCGTATCACATGTAACAGTCAAAACTCCCTAACCACATCCAACAGCTAAATATGTTAGTTAAGAGTAAAACTCGTTTAAATAGATTACAATAGATTACGATATATTACAATAGATAACAATAGCTGTACAATGTGTCTAATTTACTGTCTAGTTTCTCGTAAATATGCCTTCGATGAATTCAAACAATTTCTATTAAATACCGATTTCGAAATCCATTTTCCCTTTGTGAAATCAATTTTGAAAAGGTGATTTCAATGACCAAAAACATCTGGTGATTTTGGTCAATATTGCCTGGATATCTATATCTATAAGACCTTATTATTAAAATTACACTACAAAAAAGCAATTTTAATTGTAAATCTGTCTTTCTCAAAAACATTTAAAATGTAGAGCTATTTTTTAAGATGCAAACATGATTTTCTAAATGTTAAAACGTATATTTCAATTGATCTGGTTATTGATTGTCAATCTATGTTGTTATCGAGCTGTGCATATCATTATGTGTAAATGAACCACAGAACCATGTTACATTTACGTACTCTGGTGCGTTACACCATTATCATTATGAATTATCATTCATGGAAGTGCATTAAAATCTTTAACAAAAGTAAGATTAATAATTCAGGTTTATTTTGGCACATGATCTTTGTACAGTGTCGCTATTTCTGGAACTTACATGCCATTCTTAGTGATCATAACAGTATTAGAACTGAGATCTAATACACCGTTCCATAACACTAGAATTAAAAACGAGAAGTTAACAAATGTACTCATCCATTTGAATAAATGTACTCATCCATTTGAATGGTCTTACAAAGTGACAGACACACCACAGACAGATATTCCTTTAAACAGCATTATTTAATCTATAGCTAGACCCATAAAACGAACGTAACAATAAAACGGAATAAGTACAAGCTAAGCACATTGTTGAATGCCGTAATAACATATTAAAACATCCTTATCTAGACAGATTTATAGAAACAGGACCCGCCAGCCCGGTAAAATCTGATCCGGTGTATTAGACGTCTTTCTAACAACAATTGAATGTCCTTAATAATCGTTAAAGTAGAAAAGTGTTTCTATAGATAACAGAAGGCGTAGCGAGTCTTGAGAATAGTTATTATCTCTTAGTGTTCATGTACACGTCGCATCGGCAGTGACAAACACTGTTAGATATAATGTTGTAAGGACATGCCTTAGTTATTTCCTCGTTGCCGTTAGAAACTGTGATGATCTCTATATACACTGAACCTGTCCTTTAAAAGTATTGGATGTGGGGAGTGGAGAATGTAAAATGTTCTGATTATGCTTTGTCTAAAATAATTAAGTATAATATTGCATTAAACATGGCTTATCTAATACAATTGTGTAAAGCTGCATTTCTTAAATATATATATATACATTTGCTTTTGTGTTTGTTATAGAACATGAATGCGTCTCCTTTGTCTGAGAGTCCAGGAGTGTTTTGAATAAATCTGGTTTAGGTGGAGGCACATAAATAGTAAAGTCCTCAACTCGATTACCAGCTCTAGAAAATCGAACAAGATGAAACACACAGACCCCATAAGAATTTGCTCGTGGAAAATCTCTAAGTGGTGATAATTAACAGTATCAAATCAGAACCATCTCTCTTGTCATCGGTTATTACTTCTATATTTTCAATTTAATTTGCAAATACTTAATTGTGAAGATGAACCAGTGTTTTAAAAGGTTAAAGAATTTCATGTTCCGATACATTGGTTATATCGAAAATTTCAAGACTGACCATTTACCTATTTTCAACTTATTATAAAATATACAATGGTACGTATGTAATATGTATGTTTGAAATTACACATCATCGACTTGTTTTGTTCAGATACTGCTTTAACGGAAAAAACAATTTAATGTAATGCTGTTTTATTATTACCAGTATGAGTTAAATTAATCAATATTTAGACCCACGAAAAAGGTACTTGCAACAGGAATAACAATTATTTAAAATAAAATGCATCCAAGTAAACTTTAGATCTGCGTGAAGCCACAACCTTTATTTGTTGGCATTTTGTCGACATTTAGACACATTTACAGAAATAAGAGACGCAAGCCGAGATGCCGTTACTGCGATGTGGAAGTCGTTCTGTGTCTATGGGTGTCATCACCATATATATATGCAACAATTAAATGTCTTTAACTGTATACAAAGAGTATAAATTGTATTATGGATAACAACATGCAAAGGCGTTAACATTCTGAGCATAGGGCTACGGTCTTTAGGTTCCATAAAAATACCTTTAGTTTGTGGAAATGGAATATTACATTAAATATTGTATAAAAGGATTGGCTCTAACAAAAAACAAATGATTGCTATGAAATGACTTTAAAACGTGAAATGGTTCAAAGATATAGATGGAACATTAACAGTTTCCAATAATAAATAGCAATAATTAATTATTATAAATTACAACAATAGTTTTTGCTGTGGTTTCTATAGGAGCACTTTTCTCATTTTACCAGTTCAGAGAAGAATTCCCAAGTTAGAAACAAGTATGATGCACTTCGGCGATATCTACACATGAGGGGTTGGCCCGGAATTATTTTGACTCCTTGAACAAATAGGGAAAATGCTCATTTTACAACAGCTGTCACCAGATGACGAACTAACTCTCAAAAGAAATATAAAAAGATCGGACAGGGAAAGTAGCATTCAAGGAGGACAGTCAACCACAAAACACAGAAACAAATACGCAAAAAGACAAACAAAAAGGCAAAAGCAATAATAAATGCAAACGACATCACAAACACAAAAGGGTTGACAATAGGGCTACCGCCTTCGAACGATCAGTGGCAAAGTAGGCCACTGGGGGTTTAAACCGGTTATAGGGTGCACCAAACCTCACACTTACCCTACTTCATCCCATTAAAACAGAACAGTGTAAATAAAGAAATCTCCGCCATGATCTAATCTCTAACCAACAAGGCAGCATCAATAGGCAATATAAGTAAAACACAAATATGCTCGTGTAAATATAATACAAAAAAACAATAGCCTAGTAAGCCACAATAGGGTCCACAGCCTGTCCGGTCATCGTACAATTAAAGAGGAAAGCATAGTGGCGAACTGTAAAAGTCCACCACCAAGCATGCAGTACGTTGCACAATGATAGGGTCATAACCTCTTTTGATAAACCTTTTAACAAGTTTAACAAAGATAAACATGCCTAGCCATATAATGCGTGAGGGCGCTCCAACAAACGATTTCCGTCATATAATGCTAAACGACCTGACTGAAGTCAATAGTTTTTTTCCCTTTATTCTCCCAAATAAAGTCCTGTCAGAAAAGCATATGTTGTTTTGACATCTGCATGACCTTTGGAGCAAGGATACATTTCACAAGAAAAGTGTTCCGGATGAATGCATTTTACCATCTGTCATTAGAGTTAATATTTTTCAATCTCACCCAGCAATGAATTGCCTATTTTTGTATGCTACGTTCCTTGTTGAAATTTATATTTTATTTTTTAGTACGACCCCTAAAACAAAACAGTACCAGTCCGAGATCATGACGCGCGCGTTGCAATACATTGCGTTTTTTACAGCCAGGTTTTAAATCGCAAAACTTGGTGCAAGTATTATTTATCTTCAGTGTAATTTTGTTTAGAGGTTTATGGCCCATTTATTTTATTATGTATAAATTTAATACAAACATAATGTATTCAAAAAGTTCTACAAAAAACAAAACAATCCTGGTGAAAGCCCTATTAAGAACGAATGTAAGCATTTCTTTTGTAAACGTCCTTGTTAACGAGCAGGCAGAACTGTTATGGTTTATGAGGGAACCTTTTGGAATACATGTCTAACTCATTAAACTCAGTTATGAGTTGAATGCAAATTTCACAATTGTTTATAAAACGGACATTTATTAAAAATATTCATAATACCGCCCTTACCGCTGTGGAATCGATCTCTCATGGGCCCATGAATCTTTATGTGAGGTTGCTGTTCACCTGGTTTGCAGAACGTAGGTGGTTCTACCCATGTGTCCACCTGTGCGCGGAAATTTCCCGGAGAGGCACCTGGGGTCTTTCTCCACCAAAGCTGGAAAGTCGCCATATGACCTTAGCTGTTGCGGTGACTATAACATTCAATTCAGTTCTGTTAAAACCAAGGTTTAATTGCAAAATTTGTATGCGTCTACAAAATGAAATCACCATTCAAATGTCAAGGAAATCTAAATAATACTGCTTTTGTGCATGTTTTTGTATGGAGCGGTAACGCTTTTAAAGAAGGTTAAATGATACAACTTAAAATGCGAACATCGAACCATTTATCTAGCTAGTATATAGTTTTGCGAAAATGATACATACAAACCCTTAAGGATTTATACTCTGGCAGATATTCATACAAATGGTGTTTTAAACAAGTAAAAAATGAGCTGAAGCATGCGTAGGTGCGGGATGCTTGCGTGCGTGCGTGCGTGCGTGTGTGTGTGAGTATGTTTGGTTATGTATTGAAACATGTATAAAGGAGGATGTATTTTTTTAGCTTCAAAAATCTAGATGGTTTGGTAAATGGTCGAAACGTACGCGATAATGTATAGAAAAATAGTGCCCAAAATTGAATCTACTATCTCAGCAGGATATTTACAAATTGTTCTCTTCTTGATTGATAGTATAATAGTACGTAATCATAGTTATTAAATTGTCATAGATGTCGAATCAATTTAAATATTCGTGTATCTATGCTCAATATAGGAATCTCTTTACTTGGTGTATTGCAGAAAGTCAACATTGATAAATATTAGTTTAACAGTTACAGACAACGACCTTTGTAATATGTCAAAGAAGTTATTTCCGAAAAAGCATAGCATGTGCAGTAATCAGTTAAGCATGATATTAGCAAACTTAGGAATAACATTTGAATAGGAAATATAACTTTCATAGAGCACATTCAAACATAAACACGCATTAAAACAAACACCAATTACAATGTTAATAAGAAGCAAGGTATCACAAACGGGCTACACAATTGGAACGGTCAAAGGCAAAGTGAGAACATTTGTCCTATAGAAACAACATTAATAAAAAGCAATAACACCGCAAGTAAAACCATGTTACAGCGTGCGCCATACCGCATTCTTATCATAGTGTCATCCAAATTAAACGGGGCAGTGTAAATAAAGAAATCCCCGCATTGGTATATTTTCTAGGAAAATAAGTAGCATTATAGGTACTATAAGTTCGACACAAAGATGATCATGTACATACGAATATGAAAACAAAAATCCTAGAAAACCACACAGCAAGTATTCAGTGACGTGGCAGAATAAACAGTTTAGGACAATAAGCAATATTGTTGCAATATAACAAAATCAAGATGAGTTTTTTTTTACTAAAACCGTTGCTTCACCTTTACTAACTCTGGGGGTCTTTAATTAGGAGGAAATAATATGCAATCGATTGAACTAAATAAAAGTTATATTGCAAGTGGAAGTAGATAGGTAGTATATATCTAATAAAGAAACGGTAAACAATAGGCAAGCACTACTGTCGGGTTTATCACTTTTTTAAATGTTGAACCAATTCTCGTGTGTCTCTGGCTTCTGCCAAGTCGATGAGTACTTACTTTGTGGCTTTCTAGGCTTTTGTTTTTTTATATTATATATTGATGTGTTTTACTTATATTGCCTATTAACGCTGTTTTCTTCATTAGAGATTATAACTTTGCGGGGATATCTTTATTAACACTGTCCAGTTTATTGGGATGACAATAGTGTAAGAGTGAGGTTTGGTGCCCCTAGAACCTGGTTTAAACCCCAGCGATCTTTTTTGCCACTCAACGTTCCGAGGCGGTAGCCCTATTGTCAACCATTGCGTGTTTGTGGTGTCTTATCTTGCCTTTATTCATCTTTACATATAGTTGTTCTTTGCTTCTTTGTGTGTTTGTCGTTGACTGTCGTCCTTGAATGTTACTTTTCTTGTTCGATTATATTATATATTATATTATATCTACTTGAACTGGCTAGTATGTCCTTCATATATCAATCTTCGTAATATATCAAATAAAACGATAAAATATCTAACTCTAAACCCGTTTTGGCATACACGTTCTTAAAGCTACAGACGCCCTATATCAATCGATTTCTTCTTTGTAGGCGTGTCTTTATTTGTAACTTCATGTTCACCAGCTTATGTCGATATACATCGACCAGTGCACATCGTACCTATACACAGGTAACAGTAATTTTTACCAAAACAAAAAAGTTAGCTTCTTTCGGGGCTCGAACACACGACCTTCTGATTTCAAGTCCTGTGCTCTATCCACTGAATTACAACGCTAGTTGAGAAAATAGTATACTGACTACCATATATTATGAGGCAAAATAACTTAACATATTTGAACGCAACTAAAGATGGATCAATAAATATGCAGTCCATATTGTCGCACGTGTAAATTAACATTGCCTGGTGTAATACTGTATCTTATCAATATGAAACTAATACTTCGTCTCAAATCAACCATATATCGACTTGTTATTTAGCGCTTTTTGAGTTTGTGTGCGCGCTCTTGTTATTATGTAATGCCTATTTAGTGTTAAAAATGCTACAAAATACCAATAAATAGCAGTGGTCTAGAGGTTCAGCGTACTTCTTTCAAATCTTACAAGTGCAAGGCTGTGGTTCAAATCCCGTTCCGGGCAACTATTTTTTATCACATATATTCTGGAGCCGTATATTTATCGATGTTACCTGTACGGAGGCTAAATAAAAATGTGAAATTTTACGTATCGATTTTGGGGTGTTCGTCGATTTGAAACTACTTCACACGTGACTCATTCATATTCATGAGTTATTACCAGTTAAAATAGGGACTGTACAGCTTTAAAGACTTGACAATAAACTGCACGCATTTGAATGAGTTACCTTAACAAATACCTGGGGCGATCGCGTGTTAATGCCACGTACATATACCATGTTGCTGTTTTAAAGTGTGTAGTTCAGTACACAGCACTACAATTGACATAACATATGCTCACCTGTGTTTTTAACGTGCATTTGACGGAGACCTCTTATTCATACTTTCAATATCATACATCATACTTACTCTGAAGAAGTTATACATCTCTATAATAACGTCAACTTTAATGGACATTTTAATCAGACATGCTTAAGCATGCATTAATATAATGTCGTCCTCATCTTAAACATTTATAATAATTGGCTACTTAGCGGAACAGTCATTATTCTTTTGATTTCTACTTTTTACTTAAGTTTTAGATTAAAAGAAGAAAATTATATAAGGAAAATGAAAATGCTGCTCTGAATGCCCGAATATCTAAGCAGAGAAAATGCATAGGTGCTTATGTTTAAGCAAACACTAATGCGACGCAACAGTTCATATGCTATGGTAATGCAAGGAGGCAGAAACAAATGTTGTTTTCAAACGATCTCATTGTAGAACTGTGTTTAAAAGTTATATTCAAAAATAAATTTTCTTATTATGTTCATCGAATGTGGAAATAAAAACAAAAGAATACTGATCAGAATGTTTACATATACCATGATTATATATAATTCCACTAGAAAAACAAGCATGTATGTGGTTTTTGTGGTGCAATTTTAGGTAACCAGTAGGTCGTACCGCCTACAGACCGTTCAAAGTCGGTAATGCTGTCTAACCCACTCTTTATTTGTAGGTATTGTACTGATCATTGACAACGTTATTTGCTCATTTGATTTAATGTGTGATACAATGTCCCATACATTGTCATTGCGCTTGAAAGCTCTGTTTTCTATAAATACTACCATTTTTCTATGTTGTTGTCCTCATATATATATGGCACATACGTTGTCAAGTAACATATGGACGGTAATAATCTACTCCTCTTAACTATGCATGTTGTTCACTGAAGTTGTGTTCATGCCTTACACTCAAATATGCATTTATGTATATTACCATTTACATTCAGACCGACTAATAACGCCTTATTCAAAACTCCAAACAAATATATTTAAAAAATAGATATATAAATACCGTACATACTAAGAGCATACATACTGTGTCGATATAAATCTGGGGTTGGGAACAATCAACTAATTTACTATATAAGTTGTTTGAGATTTATTCCGTCTAACTGTTTATATTCTTATGTTTGGTTCGTTATTTAAAGTATCTAATCGAAGTGCTTAAAAATAAATAGTTTGACCGTATTAGTGTTACAGGTAAGACGGATTAGCTGTAACCGAATGGGATGTTACACCTGTTGGACTTTCATATAACTGATGTAAAGTCAAATGGACTCTACTTATTATCAATTTTGAATATGGAGATTCGCATAGATACGCAAGCTTAGCATCTAGAGTTGTACAGATAAAATCGAGTCTGCTACCTGTATCTCTTGTTAGTGTTTGTTGCGTCCAAAGGATCCACTTTACAGTATGTGTTGACATTTGCAATAGCGTTTGTTTAAAGGGACAACATTCCCTACCCTGGTAGGGAGAGATTGGAGGTGCGTCTTATTAATTACACCAGCTATACAGGCCTGTCAGTTAAAATGAAGGGCTTTAAAACTAGTACATGTTAACAACTCTCACTGCATGCCGCTTTTGCAGACGACAGGAAAATGTAGTTAAAAATCAGCTAGGAGTAAAGATATTTAATATAAGGACTCCAAACTACTGGTATATAATTTCTGTTTATTTTATTTGAACTGTGACAGTTGTTTTAGCATTATTCATGTTTTACCCCATAGTTACTCTTTTATTTGCATCTAATATAATATTATAGATGTGTACAAAACATAAAGATGGAAGTAAAACCGCCACGAGACCAGACACACTTAGCGCAAAAACGTCAGATTATGTCATTACATAATGTATTTAAGCGCCAAAACACGATATGATATCATAAATAAGTGTAATAAACAACGTTGTTGGATATCAAAGAATTCGTGTTTTAGCACTTATGCTGACTTTACGCTGAATTGAATAAAAATAAAAATAAATCTGTTTTTTATCGTGTTATTGTTTTATTCTTGGTTCACGACTACGGCGCGTTGACTTGTCAAAACTCGAGAATAGAGTTTGCAGTATGTGAATGTTTACTGACTTCATGACTTGATTTTACATCCACACACACAATAATACTACGAATTTGAGATTCCGTTGTTCTCATAAAACTCGTGAACTTCATGTTTAGTGATTGACCCATTTATAGTTCGCCACTATACTCTCCTCTTTGATTGTGTGATGACGTCAACATAAATCCTGAGAGGACGGTAACGTTTGATGTTTGTCTGTCTTTTTGTCAACCATTTTATGTTTGTGTTGTTATATACTTTGTCTTTTATGTACCCTTGTAATCCTTGCTGCTTGCTTCTATGCGTGTTTTTGGTTGACCGTGTCCTTGAATTCGATTTGTAAATCTACGTTTTTTGTTGGGCAGACAGCAATTTAAATAATAACTAAAGTCAGTATTCTAAGATTGGGATAGCATGTCAGTTTATCGTTATGTAAACAGTTTGGTCAGACTAGACCAATTTAATTGTATTAAATATAGCATTTATCCGAGCTCAGTTCATAACAAATACAGATTTAAAACAAATCTGATGTTACAGCATAACGTATCAGACATATGTTGATATTACTCTGTATGTAAAATATGGGCAATACAATATGTTAAAATCAGTTTTTTTTGGAATTGTTTATTTTTAATGATATCGCCTTTACAAGTAGCCTTCGCTCAGACACTAAACACATAGAAACATTACATTTGAATTTCTACTACTACTCTTTGTTTATGGATTTTGATTTCAATGATAATTTTAATTTGGTTAGCTACCTTAAAGGAACTAACCCGCCAGATAGCTGCAAAATTACACTACAAAGAAATATAAAAAGATCGGACTGGAAAAGTAGCATTCAAGGAGGACAGTCAACCACAAAACACAGAATCAAACATGCAAACAGACAAACAAGAAGGCAAAAACAATAATATATGCTAACGACATCACAAACACAGAAGGGTTGAAAATAGGGCTACCACCTTGGAACGGTCAGTGGCAAAGTAGGCCACTGGGGGTTTAAACCGGTTCTAGGGTGCACCAAACCTTCAATAGCCTAGAAAGCCACAACGAAGGTAATCAACGACTTGGCAGAAGCCAGAGCAGTAAGAGAATAAACCACGACAAGAAAGATCATAGACAAACATCAAACGCCACCGTCCCAATGGGCTTTAGGTAGGCGCCATCATAGGGTCCAAAGCCTGTCCGGTCATCCTACAATTAAAGAGGAAGCATAGTGGCGAACTGTAGAAGGGTCCACCACTAAGCATGCAGTACGTTGCAAAATGATAGGGTCATAACCTATTTTGATAAACTTTTTAACAAGTTTAACAACGAAAGTATGAAAGTGATCATGACCAAGAATCTTACCAAATTTATAAATCACATCACCATAGAAAAAGTATGATAATGGACCTTTGGAAACGGCCGAGCACAACACATACGAAATATTGCAGTCTCGGTTTGATTGAGACTGTTCATGAGCGGTAGTGAAATATTCTAGCTACCGCTCACGTCCTCTAGCCCCGGGTTGAGCAGAACTCAATATTCATAAAATCAATAGTACACAATTTTAACCATCCCGAAGATGGCATGCATACGGCAGTGGACATGGATTTATACGCTTCCCCATGTCGTACGGCGTATGGTCCCAGTATCTAATAAAATTAAATGCCCCGAAGAGCGAAATAAACATAATGGAATTTAGTTGGGAGCAGCGGTTATGAAGCCTGCGTATCACAAGTAACAGCCAAAAGACTAAATTAAAAAGCAGACAACATATCCTATAAGTGGTTAAACAATACCCAGAGCCTTTTATCGGCCGGAGTAGTGGAACCACCGAATAAAAAATTAAGTAAGAAAACAAAAGAAATTGAAAATGTACCACCGATAACTAAATATAAGTATCGGGCTCAGCGATCTCCAAAGATCGAATGAATAACAGTACTGATTGCAATCGCGGGGAGACGTTTTACTGCCGCCACACTGCACAAGCAACGCCACTGTGCTATAAAAAAAGGTATGATAATGGACCTTTGGAAACGGCCGAGCACAACACATATGAAATATTGCAGTCTCGGTTTGATTGAGACTGTTCATGAGCGGTAGTGAAATATGTTAGCTACCGCTCACGCCCTCTAGCCCCGGGTTGAGCAGAACTCAATATTCATAAAATCAATAGAACACAATTTTAACCATCCCGAAGATGGCATGCATACGGCGGTGGACATGGAGTTATACGCTTCCCTATGTCGTACGGCGTATGGTCCCAGTATCTAATAAGATTAAATGCCCCGAAGAGCGAAATAAACATAACGGAATTTAGTTGGGAGCAGCGGTTATGAAGCCTGCATATCACATGTAACAGCCAAAAGACTAAATTAAAAAGCAGACAACATATCCTATAAGTGGTTAAACAATACCCAGAGCCTTTTACCGGCCGGAGTAGTGGAACCACCGAATCAAAAATTAAGTAAGAAAACAAAAGAAATTGAAAATGTACCACCGATACATGAGCGGTAGTGAAATATGCTAGCTACCGCTCACGCCCTCTAGCCCCGGGTTGAGCAGAACTCAATATTCATAAAATCAATAGTACACAAGAAGTCAGGTTGTGATAGTCCTTGTCGCAGAAGAGTCCCTAAATTATTTTTATATTTGGAAAGAAGATCAGGGTTACGATAATAATACAATTTTGCAAAGGTTTTACGAAGTTTATGGTAACGGTAACTCTGATTGAGTAAATTTGTAGTTATACAAAGAATACGAATATTAAAGTCCTCAACTCGAGTACAAGCTCTAGAAAAACGAATAAGTTCAGACACATACAACCCATAAGAAGTTGCTCGGAGAACATCCCAATCCAAGTGGGGATAATTAACAATGTCAAAATTAAAATCATCTCTCATGTCATAGCTTTTGCTAATTATTTTACCATTTTCAACCGAGAGATCTAAATCAAGAAAAGAAGCGTTATTATCAGATATATTAGCTTTGCTAAGCTGAAGTTCTTTAGGATAAATATAATTAACCATAGTTGGAAAGAAAGGGTTGTCAATGTTTAATATGTCATCCAGATACCGAGAGGTGTCATTAAAGGCTTCAATAACATCTGCCTGGGTATCTGGTGAAAGACTCAACATGAAATCCCTTTCATAGCAAAATAAAAACAAATCTGCGACAAGTGGTGCACAGTTCGTACCCATAGGGATACCTACAATTTGTCTATAAACGGTGGTTCCATACCTGACGAAAATATTATCTAATAGGAAGATGAGTGCTTTTTATCAAAACTCTATCCATGTGTTCAGGTCATATAATATTGTATATGTGCCATATAAAAGTATTTGCTTTTTCACGAGTTCTTAAAATTCTCGTCATTGAATATGCGTAAAATGAATTATGAGTTGGTAACTCTTAATTCGAAGCTCCAGTTTTGAGGTTTAGCCTTATTGGCTAAAGCCGTTTATAGTTTGTCTATAGTTTAGATTTTCAAAATATATGTTATGATATAAAGATCGTCGTCAGTAGGTTTAGAAACTGTGTACGTATATTGTAAAAGTTTGCTGTTGTTGGCAGGATAGCTACATTAATATGCTTGCCTTGAAGCTATCCGTATTTCATATCTGCGCGTTGAACAGAATCCCTCGTTTGGTTGACTGGGTAGAATACAACCACTGCATTATCACAAACACAATGTCACATGCAAAGGTGTACGACCCACCCCCACCCCACACACACTCATTCATATCAGTTTTTATCTTGCTCGTTCAAGGTCTTTATCATGACACCGAGTATGCAAACGTAAACACGTGGCTCCATCTTCATGATCCTAAATGGAATGTCTACTATAGAATTTGCAGCAACTCTGCAGTTCGGCAGGTATGAAGGCTCTAGGCCCATTCTCCATATTTTATCTCTATGCGAATGGAGGATAAGCCTGACACGTTTTATTCCTGTTAGGCGCCATTTAACCTTTCATGCGTTGGTGCATCTTAAATCCCACTTCAGTTCAATTATATGAACACATTCACTGATAACAACGTAATGTTATTGAATTTGTCTCTTAAAATAACTGAATTTCAAAGGTAAGCTTAACATGCTTAATGCTGCCTTGTTTTATACGTGTACGTGTATACGTGCATTATACATATATGTGTATCGTTTCCTAATTTCTCAGGATGTGGACTTTATTGTTAAAGATTTCCGTATGATGAGATGTACTTTTATTTACACTGTCTTTTCAATTTGAGCGATGAAGACAGGATAATAGCGAGGTTGTGTACACTTAAAATCGATTAAAGCTAATCAGTGGGCCATATTGCCTAATGACCGTTCCAAGTCGGTATTCATGTCTTCATCAGTCTTTGTTTGGCGTATTTTCATTGTAGAGTTAATATGCTTTTTGTTTATGTACAGTGCGGATCTACGGTGCCATTGCGTTCGGATGCTGTGATTTCTATAGGACCTTTTTTCTCATTTTAGTTTGTTAGAGTTGTTATTATAGTTGTTTGTTATAACCGCGGGGATATCACCCAAGAGAACCTGCTTTAATCCCCCAGAGGCCCTTTTTATGCCACTGACCTTTCCAGGGCGGTTGCTCTATTGTCAACGATTTTATGTTTGTGATGTCATGTCTTGCCTTTTATTCATCTTAGTAATTAATGTTTGTTTCTGTGCGTGTTTAGGTTGAATGTGGACATTAAATGCTATATTCACTGTTCGACATTTATATCTGCTTTTAGGCAACAACTTTAGATTGTATCGTTTATATTTTGATAATAATATTATAAATTTAGTTTAAAATGCTTAGTCATTTGCTGGTTCGATATTTTCATATGTCCGATTTTTGTTCATATTACTACTATCCAGACCGTATTATACCGCATCCAGTAGGGAACACACAGCCTCGTCAACGTTAACATGGTTAAGATGCTATTCCTACGTTGGATACATACTCATAATGTTAACATTAATAGTAAACTCTTGTCCATTAAGTAGTTGAATAGAGAAACTAAACTGAAACCTAGTAAGTACAAAGTTTATTACACAGCAAGAGCAAAATCGTTATTGTATTAGATTCAGACATATTTACAAAAACAGGACACGCAAGCCTGGTTTAATATGATGCGGTGTATGAAACATACGACTTACTATGTCTTACACGCTTGATCCATTCTTAGAGAGACAGCCACCCCCACCACCCATCCACACACACATCCACATTGTTCTTAACATTTTAATAAATACTGATAAAGGAGATCCTTTCGCCGATAACGTTCAATAAAACGAATAATTTTAGGTTAAAACTATACATAAACTGATTAAAAATGTAATAAATATATTATTTAACTGCTGGGTTCGAGTATAGGGAAATCCTTCACGAGATGGTAGACGTGTTGATCTTTTCACGACCGAGCGAATGCGAGTAATTGAAAAAAAAAAAACACGACTAACATCGAGTGAAAAATTTCCCTATAATCAAACCCAGCAGTTAAATAATATATTTATTAACTTGTTCGTCAACACTTGATTGACGTCATAAATCAATGAATACTTATTTTTGTGTTCGGAGTTAGCTATTAATATTTAGCGATTAGGAATATTCTTTCACTGAGAAATCCCAATCTTTCACCCACAGAAGTGTAATAACAAATCATAAAATAGCCCATGGACTCAACCAGCAAAGGCGATATGTCCGGCTAATCTTCATCTTGATACTTCTCAAATATCGCCTGGCTAAAAATATGTTTAGAAGTTCAATTGCCGTACTCCAGAAAAGACAATGTAACGTACATATTGGGTAAGTCTGACGTACTTATGGACAAATTGTGACGTACGGACGTACGGACAATTGCAACTCTATACGTGGAACACACCACTCACCCGACCCCATCAAACACACACATATGCTGGGGCGTGAACTATTTTGTCTCAGACAAAGACTTTCAAAGAAGGAGTATCCAAGTGAAAACATGTTGTTGTTGGTTTTTTTGTTGTTTTTCTTTTCTTTTTTTCCTTTTTCGAATTAATATTGTCCCTGAATGGTATAGATAATAACGAATGTTCACAACTAAAATAGAACATTGTACGCTCAAGATGGATTAGAAACATAAAGCAGAGCAGGCAATATTTGTTCGTCATTTTTGACATTCAGTTCCTATATTTAACACGTTGAAATTAAAGAACAGAATGTATGTATCGCACATGAGTTTTAAAATGGCAGCACTAAATGGCAGAACTACTCTTTGAACGTATGAACATCTACATTTTGTATACAATTTCGGGAAAAGTGCTAAAAATAAAACAATAGAACGAATTAGAAATGCAATATTAAATGCAACTTAGGATAACATATATTTTTCAATTAAGAAAACCACATAGTCCAATAACATTCTTCTATTTTTACGGATAAAGCTCGAACTAACTATAGGTTACACGTATGTACACGTATGCATACGAATAAATATGGTAAACTCACTCACTAACACAACTAATGTTCATAATGCGTCCAACTTCAACTTCATTTCAAAATCGTGTAGACCACCATTTTGAAACTTCCGGTCTCGTTTTCGATCAGCTTCCTGTCTCACGGTGAAGTCACAACGACGTGATTAACAGTAGAAAGCAAAAAATAACTTACCGGCGTCCTTTCATGAACAGGAATAATGATTTTTATAGAAGGCTTTCATTTTTTTGCAGGATTTCTATCCATTTTAGTACAACGTAATTAGCATTATTTCTAGAATTGTCGAGATCATCTGCGACGCTTGCTTGTTTTCAAGACAAAGGTCTAGACAGGACTTCCTGAACAAAGTGTGATTTTTGCCGATACACTGGTAAGGTTTCTGATTGGCTGATACAGGAACATCTGCTATCCAAGATATACAGAAAGGCAGAAAGTCAATAATTTATATATAAACAATGAGAAAACCACATCATTATATCGGCGAACTAAATGCAGATGGTAAGAAATACTTTAATAAAAAAATAATAATTACGGTCACTTGGTTCCTGTTGGTTCCATTTTCAAATTTGTTTTTCCCCAACTTGACAAGTAGACTGCTACAGAGCGTTCTGCCATTATCGACTATTTAGACCCACAGCGATTGGCTAGTGTAGACACACGCTTTACGTCATTAGAGGATTTCCAGTTTTATAAATAGAACAAAGACTGTCTTACCTTGTTCAACAAGATTGAATTGATTTTAATAATATAAAAATCTCGAACTGTTGAATACAACTAGTTCAAACCTAGACATATTGACTAGAACGGTGTTAGGAAATGACATACTAGTATGTTACATACTAGTATGTTTTGACAACACACCAGTCCCCTGGGAAATCTCGAAAAAATCCCAATCCCTGCAAAAAATATACCGAAAACACCCCCTGGATCCCCTCCCCCACCATCCCCTTCAATATATTTTCGTTTCTAAGGTGGGTACGGATATTGCGTGAAAAGGGTATTACCCCGAAAATGTTTCTCCTACGGTGGATATTTGCATTGGGTTAGCCCGTTGCTGCCCTACCTGCACCCCGGACGGGGAAATAATTGATAGTTGCATGGTTGTTTTGCGTGTATCACCTCAACTGAAAAACCACTACTTTTTCCCTGATAGGAAATTTGTAAAAGTACATTAAAATCGAAGGGGACGGGGTCGGGTGTAAAGGGGTTTGGGGTGGGAATGGAGGGTTTAGTTGTAAAATATTCCCAAACTGAACTGTTTGTAATAACGTTCAGAAGAATGTTTAGCAAACAAAATCTTGAAATCCGTCCAAGGAAAGATATGGTGTTCTCTTTATTTCCCAAAAAGGTCTACCCAAAATCGTTAGAATGCATCATTTCATCAGGGGTTTTATATATACAAACCATGATTTTATTTTAAAACAGAATCTAGGAGTGCTTGTCCAAATACGCCCTAGAGACTTCGCATCTGAGACCTCAACTGACTGGGCCTACAATTTAAATTTGGCCAGCTAAGCACCTACTCAGTGGTTCATTTTGGAAGATTTCCCCAACATTTTAAATACGTATTCTGACGCTGCAATGTTGATAAATTAGTCCGAATATTTGTTAATGGAATACTGCAGAAGAAAGACGTTCCCTTACAGCCCTTCCAACCTAGTTTTATTGCATTTTTTCCAATGTTTACGCAGCTGCATACTCCGCATACAGATAGCTACACACCTTTCTTTGAAGCATTTCTTTTAATATGTTTATAATGTGGATGTTGACGAATCTATCTCTATTGGGTACTGAGCTGCTTGCAACTATGCAACGTTTTATTTTTATAGGCTTGTTGTATATTCTCCGGAGCGGGTGCGTTGATGTTGGGAAGGTGCGGCGGAGCATAACCCGAGGATTAGACAGAAACGAATTTATGTAGGCGTGGATGGGCTAATCCAGATAATCTCCGTACTCATCATCCATGCCCCCGCTTTAAGAAATGTATTTTTAAGCCCAGAGTACCCCTAGCTTAAAACAACAACAATAGCAACAACAACAAAAAATAAATAAAAAATAGAAAAGCGTTTCTTCAGGCCCTGCCACGGTGCCACCAAGAAAATTGTACAAAATACCACCCTAGATCCCCTGGAAATCAATTTCCTACCTCCTCCTCATAAAACAATCTGCAAATACCTCATATATCATAACGGATTAAAAAAATGGAAAAAAAAGATTTAGCTAAAAAGAATGTACCGACAAAACCAAGATTAAAAAGATATATATATAAAAAAATACATCAACTGAAGATATATGCCTTACCACCTCCTAATAAAAAAATATAGGGAATAAAACTGGAAAAAATTCTTGATCCAATATTACCCTTTTTTTTTCTCTTCCCCCACCACTCACTTCCCTCATGGAATTTGTGTAATCCCCCCCCCCCACACCCCCCCCCCCCCCCCCACACACACACCACGGTAAGTGATTGTGTATTTTGCGCGTATCCTATATTCACTCCAAATCAACATATGCATGTTATGCGCGTTCATTGTGTAATCAATACTGAGGAAAAGTCCCAACGTTTTATATGTTTTTTTATAGAACATAGATCAGACGCTTGGCCATGATCAGTTAGAATGCGCTTTACTTTTCCGTAATTTACGGCAAAAAAAAAGATCGGCGTGTTTGAGTGAAACGGAACATGCGCAGTGAGGCAGTCTACTTGTCAAGACGTTTGTATTTACAATCAAGCGTCGAAGATGATCAAGACTATTTCTAGAATACATATTCGCAAGGTCGGAACGGCCGATATTGACCGAGATAGAACAAATGTAGTCTATGAAGGGTAGCTACTCTCTTTAACTGTTTAAAAAGGACACGTTCGGCGAGTTTTCCGGGTTCTCCGGCGAATTTTGAACGGGCTCCGAGTGGATGAGTTTTATTGCAATAAAATGGAAAAAAAAAATTGAGACGGAATGGGCCAAATTGACAAATTTCGGCCCCTTATGACAAAAAAAATGATAACAGCAACGCTGATTAAGAATAGTTTGTTTTGTATATGCTTTTACTATATGATAGAATACAATATGGTTTTCCAATAAAGAGCTCATACATAAAGTAAGGACAAGGCTAAACAAATTAACATAATTATGTTTACATTAAAAGCAAGTTAAATGTAATAATAAATTAATATGAAATAGGCATGCCTAGATAACGGGCAAAGTACTTCTATATAATTAAGTGTGTGTGGAAGGGAGAGGGAGTGGTATGTGTGTGTGGAGGTGGTGGGGGGGGGGGGGGGTGGGGGGGGGAATAAAAATTGATGATAACAGGTAACAATATTTTCAATAACAGATAACAAAAACGAACTTTCGCCAGTAATAGCTTAACAGAAAAATTTCCCCCTCCCTCCCCCCACACCATCTCACTGCCAACCTACTACTATCTAGACATAGTAGAAACATCCTGAGTATTTCATGGGTATTAATGCCAAACAAATATAATCTTAATTTTATGTATACACTTATATGGACTGAAGAGAGGAGGATTCAAGTTAAGCAGACCCCGTCTCCCCACACCCGCTCGACCACCCTCTCCTCATAAAAAGAATAAATAATAAATAAATCTGGTATTCTATAAATGCGAGAGAATTAACAAAATGCCATGTTGCTGCATATTTTCACTCACTCTCTAAAATTAAAACGCAGATCTGCACACGTTTCTAGATGCAGAGAGATCATCAACCTCACTTTACTATCCAAATCATACTTTTAATTATTCTACTAACACGTCTATATCAGATAGACGCGCGCCAGCAAGGGTTTGGAATAAACGGAAGATAGATGGATAGTACTGAAACTTTTCAAACACGAAATTGACATTTAAAATACTTAGGCCAATACAATAATACCTGTGTTTACTATGACCCGACCGACTCCTCTAAAACTCCACCGACACCCATTACGAGGTCCGAGTATTAACTTTCATACCCCCATCCAACCCCTCTCCATGAAGCAAAAATGGCGTTGGCTGGGGTATGAAATAAAACCTTAATTTCGGCTTTATAAGTTTGAATATTGTAATATTAAAATATTGAACAGGTAATTTTAAATAGGTTATCACTTCTGTTTCAGTAAAAAGTTATTTTAAATATGTTTTCTAGTCAAAATATCCGTTAAAAAATTCTGCTAATATACGCTTCCCCATCGCTTAATGGAATTAAGGCGAGGCCACGTAATGTCTTCTTGAAAATAAAGCAAATCTAATTACTACGACAACAGTATTTGATCATATAAAGAAATTAGAGTAAGTTCTCACCCTTAAAATAGAGACAGGTATATATTTAAGGCCTTTAACTATACAACTTGTACATTTTATCGAAGTGTTTTGCCCGTTACATAGGTAGTGCCTATTTCATATTATTAGTTTGGTTAAAAGAGGAATACTAATATATACATGCAATGAACTCCACAACCTTTTCATGCCGTTAACAGTTGTCTCATTTGTGTTATTGCCTGCGTGACGTTGATTGCGTGCCGTTTAATGACGTAATTTCAACATTGTTTTATATTGTCAAAGTGCAATAACATCGGTTGGTGTCAGGACTCGGTCAATGATAATACATGATGCGCTCGGTTGTATGATCTTATACGATCATCTACATAGAGCGAACATCGACCGGATTTTAAAATGTGATACGCTCCTGACCTACATTAGCACTGAACATGTCGTGCTATGTTTCAGTTCAAACGTGATGCCTTCAGCATGTTTATTTAAACAATCTGTTTGAATGGTGATTTATCTCCATTGTTATGTCTTACCTATTTACACGTTTTGTATGCAAGGAAGTTATTTTTACAATTCCTCATCGAATAGTTATTTCGACATGGCTGAGTAGTAGTAAACAGTTGGATTATACTGTCGTATCATGCATTTGACTTACTTGCAGATATCGGTTATACCAAATACAAGGTGGGGGAGCACGTGGTTTCAAAATGGCAGAAGATATGGTAAAAAACAACCCGCTTCGGAGTAATATTGTGTTGATAACTTTGATTGTAGATGAATGTCCTACATATTTTTTGTTTAATCCGCCCTCATTTCCGAAATGTAGTTTTTCGAGTCGGTCTCGTACACTGGAATGAAAAGATTTTCATGATATTCGTCATAAAATGTATTCAGTTGCATCAGTTCTAGTCCCACAATTTTGTTTTATAATCAAAAAAGTCATATCTACCGCAATTTAAAAGTTACATTTGCTACAGTGAAAATAATTCTGGAATTTCGAAAATGATCTCGAACACTGGCTTCGTGAAAAGAGATCTCGTACACTTATGCGTTTGTTTTACGGTGTATATTGTTTATGCGATGTACTTATGCATAACTGATCATTTCAGGTGCCAGTGGTAGTTCATATAGAGTACAAACGTGAGAATTCGGGTAGGATAGTGGAGGTGATTTCCGATTGGCATTGCCAGGAAAAAAACGGATATTGTGTAGATAAACAACACGTCAAATTCATACAATGTATGACAGCGATATCATGAAGCATTAAACATGTTTGTTTTTTAAATGTTACAGTGGTTCTAGAGAAAGGATCCGGATGAAATCTAAAAGAAAATAATGGACTATTTGTAGTAATAAAATGCAACTCAAATGCGGTGTACTACGTTTTTAAATGATAAAGAGTTAGACCGTTATGAACGTAAATTGTTTTCAGCAAGACTTTGTTAGAATCTGGCAGTAGTCAAAACTGCAACATGGATTTGCCATAAAAATAAATATTCTAATATCTATTAATTGTCCATGAGTTCTGATACTCATGACGATGCGTATGATCGGAATGTTTGTGGGGTTTACCCAGGACAGCAATGCCCAAAAGACACAATGCAAAATGTTTGAAATACATATCGCAGAATAAACATTTTCACTGAATAAAAAGAAATTGTCAAGCGTTTTATCTCAATTGATTTATTTTTTCGTTTTAAGTCATTCCTAACGATTAATAAGCTATACATGGCGGCCATCTTTACTGATCGAGAGGACCTCAGTTTCTCATCAGCCCATTTACTGGCACCAAACAGCACCTTGGTAAAAACCACTAACCACAGACATTTGTGACCTACTGCAACTTTTCTCATAAAACGATATATACCATTTTAAAGACTCGTATACTAAAACCTTGAATAAATTACTCCGCTAGACAATAGTTTAGGTGTGGTCGTTGTGGGTATGTCCCCTTGGTTTCTTATCACAGGTTACTTACCTTACATGAACGCCGAATAGGTGCCAGGGATGCTTATCGGTATGTACATGTGCAGTGTTAGTCACCAGAAAAGATCAGAAAGGCAGATTATCATACTCTTTCAGTGAAGAATTGTTATTTAAAAAATATTTAAAGTTCGACGTATTTGTGTAATTATGCAATGTTGAATGCATCACACAAAATTAATGTAAAGACAAAAAGACAAAAAATCGTTTGGAGTTTAACATTAAATTTATTCATTTCAGTGTACTGGATGTATTGAACAACATGTGTATCACACAATCATGATACACTGCGTAATACAACACATGAGAAATAAAAAAGTAGTTGAAACATTTTTGAAACGAAATGTAACAATTAAATAACTTATTTACAGCGAAATACATAATAAAATCACTTTACGTTGTGAAAGCAGATAAGTATGGAACATAAGTTTAACAAAGCAAAATAGCCCACCCAAGAGACCCAAATGGATGTAAAGCGCTGACCTTGGTAACGGGAGAAAAAAGGCATTAACTTTCTTTTGTTTATATGTGCACTCATCTCGATTGAAAATTTATAAATGATTCGGAATCATTGAATCCTGACCAAGCTTCACAAATATCAACGTATATAATTTTTCTTCAAACAATCCCGTAGCTACTCTGAGGCACACTGAGGCAGTTGCTTCGGTAGACTTTTTGGAAGTTACCAAGCATTGAAGTAGGCATTCAAATGGAATATCAATTAAATAAAATCACTAAAATATAGTCTATATATTTGTTCGATATAAAACTGAAAATTTCGCCCGGAAGTGCATTAAAACGTAAGAAATCGCTTATAGAAATCAACAGTTTTTTCCGGAGTACATGTCCTCAGAACCCCGCTAGTTAGGGAATTGCCTGGGGTTATTTCGGGGCTGGCTACGGTCTGTCAAAAATTCAAAGGCTTATTATTTAAAATGACCGATACATCAACAACAAAGATCTTTTAAAGATCCGATTAGTATCAAGGTTTGATAAAATGCGGAGGTGTATATAAGACGAAATGTATGAATTATTTAGAAATTAAGACATACAAATTTCTAAATCCTCTCAAGAAAAATGGAGATGTGATTCTGTTCACAAATATACTTATTCAGGGACAATGATTCCATTACTAATGGTCGTATCTGAATGTCTTTCGAACATTCTGAACACGTTTCATTGAGATCTAATACAAAATTAAATTGTGATCGAGATCATAAGTATATGTTGCAGGACGAACAAAATGTGATCACATTAGCCCATCTCAGCTTCTGATAATGAGATCATTAAATATGAACTTTAAAAATATAAATCACACGCTTACAACGTGCTTCATATTTTTTTAGCACTTAATGTACGTCAAAAACATGTAATTAGACAACATAGTTTCGGTCATAAAAGTAATTCAGTTGCTTGACCTAGTATTATCAAAGCATTTTCTAAACGATAAACAAACGCTTAATGTTTGTTAGACATCCCAAAATATAATAATAGCATTATTATTTTGTAAAACAGTTTTTTAGATCACCTGAGCCGAAGGCTTAAGGTGTTCTATTGGGATCACTCTGCGTCCGTCGTCCGTCGTCCGTCATCCGTCCGTCATCCGTCCGTCCGTCGTCGTCGTTAACTTTTCTTCAAACGACGTCTTCTCAGAAACCGCTTGGCTAATTTTAAATAAACTTCACATGGATGATCCTTAGACGAATGCTTTTTAGATTTGTTAAAATTAGGTCAGCGCGACATCCAAGATGGCCGCCATTACCGTATATAGTCGAAACCTTATAAAATTTTCTTCTCGAGAACCGCAGAACAGATTTGAACAGTTTTTCTTTTAAAATGATCGCCAATGCCTAGACTATCAAGTTTGTTCAAATGAAGTCCCTGGGTTCAAAAATGGTCGTGCCCCGGGGATCCAACCTTTGTACATTGAGATTTTGCATGTTTTTCATATAGACATATAGGAAAACACTTTAAAAAATCTTCTTCTCTGAAACCACAAGGCACAGAGCTCTCATGTATTACATGTAGCATCAGCTTATGGTCCTCTACTAAGTTTATGCAAATGGTGACCCTGGGATCAAATTTGTCCCCGCCCCGAGGGGTCACAGTTTTACATAGATAAAATCAAAAAATCTTCTTCTCGGAAACTACAAGAGTCAGAGGTTTGATATGCTGCATTTACTATAAGCATATGGTCCTTTACCAAGTTTGTTTAAATGTTCAAATGGTGACCCTCGGGTCACATTTGACCCCGCCCCAAGGGTCACATGTTTTGCATAGACATGTATAGGGAAAAACTTAAAAAATCTTCTCCTCTGAAACTGCAAGAGCCAGAGGTTTAATATTTTGCATTAGCTATAAGCCTATGGTCCTCTACCAAGTTTGTTCAAATGGTGACCCAGGGGTCACATTTGGCCCCACCCCGGGGGTCACAGTTTTACATAGGCTTGTATAGGGAAAAACTTAAAAAATCTTCTCCTCCAAAACTGCTTGAGCCAGATGTTCAATATTTTGCATTTGCTATAAGCTTATAGTCCCTTATCAAGTTTGTTCAAATGGCGACCCTGGTGTCAAATTTGGCCCGCCCTGGGGGTCACAGTTTTACCTAGACTTATATAGGAAAAAAATTAAAAATCTTCTTCTCTGAAACTACAAGAGCCAGAGGTTTAATATTTTGCATTTACTATAAGATTATAGTCCTTTACAAGGTTTGTTCAAATGGTGACCCTGGGGTTACATTTGGCCCCGCCCCAGGGGTCACATGTTTTCCATAGACTTGTATAGGGAAAAACTTAAACGATCTGCTTCTCCGAAACTACTTGAACCAGATGTTCAATATTTTGCATTTGCTATAAGCTTATAGTCCTCTACCAAGTTTGTTCAAATGGTGACGCTAGGGTTACATTTGACCCCACCCCAGGGGTCACATGTTTTACATAGACTTGTATAGGGAAAAACTTAAAAAAATTCTCCTCCAAAACTGCTTGAGCCAGATGTTCAATATTTTGCATTTGCTATAAGCTTATAGTCCTTTATCAAGTTTGTTCAAATGGCGACCCTGGTGTCAAATTTGGCCCGCCCTGGGGGTCACAGTTTTACATAGACTTATATAGGAAAAAAATTAAAAATCTTCTTCTCTGAAACTACAAGAGCCAGAGGTTTAATATTTTGCAATTACTATAAGATTATGGTCCTTTACCAAGTCTGTCCCGGCGGTCACAGTTTTACATAGACTTGTATAGGGAAAAATTAAAAAAATCTTCTTCTCTGAAACTGCAAGAGCCAGAGGTTTAATATTTTGCATTTACTATGCGCTTAATCGCCGCTTATGGTCCTTTACCAAGTTTATTAAAATGGTGACCCAGGGCTTTTATAGGAAAAAACTTAAAAAATCTTCTTCTCTGAAACCACAAGGCACATAGCTCTCATATATTACATGTAGCCCTTGGGTCACATTTGGACATGCCCCAGAGGGCCTAGCACCTTTATTTTGTCTTTGATCTTTACCAAACTTTGTCAGTGTCTTTATATCAATGTTGGTAAACAACATAGGCCACATTTCTTGGACAATCTTAACCAAACTTGCACAGATTGTATATGATCATAAGATTTCGAAGAAGTTCGATAATGGACAATTACTCAGGTGAGCGATATAGGGCCATCTTGGCCCTCTTGTTTCCAAATAGAATGGAATACACACTTACAAATGTATTGACATTTTATGTATTCATTTGTACACTATTATAATTATATTGAAATGTTAAAAGTGGTAAAACTAAAACGTTAAATATATTATAAGAGGAAACATGCTCTCTAAAATGTCACAAGAAGAATGCAATCAAATAAGCATTTAAGTGTATGAATTCTCCTGTCACAGTAGTTTTAAATCTGATTTCTTATAATCATCTTAGATTGATTACTAATAGTCTTTTCTGCAGCTGTGTGTACCTTCATGATCTTCAATTTCTGTTTTGATTTCATATGTTGAACATGTAAATACTAATATCCCAGATGCATGTCTCATGTGTTTATTGAAGTCGACATGACTCGTGTGTGACGCTTCAAAAATGAGATATAGGGTCCTATAGAACCACAGCGTCCGAACGCAATGGCATCGTAGGTCCGCACTGTACTGCAAACAAGGACTTGATAATACAAAGAAAGGGACAAAAACCAACAGAAAGGGTGGTAAAGACAGGGTTACCGACTTGGAACGGTCAGTAGGCAATAAGGCCTACTGGTTAGCTTGAATCGATTTTATATGCGCACAATCCTCTCTATTATCCTGTCTTCATCGCCCAAATAGACAAGACAGTGTAAACAAAACTACATCACAACAAAAGGAATTCTCTAACAATTAAGTCCACATCCAGAGAAACTAACTAAAGAAACACATACAAACTAATAAACATCTCAGGTTGTATCCAGAATCGTACTGAACAACCATAGTAGTTGCAGCTCAAGAGAAAACCAATCTAGGGTATGACCAGAAAACCCGAGGGACGAAAGCTCATGCACCCACACATCCCTTAGTTGGGGTTTCCGTAGGTACTATCATAGAGTCCCAAGAGGTAGTCCAGTCATCGCACAAGTGAAAATTGAAGCGTAATGACTGACTGTAGAGGGGTCAAGTTACTTCTTCACGTTATAAAGAGCTTTCTGAAGCAACGGTACTGCCCTGAGTGTCTGAGGATAGTCGACTCATGCTGCCGAAATGTCTCTACCGTTTTGAAAAGAGTGTCTCGCTCAGGAAAAATCTTCTTAATACCTGAAATAGAATAGAAACATACAAGTAACTCGGAAAACAAAACAAAACTTTTATACAATACAACATTGTATGTGTACGAAAGCTTTTTGTTGCACCAAAAGATGCTTCCGAATCAACGTAATATTTCAAATCAAATGTATTTATATATTTTCAAATATAAAGTCAAGGAAAATTTTGAATATACTAATAGTTTGGAAATGTGCATACGTTACTTTGTTTTCTTAATATTTTTTCAAAGAACATATCATAGCGGAGACATTTCCCTGTCGCGATTGCAAAAACAGTAAAACTGATATGATGCACAGCTTAATTGTGGCTAATATCGTTACTTATCGCACTGATGTCTAGACACACCCAATCTCTTATTGGTTATGATACATAGTACGGGACAAAGCAAAACATACAAATATATACATGATAAAAACATATGTCGCAATGATTTCGATTGTTACTATATATTAAAATTTAGAGGTGCACTCGGGGTTCGTTCTCGTGACATGTAAGCCATCCGACCTACATTACATATAATCATCTGCAGTAAGAAGTGAAATACTGAGGAAAACCCGTATTGTGTTGGTAACTATATAGAAACATCACAGCACCTACAAATGACCAAAATGCATAAATACATCGCATACACACAATAAACCGCCTAGCATTACAAAACTCGTGAGCGAATCTAACAACTATAAATACAAGTGCACGAGAACTCTTTTCACGCCGCCAGTGTTCGAGATCATTTTCGAAATTCATAATTATTTTCACTGTAGCACATGTAACTTTTAAATTGTGGTAGTTATGATTTCTTTGTTTATGGGACTAGAACTGATGCAAATGATGGTGCAAATGAGTACATTTTATGACGAATATAATGAAAACCTCTTCATTCCAGTGTACGAGACCGACTCGAAAAACTACATTTCGGAAATGGGGGCCGATTTAACAAAATATATATAGGACATTCATCTATAATCAAAGTTATGGAATAAAGTGCATAAAAGTTCGCATACTTTGCGCTATATTACATGAGAATGCGTAAAGTAATAAAGAAGCTATGACGAAAATCGTACTTCGAAGCGGGTTATTTTTCCTTATGTTCCGACATTTTGAAACCACGTGATCCCCCACCTTGAAATAAAGCGCCGAAAAGCGATTAACCAATTTTATGTGTTTTTTTACCAAGAAACATCGAGTGTCCATTTTTAGGACGATCTGAAAAAACAAAAACAGTTTACTTTATAGGGAAATGAACATGGTGTAGCCATAGAACTACAGCAAACTCCGAATAAAGAGCTGGATTGACAGGAAAAAATAATTTTCTTCAGTTTCGACACAGTTATGTTTTTTTTACGAAGACCATCTAGCGAACTTTTTTTTTACTTTAAATGGACATGTAGCCATAGACTGATGTCGAACTCCGAAATAGGAATGATCACGATTTTTTTTTCAATTCCCAAACAGTTATGTTTTTTTATCAAAAAACATCGAGTAATCTTTTTTTAAGATGATCTGGTGAAAAATGAGTTTAATTTAAAGGGATATGTATCCATAGAACGATGTCGAACTCCGAATAAGGAACTAGAAGATCGTGAACATATTTGTTTTTTTTTAATTCTCACGCAGTAATGTATTTGTTTTTACCAAAAAACATCAGTAATCATTTTTTTAAGATGATCAGGCCTTGAATTCACCAAACATTCTTGAGAATATTCTTAGACTTAGGCCCAAGTATGAAAATTTTAATGACAGTTTAAAGTATAAACATTCTTTTCAAGCTGCTATGTATAAGTATGATACATATAAACTTCATACGATTCTTTACCTTTGAAGGTCATGGAAATATTTGTGAACGAAATATGAATACTTGAGTTCAAGTCTAAAAATAGTTTGAAGAAAAGTTGGTGAATTCCAGGCCTGGCGAAAAAACGAAAAATCTTTTAACATCGCATGCAGTTTTCCATGAAACTGGGATATGTGCAATATGAATATCAAGGTGATATTATTCATTTTCCGAATTGGAAACAAGGAACCAGGAACCAGGTACAAGTTCCTACCGGGAACAAATTCCTACATATAAGGAACTGGCTTCTGGGTGTGTTAAGGCCTGCCAAAATTGTGTGGAAATCATCGTAAAGTATCATAATAATTGATATTTAGGAGACATAACTCTGGAACACAACATACTTTTTTCATTTTGCCGATTTTATAACATCGCATGTCGTTTTCCATGAAATTGGGATATGTGCAATATGAATATCAAGGTGATATTATTCATTTTCCGAATTGGAAACAAGGAACCAGGAACCAGGTACAAGTTCCTACCGGGAACAAATTCCTACCGGGAACCAGGAACCAGTTCCTAGTTCCCAGTTACTGGTTCCCAATTCGATTCGAATATGTAACCGGGAACTGGGAACCGAGAACAATACATTTTCAGATTTTAGAGGCATGTGCTTGCGTGGGTTTTGTGTTGAGGAGCGTGGCTTAAAGAGCTTCCGCCCGTAATGTACATCAGCTTTTCCCGGACAGAACGCTTATGTTGCCGACCTGCCGTGCCAACCTTTCACCTCGGATCCGCGTCTGAATTCTAACCATTAAAAATTGGACAACCATTTGACAATACGAATTATTGGAATCGGAAAACGTCAAGACGACATTTTGTTTTCAAAACTACACTCAATGATGATGACTAAACTAGAAAAAAACATACAGAAAATTGGCACTGATCAATGCACTAAGTAAAATAACAACAACAGCAAAACAATCAGTCTAGAAGTGGTATTTATAAAGAGATATTAGTTATTTGTTAACAGAATATAAAAGTCTAGCAGTTGGTGGCGAGTTGTCCGTTGTCCGTCGTCGTCGTCTTTCGTCGTCCGTTAACCTTTGCCTCATGAACACAACAGGGCCTTTATTATTTATAGGATCTTTACCTAACTTTTCCAAGGTCTTTATATCAACGCAAGCTCGGATACATGTATCTACGAAAACCAGTCATATTGGATTAGTTTCAATGGAGTTATAGCCCTTGGTTTACTGACAAATGCCATATCTGCCGTGTGAACAATCTCGCACCTTCATTTATAATCTAATCTTAACCAAACTTACATAGATCGTTAATATTAATAAAATCTCGAACACTTTCAAAAATAAGCTAGATCGGATAAGTAACGCTATAGTTTTGTACCGTTTTTGCTGAAAATTGCGAATTTCTGTCTTGTGAACACTTTAACCACTTTATTATTTGAACTTTACCAAACTGTGTCAGTGTCCTTATATTAATGAAAGCTCGGACAAGTTTGAAAACATGCAAGATCGGATCTGTAACACCAGAGTTAGGACCCTTGTTTTCTGAAGGAAAAACAAAGCCATATCCTGCATTGTGGACACTCTAACACCTTCAATTATTATTTGATCTTTACCAAATTTTGCCAGAATGAACGTTCGAAAACCAGCCGGACTGGACAAGTAACACCGGACTTATAGATTCATGATTTTCTTAAATATGCAATATGCTATATTGGGAACCTAGGATCGTTAGTTCAAATCCAAATTGTGTTCGTTTGCATTTTTTATTACTTTTGCCTTTTCGTTTGTCTGTTTGCGTGTTTGTTTTTGTGTTTTGTTGTTGACTGTCGTCCTTGAATGCTACTTTCCCTGTCCGATATTTTTATCCTTCTTCAAGTATGGTGTATTTTTAATTAGGATGTGCAGATGCGCAATACGGTCTGGGACTGTGGCTCTGCTAACTGGGGCCTCAGGGGGTAATCGGGTCAAAAATCACAGACAAATGCTCATCTTGTCCAGCTGTGAATGTTTACGATTCCATGGTAAGTATCCTGGTTCCCTGGCTTTGCACAGTAGGCCAGGTATTCACCGTCGAATTGCGATTTCCATTACAGTGAATCAAGATGGCGGCATATCTATAAAAGCCTATTCAAAACGTAAACATTGACCGATTGGGAATTATTCTACTGTTTCACTTCTGATATTTTGATGGATTTCATTACGAAAACATATTCTAAAATGGACCGTGAGCTCGTTTTGTTGTGATACAGCGTTAATGTTGTCAAATCAACTACGACTCTTTGAGTGTATGTGTGTTGAGTAACAGATGGGTGGGGTGTCAAACATTGCCGGATCGGAAATTATTCTACTCTGTCATGGCGGACATTTTGATGGATTTCATTAGGGAAACATATTTTAAAATGGGTTGTGTGCTAGTTTTGTTTTGATACAGCGTTAATGTTCTCAAATCAACTACTACTGCGTGTGTGTGTGTGTGTGTGTGTGTGTGTGTGAAAGACAGATTGGGAATTATTGTACTGTGTCATGGCGGATATTTTGATGGATGTCATCACATAATGATATTTTTAAATGAATGCTAATGTCTTCTGTTCATGATGCAGCGTTTAATATGGTATATTGAATATAACAGTATGTCTCTGTATATGAACAGTAGCAGGTGGACATTATGTCGTCACTAGGTAAACATGTATGTTATTCAAAGTGACAAGTTGTTTTAGCAAAGTATATTGTAGATTATTGTTTGTGAAGTTGGTATATCAGGTGTTGAACAAATGTGCCTCAATCTAGATTCGCAACCAAGTTCTCTGTTTACCTTACGAGCACCATATTACCTACTTAGAGGTCATGTAGTTAGGATTGTATTATTCACCCTGTAGCTGTATCCAGTAAAATTGGCTTCCAAGATAGTCTTTTACTGAGGTAGCTATTGCAGTATAGTTACAGCTAGGCACTGGCAATGCATATTCATTACATACTAGTAAAAATATAATAATGCAGACCTGCTATGTATGCAGGTAATCATGTCTCAATTGATGTACATGTATTGTAGAAGCGGGTGTTTGTTAAGTCACAAAGTGAAACACATTATGCCATTTGCATATTTGTGTTAAACCCCGCATACCCTGCTTCAGAAATTAGGCTGCCGTGATAAGTAAACTAGATTGTGTTCACTATCAGTAGAAATAGAAAGGAAGAACTCAATTCTTCATAATACTATCTACACGGTGATATTGTACATGTACCTATACTTGCTATATATTTTATATTTTTAGCATCTGCATACCCTAGTATAGCAAGAAACCAAGACAGATACTCATTACGTGATAACAGCAGCCAGCATTTGTGCCAGACCATTAAAAGGAAGTCGGACACAGTCATGACCTCTTACTGTCACATGAAACTATCCATCTCGCAAATGTGTTTAAGTTCTGCATTTGCGATTGGATAGTGATTTGGGATAGCATGCTATTTCTACAATATATATTTCATCACTTACATCTGCTCATAGATTTCCTTATCACGTTGAAGACATAACAGACTTTCATGACAAGTGTAAGTAATTACTAGTAATTAAAATCTAATCTACAAACACATATTATGTTGGGCCTTCTAAGATCAAGTTAAATACTTTTAATTGCACATGGCTTCAATAAGAACTGATCCTAATGCTCTTCAGAGGGATTCTGAATTTACATGCTGCAACTTTATCTAACTAATTTAAATCACAAAGATTGACACCAACATTTATTCAACAATATCTATGTTTAATTTCTATTTTGCTAAAAGATTTAGTGGAATAGCATATTTTATATACCATAAATAATGATAACATATACCTTTTTGAACATCACCAAAAGTGACCCATTCTTTCCTTGAATTAGACTCATCTAAATACATGGAAGATAACAAGTTTCATACTGATTGGCATACACTTCAGTGTCATTTTCTTAAAGGACCACGTGGCAATCTTGAAGTATTTATGAAATTAGCGTTTCGATTTATTGATCCAGTATCATTTTGACATATAATTAAGTTAAATGTTGAGTTTTAATTTGTTTGTGTTATTCGACCATACTAAGGTTTCAATATAATATTGGTGCAATATAGACAGTAGTTAGTACTATGCAGAAACAGTGAATAATTGCATGGATGTAGAGAAAGTAATTGGATTCCGAGAGTTTTTATAAAAAAAAGCAAGGTTACCATGTGTCCCTTTAATTTTAAAATCCTAAAACTTGACTGCTAACAGATTGGAACTGCCATCCAAACTGGTGGGTGTAAATGCCTGACAGAATACTATCAGTCACAAACAATTGTTTAAATATGCAAAGAATATACATTTAGTTTTTTCAGGGAGACATCACTGCGATACAGTTATTTTGTAGTTGGCATCGTCTTTGCTCTTTATCTAAATCCATGTTCACTGAAGTCCAGATGATATATTTATTTTGTATCACAAATAAATGATGTTTGTTTAATTATCCAATGCTGGTTGTAAATGCCTGACAGAAGTATGTACATATCAGTCATAGACAACCATTTAAATGTATACATAGGATAAAGACATATTCTCTTCTTGAGAAGACTGTTACACTGTAATGACATCTGTCTTTGATCATATGATGGACATTCCATATACCCAATTATGGTACATTAGATTAAAGGTGCTGGTTCCAACATCATATACCAGTTGTAAAGATCCAGGGCAGGAAAATTCCACTCTTCTGCTCGCCATGGTGAGTGAATATGTTATAACTGTATCCAAACATACATTCCTTTGATTCTGCTTATGATATAATTTTCATAAACCTTAGGCCTAAGCCTAAACAGTGCAATAACTACTGGTATATTTCCGCCGTGCTATAACTGACAGATTTGGCAGTTATACCATGGTGTACCAATTGACCTCGCATAGTTGGATAAAGGCTAAGGTACAAAACATGTATAGCACACTTTTCTCGTATATACGATTTATACTGCACTCTCGGGCCTACAGCCATCGAGAAGCAGTATAAATCGCATATACTCGAAAACTAATGCTATAATTATTACTTAATGAAGTCCGTAAAAACATATCCGATGAAGTCCAAAGTTTAGCATAATGTATAAACTGTTGTCTTTTAAATTTGCATATCCCCTCCTCAAAATAAATGAATAAAATAACTATCCGACGACTCACTTATGTATTTAATTTACCTATAGTTATGGACTGAATGTCACTATCTGACGACTCAATGATTTATTTAAGTTACCTCTAGTTTTGAACTGAATGTCAAACAGCGCTTTTTCTCTCAACAATGCAATATATGATGGTGATGTCTACGGATTTTTCAACAGAAGAATGTGTAATTTCTTTGGTCTTCGGCTAGGTGTGAATGAATGAATGAATGGTGTTTTACGGCACGTCGACACAAAAATAGATCATAGTGTGCGCAAAAAAAGATGAAAGATGAAGAAATGAAGTAGTAAATAAAAATTAATGTAACTATAATAAGATAAATTTATTTACAAATAAGGGATGATATGGTAGTAATGGAAACTATGTATAAATGTAAATCAACAAACGCCCGTCAACGGTTGTATAAACAAGTAAATATATATAAGAACATATTATAATGATTTATAAAGTCTGAATATTATAATGATTTATATATATAGTCTGAATTCTTTCAGGATATCTAAAACAAGACTAAAATCTATTGTATAAAATAACTTTCATAATATTAACCTTGTATTACCTTTGGCGCATAGGATCAAAGTCTACACATTCCAACAATATGTCTTTGACCGTTAACGGTGCAAAGCAGGATATACATCTTGGTAATTGCTCACCTTGTAATAAATATGAATAAGTATAACGTGTATGACCTATCCTGCACCGGGCTAGAACAACTTCTTCTCGACGAATGGGTCTACTAGAATAACGCCATTCTCCGATTAATTGAATGGAGTTTAAATCCCAAGCGACTTGCCAAGAGTTACGAATATATGTGTTAATAAAAATTTTAAAATCAGTATAAGGTAATTCGGAATTAAATATATGTAAACGTAATGCTGCTTAAGCAGCACTATCAGCTATATAAGTATCACATATTCCTACATGGCTTGAGAGCCAGCAGAAAATAATAACATTATCAACTATAAGAGAATTGTACTTTTGTAAAGGTTGAAGCAGTTATCATGTTTCATATTACCCAGGGTTTGAAGAGATGAAAGGGACTAAAATATATAGTATCAAATAACTCTTTCATAGTATTAACATTGTAGTACCTTTTACGCATAGGATCAAAGTCAAAACATTCCAACAAGATGGGTTTGACCGTTAACGTTGCAAAGCAGGGTATTTGCTCACCTTGTAATAAATATGAATGAGTATAACGTGTATGCCCTATCCTGCACAAATCCCAGGCGGCTCCGTTCCAAGGCGGTAGCCCTATTGTCAACCCTTTTGTGTTTGTGATGTCGTTTGCATTTTTTATTACTTTTGCCTTTTCGTTTGTCTGTTTGCGTGTTTGTTTTTGTGTTTTGTGGTTAACTGTCGTCCTTGAATGCTGCTTTCCCTGTCCGATATTTTTATCCTTCTTGTCAATAATTACGAGACTCGAGGCACAACATATATATAACACGGGGTTTAATCTACTGCATAACGGGACCCATTTACAGGCTGGTGATTTACGAAAGGCACCTAAGGTGAGTCGTAATCCTTGATTATGTATAGGGTCGGGCATCTGTAAGTATGACTTGCGAGTCGCTCCATATACTACTGAGCCGTTGTCCAGCTTGGGTCTGATAAGAGATCTATAAAGCTGTAAAAGTACTTTACGATCTGCTCCCCAATTCGTATTTGCAACAACTTTAAGTAAATTAAGACCTTTAAGGCAATTGGCCTTCAAGTATTTAAGGTGTGGTATAAACGTTAATTTACGGTCAAAATAAGACCAAGGAATTTTGTCTCATCCACTACTGGTAATGGTGACATCGAGTGTTAGATGAGGGTCTTCATGATGTTTACATTATTGACAAAAGAGCATACAATTAGTTTTAGATTTAGAAAATGTAAAACCGTTTTCATCCGACCAGGTCTGATGTTTATTGGGACATTGTTGAAGTTGTCTCTCAGTAGTGTTCAGGAATTTTGCATGCTAACATATAACAAAGTCGTCAACATATAGAGAGCAATCCACACCAGGATTGATGCATTTAACTATACTGTTATTTTTATATTAAATAGGGTGACAGAGAGTATGCTGCCCTGTGGCACACCCATCTTCTGTTCATGAATGCCAGAGAAGGTTGAACCCATTTGGACACAAAACTGTCTATCATCTAAGAATTTCTCTATAACAATTGGTAATCGGTCTCTAAGACAAAGGTCACAAAGATCATTCATGATACCGTACTTCCATGCAGTATTATAAGCTTTCACCAAGTCAAACAATACAGCGAGTATATGTTCTTTCTTTAAGAAAGCTTCCCTAATAAATGATTGTCTGCTGTGCCTCGTTGGCGCCGGAATCCACTTTGATACTTTGTTATCAGTTACCAAACAGTTTGTCCAAGTACCAAACGAGTCTCTTATTAATCATTCGTTCCATGGTTTTAACTCGTTAAAGAAATAGGGCGATAATTTATTGGGTTTGTATGATCATTTCAGGTTTAGGGACTGGAATACGATTGCTTCACGCCAAGAATCGGGAAAGTTTCCTGTCACCCAAACCTTATTAAATATATTAAGTAGTGTAGAGAGAAAGGTTTCAGGTAAATGTTTTAATAATTGCTAATGGATGTTATCAGGACCAGCTGACGTATCATGGGCCATTTTAAGGGATTCTCGAAGTTCTTTGAGAGTGAACAGTTTATTGTATTTCTCCAAATGTTCTCGACTTGCAGTTTAGGTTCTTCTGTTCTGTTAGTTTCTTATTTTTTAGAAAATTTTGTTGACAATTTTCAGAAGAAGAGTTTTTAGAAAAAAATCTTATTTTCTTGGTAAAAAGAGTAGTTGCTTCTTCGGCATCCTCGAAAATGGAAATCTTTAATTGTTCCTCACAAAGAGATTGAAACGTACCCCAATCAGCTTTGCGAAGTTTCCATCGTTCCGTGTTTTCGAGAAGTGGAGGGCCGATATTTTCAAGAAATAATAGGAATTGGTCACTTCCACAAAGATCGTCGCCAACACTCCACGATAAATCCGTCAAGAGCGTTGGTTCGCACATTGTTAAATCAATGGAAGAATGAGAGCATGTAGCTGGATGTAAATAAGTATGCGATTTGTTATCATTAAAAAGACATACATTGTTTTTGGCTAAAAAATCCTCAAATTTCTTGCCTTTATCGTTTATATCTTTACAACCCCAAATGTAGTTGTGTGCATTAAAATCACCCAAGAGTATCAATCGTGCAAACTCGCTCATTTCCGTAGATCATCGGAAATAATGCTCGTGGGTAGTTCCAATGATACACGTCGTTTTGATGGGTTTGGGTGATTTGCCCCGGCAAAGTACCGTGTAAACAGTAACAAAAATATAGACCCGGAAATGGATTGATTTTGAACATATTTCCATTATTTATTAAATTTTATACACTTGAAATATAATTATTATCATTTTATAGTCATTTTTTGTTAAGCTAGTTAAATATAAAACTATTTTGTAATTAATTACGTAATGTAAATTTGTAAACAAACATGGATCGCTCTTTCTCCGAGAAGGTCGAGGAATGTTTAGATTTTAGTTTAACTTTTGCACAAGCAAAACCAGGTAAAAGATAAACAGTTAGATGCACTTCAGTCATTTTACCTTGATAAAGACACATTGGCTGTGCTGCCAACAGGCTATGGACAGAATATTATATTTGAATTACTCAATTTACTGCCGTTAGAAATACCAGACCCAAGCCAAGAAGGTGTGTGACCCCACGGAACAGTATTCTGCAGGACAAAGTCCATTCATTGTGTAAGGCGGGCATCCCATCATTTTCTTAAATGTAGAAGGATCTAGTGGGAGTATGTACGAAATTAAATTTACCTCCCCCCCCCCCCCCACACACCCCGCATCCCCTTTGGCAACAACCAAGTAGATGTAGCATACATGCCTCCTCGAGTTGTCAAGACCCAGGTTCAATTCTGACTTAAGTCACATCACAGATTTTTCAATCACATTAGCTCTGTACATAATACATTCACGGTACTTTGTCAGTTTGGACCAAAGCTAAATGTTGAGGCATTAGCAATGCAGTTTTGGATGTTGTTTACCAGGGCAGAGACATGTACCAGGTGCAGATCCAAAATTGCATGTAAGTGTGGAGGGAGGGCGTAACTTTTCCTAACGGGGTTGACTAGTGCAGCATATGTCATTTATAATTTTGATTATAACCATCTGTTATTGAATTATTTTAAAGGACTAACGGCAAAATTTAGTGTTATTTTTTAGCAGTCAAGCAGGCACGTACATAAATCTTAAATTCATGCATCTTTACACTGTCTTTGGAAACTTTTCCCATCCAATTCACACACGTGACAATATTTGGTTATTGTGTTTGACGGTTTCGTGGTGTGTCAGTTGAATTCATGAGTCGGGCACTGAGAGTTCTTACATTTATTTCCTATTTTGTTTTATTTACATAATGCACTAGTGTAATAAATATGCAGATAAAGGATAAATCATCTCTCAGTCTTCCGTTCATGTCGGTTTGCAATTGAATTGCCTTGTCCATTTCAAAAACGCTACACATACCACTACTTTTTTTAACCGGTATTCTTTTTGTTTTTTGAGTGGGGGTGGGGGGAGGGGGAAGTTTCACAGGAGGAGGCGAGGAGGGGGTAAAAAATACTGAACCTTTATAAGTGTGTATCTTGTCATGGTGTTAGTCACTTTTTAAACATAAATTGGACCAGACCAAATCTATATAACATGATCTTCTGATTTAACATTGATTTTTAAACATGAAATAAATGTGGTTGTTTGAAATGTGGGACAAAACCATTAATAACGGATACTTTTTTAAAACATTTCTGTTTATTTAAAGTTACATTTTGCTAAGTTTCGGGGGCATATAGAAGCGCACCGTCCGTCTGTATCCGGATTCCGTCTGTCCGCAGTTTGTGTCCGGACCGTAACATCACAACCCCTGCAAGGATTTTTAAATAACTTGGCACAAGTAATCACCATAACAAGATGCTGTGTCGCGCGCAAAACCCAGGTCTTCAAGGTCAAGGTCACACTTGGAGGTCAAAAGTCAAATCGTGTCCGGTCAATAACTGGCATTCTTGGACAGATTTTCAAATAACTTGGCGCAAGTGCTCACCACAACAAGACGATGTGTTGCGCACAAAATCCAGGTCTGTGGTCCCAAGGTCAAGGTCACACTTAGAGGTTAAAGTTGAAATTGTGTCCGGTCAATAACTTTTGAATGCCTGGACGGATTTTCAAATAACTTGGCACAATTGCTCACCACAACCAAACGACATGTCGTGCACAAGATCCAGGTCCATGGCTCCAAGGTAAAGGTCATACTTAGAGGTTAAATGACACTTCAGGGGGCATTTGTCACAGTGATATTCTCGTGTTTTTGTTTGTGTTTTGCAAAATTTAGGGTCGGAGGTATTGACGAGTTTGTTGTTGTATGAAGAAGACTCATGGAGGACTGAAGGACAAGGATGCGATATTGTAATTAGTCTTCAAGAAAAAAATGACTTCTATCCGATGTTTATTTAAATGGTTGTCTGTGACTGATATGTGCATTTTTCTATCATCCATTTACAACCAGCATTGGATAATGACACAAACATCATTTAGCTACTGATAGTTATACCATACGGACCTTCAATGAAGACACATTTCAGTAATGGATTTGTCGTTCTTTAAGATCATGGCACAGTCACTGAAGTAAGTTGACATTTTGCAAGTAAGTGTTCATATTACACTGTACAGTTATTAAAAGGCGGTACTTACTCGGGTTATGGGAACCGGGTTTAAGGTGGAATGCAATTCGGAGTTAATCGACACATAGGAAAGGAAAAGGTACGTAATATTTCTTAAGTTAATATTATAGTAATACTTCACACCAATGCTTGTGATAAGAGTGTGAATCATGCAGTAGAAAAAATCCCGAACTATATTGGCAAATGTCTCTTTAATCAAAATTGTTAAAGGTGGGGAGGAAGGTATGCGAGTCAGACATGTCTGGTTTTCAAACTTGAAGTACATGTAGTTACAAATTGAACAATGCAAAATAAAAGCATGTTTTTTCTTAAATCAAGGGAAATAACTCTGGTATTAATAATCCAATTTAGCTGGTTTTCAAAATTATCAATTATTTTATTGAACTCATCAATCAGAGCAAGTTTGGTAAAGATGAAAAATGAAGGCAAACTGGCCTGAGTAAGTTTTCGTGAAGAGAATTCTCAATTTAATATCTAACCCATACAATGACGTTTATATTTTATAAATGTATTGTCGATGTTGTCATGATGAGGCCAGAGTTTTTTTTATATTTATTTTTACGGGAGAGCCTACCCTAAATTTTGCAAAACTGAAATAAAAATAAAAGTCGAAATTGTGAATTTTATTTTATTTTTTCCTCTTGTTCGATCTGCTACATTTTTAAAAAAAAAAAAAGTTGTGCCTATCCTAAAACTTATTTTCACAATAACGTATAATCACAAACTTTTTTTTTTGAAAATTTGGATTACGACTTAGTATTTACTTTGCAAGGTCGGAAATCGAAGTATTAATTTCGTCTCTTTAATATAGTTACATGTTTACAAACACAATTTAATGCATACCGTTGAACACCACAATACCTATTTCGCTCTACTAGGCATAGATAATATTCTGAATTATTTTTTTTTTTTTTTTTTATCAACTCCTCGTTTTTCCCATTTTTATTTCCTCCTCCTACTGCATTTTCCCCCAAAATCTCCGGTAAAACTAACTTTAATATCAAGAAATGAGAAAGTTATAACCAATTTCACTTTTCGTGAAGAAAACAATGAGTTGTTAACCTATATAATGACCTTCAGTGAAATATAAGAATGAGAAAGTTATAGCCAACGTTAAGTTTTTGTGATGGACTGACTACAAAGTGATCCCTATGTATCGCATTTTTCTTCGAAAAGCCGACGAAAAACCATGTTTTTGTTGCATCACCCAAAAAAGTAAGTCACGATCATCATAGACGAAACCATGTGTGACACTACTCAAGATATAACTATAATCTTACAAAGATTAAACTATAAACTAAGCCTGAAACATCTAACTTACATACATGCATGTAGTTGGTAAGAAAATGACATAACATAAACAAAAGTTATCTTCCTAAAGGGTTTGAAAAGTCTAGTGCATACAGCTCACGAGAAAGCGCAAAGCTTTAAAGAAACTAACCCGCCAAATTACATTAAAATCAAATTATCAAAATTCTATCCAGGTGTTAAGGTCATATAATAATGTATATGTGCCAGTAGATTTATTGACGTCTTTTTAAACTACTTGTGATTAAATATGCATAAAATGAACTGAATTGGTGTTTTACGGCGCACCAACACAAGAAAGGTTATATGGCGCCAAACAGGTAAAATGAATTATTAGTTGGTAACTCTAAGTCTTAATTCAACGCACCAGTTTCGGGGTTTGGCCTGGCTGGTTTAAGCCGTTTATATTGTGTCTATAGAGTTTGTGTTCTCAAAATATGTAGGTTATATAATTCAGGCCTTTTTCTGCCCATTTTGGGAAAAAATGTAATCGCTTTACGCCTCAAATTGGGAATTTTCATAAGTTTATAGTTGTACATAAATATCAGGTTGTTTTAATTGCCTGGTTTCAATACATGATACATGATTTAAATATTGTTATTTTTATAGTATTTCCTTGTAAACATTTGTATATTTGACCTGACTTTGTAAAAAAATAATAAAAAAAAATGGGGAATTTTATTTCAGAATTTGGAAAAAACAACTATATTTGGCATTGGGAACGGGTCCGATAGTCGGACCCGTGAGAATAGTAGAAAAAGGCTTTATTTAATATATATATATCGTCGTCCGTATGTTTAGAAAAGGTGCACATCTGTTCTTAATTTTAGCTGTTGTTGGCAGGATAGCTACTTCAAGGTAAAAAAATTGTGGGAAAGTGTCCTAAACTTAAATCTTGGCCACTGCCGTCACTGTTGCCTCTACAACAGCTATTTTTCTTTTTTCGTCAAAAAAAGCCAGACAAAACTGAGACATATTAAAGTTTCAGCTATTTTAGAAATGTTTGTTCTCCTATGGGCCAAACAACATTGTTGCTGATGTTAAATTATTTCATTTATACACAAAAAGAAAAAAAATGTATGTGTACAGCTCAGTGAGTGTGCTAGGATCCCTGCCAGGATTCAAACCTGGACCTCTTTTCTCTAAAGAAAAGCATGCTTACTTGCACTACAGAGATGTGTCCCTAACAGCACAAACCAAGTATATACATGTGCATGTATACAAAAAACTAGCCAAAATTAATTTTTAGATTAAACACACTTAACTTCAAATAAACTGGAACATATATCTACCACATTTCCCTAATAGTAGCGCCCAATCACTATGCAAATTACAAAGGGTGGTGGGGGGTGGGATGGGTCCTCAGAAGTTATAAAATTATTATTTTTTATAAAAACTTTATACAAAGCATTGAAGATTTATTGTATTTGGTTTATTTATTTTTTTACTTTTGGAGACAAGAAAAAATAATTCTGAATTTTTAAAGGGACACGTGGCAATCTTGAAACTGTTGTCAAGCATTTATACAATTAGCATCACAATTTATTAATCCAGTACAGCTGATCCAGTATTATTTTATTAAACTTTAAACCTGCTTCCATATCATTAAATAAAATCTTGAGTTTTCACTTTCTCTTATTTTAATCAACTGTTATGAGTATTTGAAAATTTGGAACAATCCATCTGAAACTGTTTGAGAAATGGAAGTATTATAATTGGAAATGTGTTATGTGATGCGACAGAATTACGGGAAATGAAGGAAAGTTAAGGATGAATCCAGGTCAACTCAGCCCTAAACCAACTCGTACCCAGAGTCATCGCGGCCTCAGCAGGGCTTTACAAATATTTTTTTTAGCCATTAGTCCGAAACTACTCACCCTGTCAAAAGTGACTAGTCTCAAAAAAATTGTCACTAGTCTCAAAAAATGGACACAAGTCCTGAATTCTTCCGATTTCTCAAAATGTTAAAACTGCGTCTTATTTCAACGGATACGACAATGACCCCATCAGCCTAACTAAGTGTCCTAACTACTCATTTTAATTTTCCAGTCATATTACGATAATGTATTTTTTTTTAGGCCTTATGGATGTTTGAACTTTCATGCAAAATTCCCCCTTTTACTGAAATTGACGTGAAAATTCCCCCCTCTGAGGGACCCCCAGACCCATTCCCCCATGGTAGGGAGACAGCCCTGTAATGTTATGTTGTAAAATGTGGCTGTTGTTGGTGGAATAGCTATGTTAAACAATCAACATTTTCTTCGAATAAGATTTTAAAGTCAGACTAGTCAACATTCTTATAATATACTCTATCATTATATATTTACATATGGGTTCTTTTTATTCTTATTAACAAACTTCACCAGACGACCTAATATATTTTTCTTTAGGATGACGAGTTGACCCAGTCCGACATGACCCACTTCACCACTAGGGCCAAGTTGACCCGGGGTGACTTGCCCCGAGGCCGAGTTTACCCGTTACCTTAAGGATAACGTTATTCCTATATAACCCTCACTTCACTTTGTGAAAGCGGAGGTATAATGATGAAAGTATTCACCATAGAAACTTTAATTAGTCCAACTAATGAATGTCAATAATGGGAGGTTTAGTAGATTTAATGATTTATAAACCATGTCACTTTTACAGTGTTGATATCCATACTCAGATCTACTACAAAATTTCATTAAATAATCAATAGGACCAAATATACACTCATCTTGCACACATGGCATATTTTATGGTGTGATACTGGTTTCATAATCATATTGTGGTGCTTGTGGCAGGCAAATTCCATCAGGCATCACAGTTCTATTGTTAATGTATAATATTGTGACAAACACGAGTTGTTGCCGGAAGTCGATTTAACAAGACGCTTTAATGACCATTTCCCCCCAATATCAGTTCGATCTTTTGTCATACAATATGTGTGTTTTAGGTAACACTGAAACAAACAACTGGGTAGGTAAGTAGTGAATTTATTTTATTTTTCAGATTAGTTTTATATAAGGATGTAGAGAACAGGAATCTCAATCTTTATGGCGCTTATTCTAATTTGCCAAAAAATCTTTAGGATACGGCCAAAAGTGTAGTGTAGTTAGGGTAACCCTAAATACAAAATTAATGGCGAGTATAATATTAAATTTTCGAATTGAGATAAAATCATTTTTAATTAAGATATCAACATAAAATAAAGAGATTTTAAAAGAGAAAATTAGCTTGTTTCATAACATCAAAAAAAACATAAAATGTCAAATTTTGTCTGAAGGGTCGTTTTCGCGTGTTTTGGCTCATATGTTTTATTTCAATTCAGTCATCCTTTTTGTGTACAAAAATCTTTCTTATAGATGCATTACAAACATAAATACCATATCGTACATGGTAATCTACATTGCTCATATATATACTATAACAGCCATTATATTGTTGGGGTCTCTGGTCCCAAGGACCTCAGGCTGTGTGAAGTGTCGAACATTGATCAATATGATATTATTGGAGTTGATGGGGTCATTGTCCTACCGTATACTACAGAAAGGCACCCAGGGTATTTATTTTTTTCAATGCTTATGTAATAGGACTCGGTCCTAGGTGGGTATGTACATAGTTTTATTAGCGTGTTATAATTGTCGCTGCATAGCTATAGCTTTTATGGTGATATCGGTAGAGTGCACGCTTCACTTGTAAAAGGTCCCGAGTTCAAACCTCACTAAGGCTGATGGGGTCATTGTCGTACCGGGTACTACAGAAAGGCACCAGGGGTACATTTATGTACCAGAAAATTTTAAATTATTATTATTACCCGAAAATTATTAAAATCCAGAAAGGCCCCCAAATATACATAAATGTACCCTAGAAAAAATATTATGTCGCGTTCTGTTACTTCACGGAAACGAAACTTTCATTATTTACAAAGTTTAATCGATTTACTTTTTAAAAGCCGATCGCATTGCCTCTGTCTTAAAAAGGAATGCAGTTGGTCTAAATATTTGACCAACTCTTATTGAATGACAAGCTGCATATTTGTTTATGAGCGGGGTTTGACGATTTACAATTTCCGGTTTTACGACAATACGTTCTGTAGTTTATTACTAACTATGGCAGCCTAAATATGTTTTTAAGAACAATAGGCATTAGCACAATAGTTAATAATAAACAATATTGTTCAAGTAGTTGTTTCATCAAGTTCTAAATTTTTCAATTCCGCCAATGATATCTTGTTAGTCCGGGTACATTTCTGTATATTTGGGGGCCGTTCTGGAATTCAAAGATTTTCGGGTATGTTTCTGTATACATAAATGTACCCGGTGGTGGGTGGGTGGGGGGGTACTGTAGTACCCGATACGACAATGACCCCATCAGCCTAACTAAGTGTCCTAACTATTCATTTTAATTTTCCAGTCATATTACGATGATGTATTTTCAGATATATAAGAAGGAGGTTTCTTATGCATGTGTTGGGACATATTAATAGTGCCAGGTCTGTTTCATCAAACATCATAAAAACTGATACATGATCCAAAGAATCTGTGTTCGAAATGTAAAAAAAAATGTTTCCATAACAACTCACCTTTACCACGGAAATGACTATTTGATCGATGACACTTCTGGCTTAGTGGTAGGTCCGTGTGGTGTTTTCGGAGAAGCACTGCAAAAAGCTGGAAACTTATTCAAGTTCGTAAAACTTGTTTACAAGTTTTTCGCATGTGAAGCAGATTCTTTCATCCTGAACAGTAATGTAATCCAATTGAGTTTCGTAATATTTCTGACTCTGAAGCACGTTTTGAACTGTGTATCCGATATAAATAACGTTTTTTTACACTACAAAACGAGCAGCATGACGTTTCTATGGGCGCCGCCATTGTTTATTCCACGTGACTGAACCCACGTGACCGAAAAGTAGTACGCAAGATGGAGTCTATTTCTTTCCGAGATTATTTTTTGGAAAAAAAAAAAAAAAAAAATGGTTGAGGCAGTTCCGATTGGAAGCAAGTACGGTCCCTCGAATTACCAAAATGGGTTAAAATGGAGATAGGATTTACCGAAATGGACCGTAATGGAGAAAGTATTTTCCAAAAGGAACCAAAATGGAGACATATTTACCGAAATGGACCGAAATTGAGATAGGATTTATGGAATTGGCTAATTTTAGGAAACGATTGTTGTTTTTTGTTAAATAAAACGCTGAATTATTAATTCATAACTCAGTGTTGTCGGAGGAACTACCAGATGAATGGAAATATGCAAACATAACAGCCCTATTTAAAATTGGAGATAAAAAAAGTGGCGCGGAACAGTACTTAAGTCTTAGGTATGTATTTAAAGTTATGGAAAGTATTATTAGAGAAAACATTGTCAAACGTATGGTTGGAAACACATTCAGTAAGAAAAAATACGGCTTTATACCTGGTAAGTCAAAAGTTGTACAGCTATTAATATTACTTGATAAATGGACTGAAATATTGGGTAGGGGTGAATTTGTTTTATATTGCGATTTCATGAAATGGCATTTGATAAATTAGAGAGAGGGTATTTTTATTTTTTATTAGTATATATAGGTGCAAATAAAATAACATGACATTGACAATTGGTTCTCATAAAGTGGGTGTGTGCCTGGCATTACATGTCATGTCCTTTTAAGATTTGACAATCACTGGAGAAAAGGAGAACACGTCAGTGTTCAACAACTGCTTATCTTCGATTCTTTAAATGTGAAATGCCCTGATCATGCAGCTTTTATATTTTAATCATCCAGGGTTACAGTATTTGTAAAATAGTAATAATAATAATATACACATTGAACTCATTTGGTTGGTACAGATATAATTCAAATGACGGGTCTAGAGTCTTAAAACAGTTAAGGGTGTTTAACTAATTCAAGGGCCATTACTGTTGTTTCTAGTCAGACATGGCTAGTTTTCAATTGTGTCCATGCTTTCTTCTGGGACCCGGCTTAGATAACGTAAAAAAAAAGAAACTATTTTTTTGATAAACATGTTGAAGGGCGGGGTGGGGGGTAGGTCTTGATGGGGGTGGGTGGGGTGCGGGATGTAGGATGTAGGATACTGATATGGTTGTGAGTCAGATGTTACTAGTCTTCTAACTTGTCCAAGATTTTATGGATAATAACATTCTGAACATGATTTTGGTAAAGATCAAACGAAACACTAAATTATCCGTTAAAGGCATTTTTCATCCAGGATTTGTTCGATAATAAGACCAAAGGTAAAGATCGGATGCAAAATGTAGGTGCTAGAGTGTTGACAAGTCACAAATATGACGTTTTTCAATAAATCTGAAGTTAATTAACTGGTATTGGTGGTTTTAGAACTCGTCAAAGCTTTCATCGATATTAAGACTCTGGACCTAGCTTGGATGCAAGATGAAGATGCTAAAGTGTGGACATAAAACGTTAACAGACGCAAGATGGACGGACGACGGACGAAAAAACAGGCAATGGCATAATCCCTACTGGCCAATGGCTGCCCACTTAAGGGCTAGAGCTAAAATGGGGGGGCTAGAGTGTCCAAAAGAGATAATTATTCATGTTTTCCGTCTCAAGGGCAGACAGCTTAGGTAATAGCGAACGCATCTAACTGGTTCAACAACTTGTCCGAGATCTTATGGATCTATAACTACTGTGTAATTTGGTTAAGATCGGATGAGAACTAGTCTAGAGGAACTAGAGTGCCCCCAAGGCAAAATTATGCGTTATTATCAATTCAAGGGCAGATAAACCAGCTATTAGCAATCAAATTTAGCTGGTTATTAGATATTTTTATCTGGCTGGTTCAAGAACTCGTCCGAGATCGTATGGATATATAGATCTACTGTCAGGGTGACTATACCATATGACCTATGACGTCATTATTGCTAATTCGTGAAGAAAAAAATTGTAAACATTCGTCCATATCGAAAGCTTCAGAGTGCGATAAGATTTGTATTTCTTAACCATTTTCTACCAAAGAAAGCGCATTCGAACGCAAAAAAATGTACTCTACCCTCGACGGATATTATTTGTTTGTGAAAGTTGGTACTTTTGGTGAACACTTTGGAAAACTTCTGAAAATGCACCAGAACAAATTGCTAATCCATGAAGCGTACTATAATTTTGCGCATATTATGAACAAAATCCATGCATATACCCCCGTTTTTATCACGAAAACTTCCACAGTATTATTTCACATCAGGTAAGCGAAAGGGTTTTGTGTCAAAGAACCTGTTCGCAAGAATTAATGCATTTTTAAATTATGCTAATCCGTGAAGTCGATTATTTTATGCTAAACCGTGAAGTCCTTTGTGTTGTCAATTATCTAAAACTTTATAAAACCTAAAAGTTTTATCGTTATTTTGTCCGTCGTCTGTTGTCTTCTGTCGTCATCGTAAACATTTAAACAATATATGTGAAACCACTGGGCGAAATTGCATAAGACTTCTCAAGATCTTTTTTTTTTTCAAAATGGCGAAGTTTTTTTTGTTGCTAAAATCAAAATCATAAACCATTTAAAAACTACCCTAATCATAATTTCAATATGTCTGTTATTACTTGCAATCATCAACAGGTAAGGTTTAATTGAGAAAAAAAGTTTACCCTTCCATAAAATATACATGCTAATCCAGGAGAAAAAAAACACGTTCGAAATGGCCAAGCTAAAAAAATATATATTTGTTGAAAAAGAAGTCATAACCAACAAAACTACACCAAACACAAATTGCATATGTTTTGTATGATTAACAAAGATCGACAAATATATAAAAAGCGTGAAAGGCGTATAAAACCAGCAAACAAGAAACTGCACGAACGTCAGCCATCTGTTTTTCATCGCAATTTCACACATCCTGGTTTGAGAACAAAGAAATATAAAAAGATCGGACAGGGAAAGAAGCATTCAAGAAGGACAGTCAACCACAAAACACAGAAACAAACACGCAAAGGCAAAAGTAATAATAAGCAAACGACATCACAAACACAAAAGGGTTGACAATAGGGCTACCGCCTTGGAAACACTAAAAAAAGCAATTAAAAACTTGCTAAAAAAACGAACAACCCGCGCAAATCGTGAAAAAGGATACTTACAATTACGTTTTGCAGCAACTACCTTACAAATGAGAGCATTTTATAATCACTGCAACTAGATTTTGTCAACAATTTTAGCTGGTTAAAAGACTAAATCAGCCGACTTTAAAACCGAGAAGAAAACAAACAAACACCAATAATGTGTTGGTCGAATTATCATTACCATGTTTGCCTTTTTTTTTTTATTGATTCATGTGTGTTTGTTAATTACTCAATCGATATGCCAATATAATACATTAATCACACGATTCTTAATTGCTAACACAATGCAGTCGAGGTTTTACCAGTTGTTGTTAACAAACAGTTATAGACAATTTAAAAAAGATAATTTAATTTTGCTCACTTACTAAATCATTTAAATGTATTATTATTGTCACAAACATTATCTAGACTATAAAAAGAACCGCTTGATAATTGCGGCAACGTTTTTATTTTGTTTACCGACTCGAGATTCTCCACGTTCATTTAACCTTTGAAGAAATTGTTTGAAAGAACACCAATCAATAGAAAGGTTATTTATTTGGCTTTTTAACCATGTACCTATGTAAAATAAAATATTCATTAAACAATACATGTAACCAAAACAATAAACCCACGGTGATGTGTGTAAACGCTTTAAGAAAAGAAAAAAATGCGATATATTTCCTTTCCAACTCGAGATTTTACCTATTTATTTAACCGTTTTATTGAACTGTTATCTGGAATAAAATTATACCATTAGAAAGGTTATTTATTTGGCTTTCTGGCAATGTAAAATATATAACACATCAGTAAAACAAGGATATGTAATGTCTGTTTGCAATGTAGATGGGTGAACCGTACATCGAGGCCTCTCGCATTCCGCCACGATAAGCGTAGTAAAAATCGATAAATGCAGCGTATAATCGATAAACTTACCTGGACGACAAGTATTCTCAGTTGAAAACAGCGTTTGTAATGCCGTGTCATATCCCCGTCATATATAAAGCCCTGTGTTAAGTAAGGGTTTAGGGAGGTAGCGCCGTGGTGTAATGGTTAGCATCGCGGCTTAGTAACCCAGGGATCGTGCGTTCAATCCCAGCCAGGACCGAATTTGGGTTAATTAACGAAATATTTCATAAGAGTATTTCCTACCTTACCAGTCCTTCGGATGAGACTTTAAACCGAGGTCTGCTCGCTAAAATGCTTCGTGCAATACAGCGAGGATAAATAAACGCTTATACACACACAAGGGTTTAGGGTAAAGGTAGCGCCGTGGTGTAATGGTTAGCACTGCGGTTTAGTAACCAAGGGATCGCGCGTTCAATCCCAGCCAGGACCGAATTTGGGTTAATTATCGAAATATTTCAAAAAGTATTTCCTACCTTACCAGTCCTTCGGATGAGACTTTAAAACCGAGGTCTGCTCGCTAAAATGCTTAGTGCAATACAGCGAGGATAAATAAACGCTTATACACACACAAGGGTTTATCTAGTAACCCAGGGATCGCGCGTTCAATCCCAGCCAGGACCGAATTTGGGTTAATTATCGAAATATTTCAAAAAGTATTTCCTACCTTACCAGTCCTTCGGATGAGACTTTAAAACCGAGGTCTGCTCGCTAAAATGCTTAGTGCAATACAGCGAGGATAAATAAACGCTTATACACACACAAGGGTTTATAATGGACTATATCCCACCTTTCTATATTTTCCTTCTGTTGGCATGCAAACCCGAGTTCTGGGTTGATTGCCAGATTTTGAATAGCATTGAGAGATAACCACCCAGAAATCGTTCCTGTGAAGTCTTATGCAATTTCGCCCAGTGGTTTCAGATATGTTGTTTAAATGTTTACGATAACGACGGAAGACAACAACGACGGACGAAGTCTGACGACGGACAAAATAGCGATAAAACATAGTTTTTATAAAGTTTTAGATAACTGACCACACAAAGGACTTCACGGATTAGCATAAAATAATCGACTTCGCGGATTAGCATAATTTAAAAATGCATTAATTCTTCCCAACAGGTTCTTTGACACAAAACCCTTTCGCTTACCTGATGTGAAATAATATTGTGGAAGTTTTCGTGATAAAAACGGGGGTATATGCATGGATTTTGTTCATAATATGCGCAAAATTATAGTACGCTTCATGGATTAGCAATTTGTTCAGGTGCATTTTCAGAAGTTTTCCAAAGTGTTTACCACAAGTATCAACTTTCACAAAAAAATAATATCCGTCGAGGGTAGAATACATTTTTTGCGTTCGAATGCGATTTCTTTGGTAGAAAATGGTTAAGAAATACAAATCTTATCGCACTCTGAAGCTTTCGATGTGGGCGAATGTTTACACTTTTTTTCTTCACGAATTAGCAATAATGACGTCATAGGTCATGTGGTATAGTCACCCTGTACTGTGTAAGTTTGGTTAAGATCGGATACAAATGGAGGACTAGAGTGCTCACAAGGAAAACTTATGCATTATTGCCAATTCAAGGGCAGATAAATCAGCTATTAGCAATCAAATTTAGCTGGTTCAAGAATTCGTCCGAAATATGATGGATATATAATTACTGTTTAAGTTAGTTAAGAAAACCTATAAAATAAATGGGCTAGAGTGCACACAATGTAACATTATGCATTTTTGCCCATTCAAGGGCAAATAACTCAGCTATTAGCAAACGCATCAACTCACTCGTCCGAGATCTTATGGATCTATAACTACAGTGTAAGTTTCGTTAAGATCGATGAAAATTGCATAGGCTAGAGTGACCACAAGGTAACAGTATGCATTTTTGCCAATTCAGGGGCAGATAACTCAGCTATTAGAGATCGAATCTGGTTCAGAACTCGCCTGAGATCTTATGGAAATATAACTATTGTATAAGTTTGATTAAAATCAAATGAGAAATGGAGGGGCTAGTGCACCAAACGAAAAATTATGCGTTTTTGCCAGTTCAAGGGCGGATAACTCAGTTATTGTTTCATCGAATCTGGCTGGTTAAATAACTTGTCCTAGATCTTATGGATATATAATAATATGATTATTACGTTAATATGGTTAATTGCTTGGTTGATTTTCAGACAGATTTAAATCCATGTACTTACTTAAAACGTATGGTTAAACGTATATGTGTCTGCGTTCATTTGAGGAAAAAAATGCAATTACTTAATTTCATCGCAAATAATTACTGAAGGGCAAAGAAAGGAAATGACAATATTTGTTATGTTATAATTTGTGTAAAGTTAAGTGATTAGGCAACTGCGGTTATTTTCAAGTGAACGCAAAAAAGAAATACATCAAATCCTTATTATTGCAACTTCTCTTTAAAAGCATTTCATTTATAAAACTAATTATTATAAAAACTTCCATGTTTTAAACGGCGTAAGTTGTTGTTGTTTCCAAAGAATGGCGGATGAATACTCAACCGTATACCACCAATAGAATTTAAGGTTACATTGCACCACTGCGTTTGTGCTTCCGTGGTGTATAGTCAAATAGTGACTAATAAAAAACGTTTCCCTGCCTTACTAGTGAGACAAAATGCATACTTTTGATTGCTTTTTGTTATTATTACCTACAATTCAGCCAAATTATGTATTAGTGTTTGTTTGAGATATTTAATTATAATTGACATAGACAGTAAAGCGAAAGTAGAAATGGGGTAAATCTATCTGTGACGTGTCAAAATAGAACGTGACGTCATTCAACAGATTGGCTTGTTCTTACATGATACATGACCCCCTGTTTTTATTGCATTTTTATATTGGCGGACGCTCGATCGTTTGATTGATATGTCTACGGAGAAAAATGCGCATTTTTATCTCTTGATATACATTCGTCCTATATAAAACAAAGAAGGAAATCAATGGTGCAATGTAACCTAATAAACATCCGAGTTATTCCCATTATAGTTTTGCATCGTGACCGTTCTAGCACCTTCATACTGTCTTCATGCTCTTTTACTCATTCTGTTACTTACCTGACCCTTTTAGCAAGTATATAGCGATACAGGCCCCCTTTTGCCTTTTGTTTTAAACTCGCGGCGTCCCATTAGGTTTCCTACATTACTTTTAAATTACAATTATTTAATAATTATTTGAAAAGTTCAAAACTATTTTTTTTATATATTTATTAATCGTTGATTATATTCAACCAATAATATATAAATAATTATTATAAACTATGGTAAAACAACGAAGAAAAAAGGAAAACTGTATATGACCTCTAATTTAATTATATGAAAGCATGTTTTATGTCAAAATGATATTGGACTACTAATAGAGGTGCTAATGAATGCTTTAACGTTTCTATCACGCCATCAAAAGGCAAATTTTACAACAGATGTACACCGTTTCTAAACCTACTGAGGACGAGGTATATATATAACTTACATATTTTGAGAATCCAAACTTTATAGACACAATATAAACGGCTTTAACCAGCCGGGCCAAACCCCAAAACTGGAGCGTCCAATTAAGAGTTACCAACTCATAATTCGTTTCACGCATATCAATATGGGTAAGAACCCGTGAATAAACCATTACTTTCAATCAGCACATACATTACATACATTATTATACACCTAAATACTGTTTTGATAAACGGTTTTGTAGTGTAATTTTGCCATTATTTGGCGGGTTAGTTTCTTTAAAATTTAAAACGTTATTTTTTGTTTAATTGCTCAGAGGACTAGCAGTTATTTATAGGTTGGGTTTGATTGATATTGATTTCTATCATTAAACAGAAATCCACGTCAAAATGTAAAACAAAATCAATCATGTTTTAAATGCGAACAAACCATCATTAATATTATTTAATGAGTTGTCGTCGCAATATATTATACACATTTTTCCCCCTGATAAGTTCGTGACTAAAAAATTACTCATTTAAAGGTAATAGAGGCGAGCTGGCTGTGGGGTTGGTGTCAATCCAAATTCAAATAAAACACTGAACATTTACTTCAGTTTCCTATGAAATATTCACATGCACTGATTTGAGCCTTCGGTTTAATTATTGTTTATATATATAAAAATGACTGGTCTGGAAAACTCGACGACTCGGCTTGCTTTTGTTGTTACATCATCAATAATAAAAGTATAGATATAAAAGTCGAACAGGAAATATAGCATTCAAGGAGCACAGTCAATCGAAAACACGAATAGAAACAAACAACATTTACAAGGATAAATAAAAGGCAAGGTATATGACATCACACACGAAGGGCTACCGCCTTGAAACGGTCAGTGACAAAAAGGCCGCTGGGGGTTTAAACCAGGTTCTAAGGTGCACCAAACATCACACTTACCCTATTGTTATCCCAATAAAAAATATGCAATGTAATTAAAGAAATCCCCGTCATGCTATATATATCCTCTAAACATTGGGCAAATATTAATAATAGCAATAGGCAATATAAGTATAACATTAAGATCATGAATATAAAACATAAAATCCTAGAAAGTCACAAAGCAAATACTCAGTGACTTGGCAGAAACAAGAACAACAAGAGAATAAACCATTAAGGGCACGACAAGACAAGATGGAGAAAAACACCAATTGTCCGCAATCTGTTCTGGTTATCGCACAATCAAAGAGGAAAGCCCAGTGGCGAACTGTAAATGGGTCATCCACTAAACATGCAGTGCGTTGCAAAATTATAGCCTATGGTTCACAACCTCTTTTGATAAACGTTTTAACCAGTTTAATAAAGATTGTATGAAAGTGTTCATCACCAAGGATCTTACGAAGTTTGCAAATCACGTCACCATAGAACTCAGACTGTGATAGTCCTTGTCGCAAAGAGTTCTTAAATTACTTTCATGTTTTAAAAGCCGATAAGGGTTGCGATAATACAATTTTGCAAATTAAGGCTTTTCGAAGTTAATGGTAACGGCAGCCTGATGGAGTACCTTTTTAGTTATGCAAAGGTTACGAATATTAAAGCCCTCAACTCAACTAAAACAAGCTCTTACAAAAAAAGAATAAGTTGAGAAACATATACCGCATAAGATGGTGCTCTGAGAACATCCTCGTTTAAGAAGGAATAATTAATATATCGAAATTGAAATCATCTCTCTTATCATAAATTTTGCTTATTATTTCTCCATTTTCAATTGAGAGATGCAAATCGAGAAAAGAAGCATCAGTATCAGAAAGAATGGCTTTGTTAAGTTGAAGTTATTAAGGGTATACATACTATTTACCATAGAAGAAAAGAAAAGGGTTGTCAGTGTTTAATATATCATCCAGATACGGAGAGATGGTAAAGTATTCGATGACTTGTGCCTGGGTATCTGGTGAAAGATTCAAAATGAAACCTCCTTCACAGCAATACATATAGAGAATATTATGTCAGTGCCTTTTACTATCAAGTTTATTAGGCGAGGCTTAGAAAACGAAGAATTGCCGAGCCATTCTTTGTTTTCGTGCCGAGCCTAATAAACTTGATAGTAAAAGGCACTGACATAATATTCTATTTATCATGTAGATTATCCACATTTTCTGTATGAATTACTATTATTACCTATTTCTCAGAATGTTACGCTTTTCGAGGACGCCGCCATGTTGTTGTTTTTTGTTTGTTTTATGACGTCAGGCAACGTTACGTGCATGACGTAAGATAACGTTACGTACAATAAACGCCGAGTAATTCCGCATTGATTTGCTCTATTGGTCAGTGCCCATTAAAGCAAAATTTATTAGGTCGCCCCTTTATTAGGCAGAAAAGTGCATATCTGCATGATAAAAATAAGTCTGAGACAAGAGGAGCACATTTATTACGCACGAGGATAGCAACAATTTGTATATAAACAGTAGTTCCATACATAACGAAAACAATATAAGTGCTTCACAATATAAGTGCTTTACAATAAAGTGCTTCACAATATAATTGCTGCGGTAAAGTTGTATATAGTGTAGAAAAATGATAAGCACTTACAGCAGAAACTTGACCTTTGTTGCAAATTTTATCAAGAATATATCCTGAATTTGTTATAGAACAAAACAAATTAATTCCTGAGTTTTCATAAGTTTAGAACAATAATGTTTGACGTGATCTTTAACGGCAGAAAGACAGGAAGGATGTTTGTAGTGGCGCAGGCACTATAATGAAAAAATAAAGGGGATTTATATGGGGGTGTAATAAGTATAAAGGTCGCTATGTCCAATGCCATATGCATGCCAGCTTCGGGATGGTTAACATTCTGTACTATTGAGTTTATGAATATTGAGTTCTGCTCAACCCGGGGTTAGGGGGCGAGAGCGGTAGCAAGCATATTTCAATGCAAGTAGAACCATAACAGTAGACCCATAAAAGTACTGTGACAGAATGGTCGTTAAAGCATTATACTGTTAAAGCATTATACTGTAAATGTGTTAGGTGTTGCTTACATAGAAATTATAAGTGATATTGATATGGGACATTTTCTAAAATGATCAGCATGACATGATGTTGATCCTTGTCGAAAACGTGTGTGTCTATCTCTGAGTATATTCTAATAAATACGAACGTTACGAACATGCTGTAAATATTAATTCATAATAATGTGCTATTTAAAAAGATGTGCTAGCAGTTAATACAAATGTATGCAAATTTTCAATTGATTATACACCATGCACATAATATAGTTATACATTGTTGTTCATTTGATCTCAGTATGCTTTTTAGTTTAATAACTCTTAATTTTAAGGTTACTGTCAAGTTTGATTTTCTTTTTGAAATATTATGAATGTAATTTTAAATAAAATAAATGCTGCATTTTGTATATTTGTTATAGCGTAGATATGTTCATGCTAATATCGTAATAAAATAAAAATGATTACAATATTTGCCACTTTTTGTTTCAATTAATATGCAAATTAGCTGGTTATAATTACTGTAATATCAATTATATTTTTAAGAAAATCATTAAAAAATAAATACAAAGTACTGTTTTGAACACTCACCTAACAATAGGTGTTAATGCTCAAATAGTGACATAAAAGTTGTTTGTTTAATGAGAACAAATTAAAATAAATTAATGTACTGCTTGCATCAATTACCTTTCAATAGTTGTTAATGCTCAAATGGAGACATATTAAAAGGTGTTTGTCAATGAGAACAAAGTTTTTTAACCGTCTAGACAATTGTATTTAATTAATACAGAATAATGAATGAATGAATGAATGGTGTTTTACGGCACATCAACACCAGGACATATTGTGCGCAAAAACTCCCCATTCACACTCTCCAATATATTTCTCTAAACTGGGGAGAGGGGTGGGTGGGGTGTAAAAACAATATCCTGGTGTTGATCTTGGTTGACTTGGAGGGCATGCACACTAGACAGTCTTTGTTTATGTTGCATTTTCAAAATATGTTATTCGTAAACTCATATGATGAACAAAGTTGGACCTGGTAAGTGCTCCTTAAAATCCGACAAACATGTTAAGTATATGCTTGCCTGCTTCTTTGGTTTGGGGTTGGGGTGGGGTGGTGGGTTGCGTGGTGTGGTGGGTGGAGCACCGAGTTCACCCTTGTTATCTGGGCCTAACCAAATTCAAACTGTAAAGTATAATTGAATGAATTGAATGTTGTTTAACGCCGCATCAACACATTCTAGGTTATTTAGAATTTAGGTATATAGCGACGATGCACTCATACATATGTTCTTGACCTACACATGTTCAGAATCATTCAAAAGTAGGTGATGCCCACACATTCTTATTGACACACATGTTCAGAATCATTTAGAATTTAGGAGCATGGCGACGAAGCGATCATACTTTTTTCTCGACCTACAATAGTGCGAGTATGTTCTACTGCTCAATTGTTTTAACAACTTGTCTTCGACAAGGTGCTATGACATGTCTTTCGAAACAAGTAAAACTATATATAGGACACCAGGCGTCTTATGAATTTATATTAAATATTCTTTAAATAACATACATTTTGAAATTACTTTGATATTTCCACTGTAAAATACGACATTTTGACATAGCTAGAGGTCGAGTTTAATATTAGGGACCAGGCAATATTTATCGGGGGGTTGAGACCGTGGCAAATAAAAATGTTATATAAAAAGTCCGTACGTCCCATGGGAAGTAAACGGAAAAAAAAGTATCGTCCCATCGTTCGTCGCGACAAAATAGTACCTATCCCATGCTATTTAGCACCGGTCCCAACGCTCAGATGAATATTGCCTGTTCCATAAGCACCCTTTTATGGTCTAAGATCACTGCTTCAATATTTGTATTGTTGACAGTTTTGACAAAAAAATAATAACTTAACAAGAGTGTACGTCCCATGGCAAGCAGACGAAAGAAAAAGCTCCCCCCCCCCCCACCCCCCACCACCACCACCCCCACCACCCCCTCCAACCTCCGCGATAAATATTGCCTGGTCCCTTAACATTCTCGCCCTCGATCGATACTATACTAGTATCATCTCTCGTGTTTGGCGCTTGTAATTATGGGGGGAAAAGTAGTCCGGTCAGGTGATTTTAGTCCGGTCAGGTGATTTGGATTTGCATATATATATACCTTAGGACCAAAACCCAGGTATTAGGACCCAATCTAGACACGCCGGACAAAAGCACCAAACTTTCCTCAAATGTGTGTTTTATATTTCTACATATTTTTTAAAAGGTTCGTGAATCCCTAAATGTATTAGGATTATATGCACACCGAATTAACATGTCGCCAGTTGTCAATCATTTATCCATTTCAACCAATCAAACCAGAACGATACCTCCGACAAACAACAGCACGTGTATAAAGCACGTGCAGCTATGTTATATAAACTATTGTCAATATACTCCGACATTAACAATAGGGCGGAAATATTTAAGTACTGGCGACATGTCAATTCCGCACCGCGGATGAAGTCCTGAAAAATCAGGAGGGCACCTGCCGAATATCAGTGATGAAATTTGAAAAATTCGAAATGACGTCAGTATGGTCCCTTAGCTGGGTATGTACTTTTATCAGTGAAGTAATAAGATTATTCTCTTATTACTTCACTGACTTTTATATATGTAAACAAAAATCTTTTTTTTCTACAACAAAAAGACAAATTCTACTCAAAGTTATCCATATCCTCTATTTTCTTGGTAATAGAAAACGGTCGAAAATGACGGGGAACATATGTGGGGTGGAGAGGAGAACGTGGGGAAGGGGGATGCTTGAAATGGTATATGTTACTGTCTTAAATCCTACATAATACCCATATCTACTTGGATGCAAACACATAAGAAAATTATCCAATAAAAATATGATTTAATTAGTCTCACCCACAGAGTTGTCATTCTTTGCGGTAATGTGGATGCAAGGAACGACAACTCATGGTAGAGACTGGTGTTATGTATATGGTAAAGTTTATAATTGATGTTAATTCAAATATTTCATCTTTAAATACATGTAATAAGCGATTTTTTTTCTTGAACTTACAACCGTTTTATGACTATATGGTGCTGACTGATATTTACACTGGCTCATTTTATGGGATTGACAAGATAGTTTTAACCCGGATTAAACCGGTCCCAGCAGAAATGTTTTCCAATGACCATTCCATAGCGATAAGTAATCCTGTTTTCAAAATGTTTATGACTGCGATGATGATGATGATGTCTTACTGTTTACTTCAACGGTAAACTTACATATTACATGTTGTGTGTTGTTTTTTGTGTGTGTTATTTTTGCCGCAATTTGTGAATGCTTCACTTCCTGTCCTTTTTGCTTCTATTTTTATACCTATAGTTTTCACTTGGCGAGCTGTAAACAAAAATGTACATCTCACCTGCACAGATGAATAGTGTATACTATATTTGTGGGCAGACGAATGACCCAACTTGAGCTGTCTAGTAGATGACGTTTGTGAATGACAGATGACATTGTCAGCCATTAGCTAAGTACTGTTGTTTCACGTTGGTTAGATTTATACATATCGCACATACAGTAAGCGTTTATATCAACGGACTGACTTATCTAGTTTCACCGAAAAAAATAAACATTGTTTATTTGAATAGAGATTCGGGTTGTGCTGTTTTCAGTATTAAAGTACGGACTGAAAAGGAATTCGCCAAGGATTAATGCTGCCACCAGGTTTGTTTTGTTTATACTGACACCGTCCATATTGATATATAAACTTGGCCAGTTATGCAATGCGTTTTGTGCATTCCCGTTATATATGATTTGTAAATATGTTTATTCTATTTTGAGTAGTTAAGGTACTGATTTCTTAAAGACACATGTGTTACACGTATGCCAGTTATATGTTGATTTGTAAATATTTTGACTATATTTGGAGTAGTTTCGGTACTGAAAGTCACATGTGTTGAATGTATGCCAGATATATGTTTTTTTGTATATATTTTGACTCTATTTTGTAATATGTATTTATCTATCCTATGTTTTTACTACCACTACATTAAAAATAATGTTATGATTAACACTAAATACACAGTGTAAATAACTTTGCTGTTGTACCGTTAAATAGTAGGCTACAGTGTTAGATGTTTTTTTATTTACAAATACATGCATTATACATATACTGTTTATGTACACAGGTATTACAATATGCCACATCGTGATTTCAAAAACGTTCAGATCAACTTTTTGTAATTGTTTACAATATGGTATTTATGTAAGCTTTGTTCTGATAAGTCCGTGTTCTCGAAAACGGTGGTCTACCATACGCCACGAAAATGGCAATTCATTTTATGTAACTATTTTGTTATGTGCTAACGCACCGTAGTTTCAAAATATTTACTTACCAATCTCATTAAAATCGACCCTTTATCACGCTACGATACTCTTCGTTGCGAAGAGTATCGTAGCGTAATTAGGATATGATTTTAATGAGATTTTTTACATACACATCTGTTATTTTAATGAAAAAATGGTGTTGCAGGTGCACCAAGCTTGAAAATAGTTCATCCGAAAATAAATTGAACACTTGTTTTGTTATACAGTAATATTGGAATACGGTTCAAATGTATCCATACGACATTTCATTACAAGCAAATTAAAAATATAAAAATGTATTTAAAATATAAATTATTCATCTTTTATTTTCGTCCCAGTTGGAGAGCATACATATAATTATATAACAATACAGACAAGATAATTACAAATACAAAATGAACAGATATATACAAAGCATTAAACATAATTAAGATGAATGAATGGTGTTTTACGTTACGTCGACACATAAACAGATCATATTGTGCTCAAAAACTAATAAAAGATGAAGAAATGAAGTATTAATTAAAAAATAATATAATTATATAATAATTAAGATGAAATATGACACATTAGTGACTACATACTATGTACATTATTTACTCTAGTAAATTATTTCTGTAATTCCTCAAGAGCAGGAGACTTACATAATATATTCACAATAAACACAAAAGCATGCAAAGTTATGAAAGGTAATTAGCACGACACATATTATACATGCACGATGATATTAATTAATATTAGGAGACTTACATAATATATTCACAATAAACACAAAAGCATGCAAAGTTATGAAAAGTAATAGCACGACATATATTATACATGCACGATGATATTAATTAATAATGTACATAAATCACACTTAACTGTGATAAGTGGTTTCACGTCACACACACTTACGCAGAATGTTAAAGATCATGGACCGTAATCACAATTTATCACTCCACCGACCCACAGCACATTATTTATTTTAACAGACCCGTAGCTACGCTGAGGCTCACCGAGGCAACTGCTTAGACGGGTTTTTTTTATGAGAAATAAGTAGAAATATTGATAAAAAAAAAAATAAAAAAAATATTGTCCTTACTTTTTCTTTAAACAAAGAGACTGAATTTAGAAATAAACATTTATTTATACTTCAGCATTAATAGACCGTCTACTTTATTTTAAAGATCCCTTGTTTCTTGCTTTTTTACTTAAATTTATGAGATGGTTTTGTATGCTATGTATATCTTTCATAAAACATTAAATATTTTATTTATGTTATTTATTACATTAAATGATGTTCTTTAATTGGTTAAAGGAGCAAGCAGTTGTTGTGTGTAATGTTTACATCGCCGATATACATATAGACATTGTTTACATCGCCGATATACATATAGACATGTTTACATCGCCGATATACATATAGACATGTTTACATCGCCGATATACATATAGACATGTTTACATTGCCGATATACATATATACATGTTTACATCGCCGATATACATATAGACATGTTTACATCGCCGATATACATATAGACATGTTTACATCGCCGATATACATATAGACATGTTTACATCGCCGATATACATATAGACATTGTTTACATCGCCGATATACATATAGACATGTTTACATCGCCGATATACATATAGACATGTTTACATCGCCGATATACATATAGACATGTTTACATCGCCGATATACATATAGACATGTATCGCCGATATACATATAGACATGTTTACATCGCCGATATACATATAGACATGTTTACATCGCCGATATACATATAGACATCTACGACTCGTGACAAATCGTCCTACATAAATTACGTTTATGACCAAGACCTGCATATGTCAAAATTATTCTATATGATGTGGTGTAAAGATGTTCCATCCAGTCTAGAGGAACATTAATTTTAATTGTTATATAACAATGGGCTAGTAGACATTAATCATAAAATATCAGTGTCGTTGAAGATATATTGAAAACAGTGTTGATAACAACTCAATTTAAATCCTGTTATATTTTCAATACAAGTTGTATTTTTGTATATTATTTTTGCATGGTTTAAGAGCATTATTTTTACGTATCGCTAATAATTGTTTATTTCATGCAAATAAAATATGATGTTGAAACCTACTGTAGAATAACAAATAAAATTGAAAACTCCAACAAATTTGATTATCTTTTTTTTTCTTTTTTTTTTTTTGCATGTTATTTTTTTTTAAATCTATGGTACGAATAAATAAAGAATCGAATACTCCAAATACCGTTATTTAATACGGAAGCAAGAATGCTTAAAGTCAAAATTTAACTGAATTAATAAATCTATGTGCCAATTTGAATTATTGTAAGAACAGCTGCTGTATCTTGCAAAATAATACAAAATAGGGTTAACCATTTGTTAATATTAACGTTAGTCTATATCGACCATTTACCAAAAAAGGCGTACTTGTACGGCTATTTCTTGATTACTAATATGAAATATACTTTATGATCCTGTCACAAAACAATTGCCTTGGGCCATAAACACTCATTAAGGACAATGCACTGAGTATAATATTATCTATAACGACCACTGCATAGAGGCAGGTGTCATAACTTCATTTTGAACTCCTTTGATCGCACTATCACTAATCACTACCTTTATCGGTTTGTACTTTCTGTTAACAATAAAAAACGACAGCGTCATAACTTAATGGTACTGCGGGTACTGTGGGGTCATCGAGCCCCATCTTTGTGGCTTTAAAGTAGAAAACCATTTATGAGCCTGTGCTAGGCCCACTTGCTGGTTATTTCGGGTCATCGAGTCCCATCTTTGTGACTTAAAAGTAGAGTCGCTGCCAGGGAACCTGAGAGGTGTTGAACCTTATAATAAATTAACAGACTCAATACTTGAAAACCGAGTCTGCTATTTTTCTCTCTTGCAGTCCCCTTTTCCTGTTTACTGATATTTGCACTGGCATCCGTTTAGTGACATGTGGCGGCCTTAAAGGTATATACGACAATATTGAAGTTTTAACAAGCATTGAAAACAGCATTTCAGTGTATTAATCCAGGATCAATTTGACTTTAAACCTCCTTGTATATGATTAAATACAATTTTCAGTTTTCATCTTTATTCGCTAATTAATGATAGGTTTACATATAGTATACGAGCGTCTCCGTGGCCGAATGGTTGACGACGTTGCGTTGTAAACCTTCGCCTCTCACCGCTGCGGGTTCGAATCCCACTGGGAGCTCGACTTGTAAGTGAGAAAGTGTCGATTCTTACGGATGACGGGGGATGTACAGTACTTGTTCTACCCAGGAAAAGTGGGTGGTCTGCCTCCACCACAACAAATCGACCGTCATATAACCTTTCATGTGTTGAAAATGACGTAAACACTCTACAAACATACAAACACATAGTATGGAAAGCCTCGGCTGCCTTCTGTTGGCCTTTTGCATTTTGTGCAGTACGCTTTGTAAGTCGTTTTGTGCATTTTCTAAGTTGTTATGTGCATTTTCTAAGTTGTGATGTGAATTTCGTAAGTTGTTATGTGCATTTCGTAAGTTGTTATGTGCATTTTCTAAGTTGTCCTGTGCATTTTCTAAGTTGTTATGTGCATTTAGTAAGTTGTTATGTGCATTTTATATGTTGTCATGTGCATTTTCTAAGTTGTCCTGTGCATTTTCTAAGTTGTTATGTGCATTTTGCAAGTCGTCTTGTAAATTTTCGAAGTTGTTATGTGCATTTTCGAAGTTGTGCTTTTCGTAAGTTGTTATGTGCATTTTCTAAGTTGTCCTGTGCATTTCGTAAGTTGTTATGTTCATTTTGTAAGTTGTTATGTGCATTTTGCAAGTCGTCTTGTGCATTTTCGAAGTTGTTATGTGCATTTTCGAAGTTGTGCTTTTCGTAAGTTGTTATGTGCATTTTCTAAGTTGTCCTGTGCATTTCGTAAGTTGTTATGTGCATTTTGTAAGTTGTTATGTGCATTTTCTAAGTTGTCATGTGCATTTCGTAAGTTGTTATGTGCATTTTCTAAGTTGTCCTGTGCATTTCGTAAGTTGCTATTACTGTAATGGTAATAACATAGCTATTAAATACAGAGTGAATCACAAACATAATAGGGTTGACAACTGGAGTACCGCCTTGGAACGGTCGATGACTGTTAATACCGGGTTCCAGTGCTTCTACTATAGTTTACATTAGCAATTCGTGAATGTTATGGGGTGCAGTTTTGAGCCAAAAATCTTTGACATTTTGACGTTTGCCTAACAGAGACAGAGCTGTAATAAAAGAAAAATGAAAATACTTTTTGTACTATAATCATGTTTTCGTTGCTGGGACAGAAGACATGTATTTAATCTCAAAAATCCAATGAAACATAATGTGGTATTAATATTATGTCAGATGTCTACATTTCAAATGGATAAATTGAATAATTTAATTTGAATTTAGTCTGCATTCAACAATGCTCTGTACGTATAAGATATATATTTTTCAATCGATTTTATTCACCACAAAAAAATCCTGTTCCACTTAGGTATTAGATTGTGTTTATTATGTATTTTAAAATGCCATACAGCCTTTGGCTCACACTGTCCTCTCAAATAATAGTATGTAACCTACTCATGTGCCGTTTTTGATATAAATTATATTGTAATTAACTTCTTCTAATTGTAAACTAAATGCATTTGCTTTAAATTGATACACAGTTTAACATGACTTGTACATGTATTCTGCATGATATAGCATTCACGTAGCCAACCAAAGCACGAATTAAAAACAAACACATGGATAAATAATCCTCTAGAAGCAAACTTCACGACACATAAAATAGTTAACAACAGGATACAGGGGTACCTGCTTGGAACGGTCAGTGGCAAAAAAAACAATGAGATGGGGTTAGAAGTAATGTATTATGCAATACATAATGTAACGTTTTGCATGTTTGTAATATCCGTTACGTGGTCCGACGAGTATTAACTTGCATACCCCATCCAACCCCGTCTCCAAGAAGCGAAAATGGGGTTGGCTGGTGTATGAAATAACATTTTAATTTCGGCTTAAAAAGTTTGCATTTTTTAAAATTAAATCTTTTAATAGGTAGTTTTAAACAGGTTATCGCATTTTTTCAGTAAAAAGTGTGTTTAAACATGCTTTATTGTCGAAATATCCGTTATAAAATCCTGCTAATATAAGCTTTCCCATGGCTTAATGGAATTAAGTTGTGACCACGTAATGCGTCTGGTTTGACGTGTGCAATAAATAATGCAACGTTGTGCATGTTTATAATATCTCTGGTTTTACCTGCGCAATAAATGTCTTGCAGGTTTTTTATATCTCTGGTTTTACACGTGTAACACTGCTTCTGATGGATGACTTAAACCAAAAGGTTAATGGCGTCAACAAATTACATTCATGATTGTGAATAAGTACAAGACCTGTATAATGTGAAATGTAATAAAAGTCTCTGAAATATATAATTATATATACCTACTTCCGTCTCAACACATGTACCATACTTATAACAATACACGCACTATTTATAAAAAATAAAAAAAAGATAAAAAAAAAAGGAAGTAAATGTACAATTTTATAAAGAATTGCAGGAGTATTGAACTATTATCCCATGTTAAATAGTTGTTGTTTCCATTATTAAGCTTTTGCAATTATATTAAATTTTTATTTTCATAGTAAATTTAACAAAATTGCAATAATGGAAAAACACATGACTAAAATTCCTAAGCTTATTTATCCATTAGTTAAAATTCCCAAATACAGCAATCAGTCATTTTTTTGGAAAAAAAGAAGCTTTTTTTTTAAAAATAAAAATATACAGTTGTGAAAAAATATCCTCACAATGTAAAGTATTCATTTATTTCACTTCTATAATCATGTCTTTCCATTTGTTTAATTTAGTCGGCGCATGAGAGGTAATATATGATGCTCCATAAACCGGCTTAACCCGCTACATATAAAAAATGGACTGTTCTTTCTTTGAATTAAGACCATTCCATTTATATGACAAAGGGATGTTTTGGTGAAAATTACTGATCAGCCATCGGACATTGCACATTGCAAACCCTGATCAGTCACTCGCAGGCTGATCTGGGTTTACAATGGACGCAAAGACTATTATAGTCGTGCTTAGCGGGTTAATGGTTAAGCGGTATTCTACTTTAATGCCACAATGATTGGGCTCAGTGATCCCAAAGATCCCAAAGATCAGTTACTTTATGATAGATATACGTGGTAATAAATTATATACCAATATTTAAAAAATAAAATTTGCTTTTAAGCAAAAGTATTCTCTTAAAACATACATTCAAAGTTTAATAATGTAAAATACAATATCTTAAAACATAAATAAACATTAATTTAAATTTTGACTGCACTTGCACACCTTACTTATGAACTTGTATATTTGTGATCTTTAAAGACACATTTCCCAACGCTACTTGGTCATTGAAAAAGCACGGGAAGCTTGAATATTTACAGCCAGCATGCTTCATGGCTGGTCAACTGAAGTATATAAATTGAGGACGGCTCTTAGTTTTTTATTTGTATAGCATTGCTATACTGAGAGTAAGAATAGCTTAACAACACTTTGTAATTTAATTTAATGAAGAAATATATGTTCATAAGTTAGCTTTTGATTACAAAACTTATCTGGTATTTCTTAATTGTTTTTATACAAAAATCAGAGCACAACACAATAAATATACAACATTATTATGTGTACTGGTCACACACGTTTTATTGGATGGGTCTCATAATCTGAAGAAAAATTGAATATCACACTTTGCTCATGAAATTGTTTGGCTAACAGTGATTTACAGTTACCTATAGAAATTTCCCCCCACACTCCACCCCCCCCCCCCCCCCCCCCCCCCCCCCCCCCCCCCCCACCCCACCCACCCACCCCTCAAATATAAAAGGCTCGAAATGTGTCTTTTACCGAAATAAATATTATTATTTATTATTATTATTATTATTATTATTATTATTATAGCAATGAACTATATAACTATTTGATGAAACTACATGTTTTTTGAGTTTTTTATGTTGGAAGGTTACAAACTTCACACTGTTTTAAATGTCTTCTTTTTGAACGATTTTTAAAAATATAACTAGCAATTCAGTAATTGATAAGATTATTAATGAGTCCTTGAAGTTATATAGTTTGTACATTATTTTATGTCTACAAATAATGAAATAATAAAATAATGTTAACATTGTATTCGTAAGATAATAATATATTTATCTTTTATTGCAAACACTTCATGCATTACATACGTGGTCCGAGTATTAACTTTCGAACCCCATCCAACTCCTTCTCCAAGAAGCGAAAACGGGTTTTGCTAGGGAATGAAATAAAACATTAATTTCGACTTTAAAAGTTTGCATATTGTAAAATTAAAACATTTAAAAAGTAATTTTAAAAGGGTTATCACATTTTTTCAGTAAAAAAATATTTTAAACATGTTTTATTGTCGAAATATCCACTAATATAAGCTTTCCCATCGCTTAATGCATTAAATGCGTGACCGCATAATGATTGTCTTGAAATGTAATTAACAGTATAAAATGTATGTGCATTGCAAGTTCATCTACAATAAATCATTACAAATTAGGTTTAAATCGCTCATTTGAATAACTTCAAAATCGAACAATGTTGCCATTTTTTGAAACGGATGAGACAAAACTTAGCATTGTTCGTTCAATGTTGATGGGTTTAATGATCCGTCCGTCTTCCGCTAGAGGCAGAGGAGTAGGACACCCACCCCCTCTTTCATCGTAAATGGAGTGCCTACAATAAACTTTGCAGCAACAGTTCTGCAGGTTAAAAAGTTCTTGGCCCATTCTCCATATTTTGTTCTAGATGTAAATGGAGTATGAGCCTGTCATGTTCATCCCTGTTTGGCGCCGTATAACCTTTCTTGTGTTGGTGCGCCGTAAAACCCCAATTCAATCAATCAACCGTTTCGTAGGGATCGATTAGACGTAAATGTATACAGGTTAAACTTGTCTAAACTGTATACATAAAGATAATCTAAAAGATATGATAGATACTTTTATTGATTTAAACTTTTACAGTTTTCTCATCGTAACAAACATACTTTTTTTTTTTTTTTTTTTTTTTTTTTAATTTCAATCACCAAATTAATGGGGATCCATTTATTCACCCCGTCATAGGTTTGTGAGGGTCGGGGTGGGCCACCCCTCAGCAAACCGTACAGTTATATGATAATATATGCGTCAATTATGTATTTAAGTATAATACAACAAATATTTACAGAAGCTAGACTAAAGCATATCTTAATATAGACATAAACAAATGGGGAGGTTTTTTCTTTCTTTACGATTTCAGAATGAGTGCAAACATGAATATTGGCCAAATTTGTTAATGGGAGGCATTGCAATATATATATATTTCAAAATATCTTCAGTGGATAATATGTCATGATTGGCATGTATCCCTTTAAAAATTGGAAGACATTTAATTTCACAATCTTCAAATGATAAACGTTACTTATTTATTATTTTTTGCATTCATTCTAAAATCGCAAACAAACTTTTTCTTTTCAAAAAACCCAGTGGATGATTTACATATATTTATATTGAAAAAAGTTATGTTACATAGACACTCACAAATATTAGAACAATGAGACATACATGTGACTTTATACCAGACCTATGTAATATCTCCACTGAGTTTTTCTATTATATTCTTGGAAAAAAAGTTGTGGTATATAAAAAAAAAGGACAAGATGTTTCTATGGAGATGTGACTCTTCATTACTCAATGGGAACAGTGGGAAACGTAGTGCAACAATATATACCGTTGTTATTTACTAAAAGCACAGAGTAACATTTAGCGAAAAAGGATCTGATTAGTTTAAAAGGGTTTTATATGCCAACCAGGGCTTTTCAAATTTTTCCAATTGATTATTTTTAATAGCGTTTATTTTTCAGTATGATATAGGTATTTAATTTGTGGTTTAAAATTTTCGAAGAATGGCAATCTCCCATCTAACTTGCACTTATATATGAAGTATTTTGCATGTAGAAGTAATTTATTTAAAACAATGTCATATTGAATGGAACCAAAAATAATAATTTTCATAGTCCATTCCGGTTGAATTTGTATATTCTTTTCTGTGCAAGTAAACTTGAAATTATCCCAAAATGTTTTTGAATATCTGCATTCCCAAAATAAATGAGTAATGGTTTCTGAAGTATCAGTGCAAAAACTACATGAATTGTCATTTTTTATTTTCATTTTTGTCAGAAGGAGGTTTGTGGCAGTAATTCTGTGATTCATTTTTACTTGAAACCATTGTAACTTTGTATCTTTTGTGCAATTGAAAGGTATTTTAAATAGTTTATTCCAATCTCTGTCTATATTTAAACCGTACTGACCCCATTTTGCAATAGATGTTGGTTGCACACCTGATTTATTTAAAACTTCATAAATAGGGCGACAGCCCTTTTTTGTTCCAGTTATGAGAGAAACTGCTAATGGGCAAACAGGGTTTTCTAGGTTGATGGCCAGATGTGCAAAATTCAGATTTTGAAGGTACTCCCTAATTGCCGCAGTCATACCTTCATATTCTATAAAATTTGAAAGTATGCTAAACTTTTCTATAAATAGTCTAAAAGAAAGCAGATTACCATTGTTATCCATTAGATCATTAATAAATATAATACCTTTGTCATACCATCTCTTATAAAATACACTTGATCTTCCGATCTTAATGTTATTGTTGTACCATACCGGCTGTGTTAGAAATTGTTTCCATGACAGTGGTTTAACATTTAATAGAGTATCCAGACTTGTGTATACATCCTTCCAAAAGGGATTGCATATATTTTGCAATTTATTTTTTATATAATCATTACCCAGAAATAACATCTTAGTCGTAAATGGATACATATGTTTATGGATTTTTATACATTTTTTATCTCCTACTAGGAATCTTCTAATCCATGTTAGTTTCAATGAATATATGAATTGTTTAATATTAATCATTCTTAATCCCCCATGTTCATAATCTTGGGTTACAACAGTTCTCTTTATTTTGTCTGGGTGATTATTCCATAGGAAATTAAAACACATATCTTGTAGTATTTTAATCTGACTGTCAGGTGGATTTGGTAAAGATGAAAATAAATGGTTTAATTTACATACTTTTTAATACATAATTATAATCACATAATTACACATATTTATACACACTCACTTGTAGTTTAATGTTCAATGCATATAATCAATAATTAATCATAGATCATATCAATCACACATTTTAATCATTAATCCAAGGATATCAACACACAAACAAATAATGGAAAATAACAATTTATTTGAGGATGTACTTGAATATGTTTTAAGAAATAATATTTGGAATAGAACATCTGTCAGTAAACGCCTCTGACAGACATTTACTTACATTAAATAGTTCTCTCTTCTTTGATTGAATATATAAAAGTAGCATATTTCATATGATATAGGTTCAATACACCGGTACCAACAATTTAAGGTATTTCGAACAGATGAGTTTAATGTGTAGTTAGAGAAAATGCAGTTAGAAGTGGTGCTGGATGGGACGTGATATTTGTTGGTTGATATGAATCGAGATCTATAAACTAACTAAATTAAAACATATTAATAAAATAGTACACTTCATAGGTTAATCACAATTTGTTTAATTTATTTTCCTATTTGCTTTTCACGTAATATATACTAAACCAAATTGTTAAGTATCAACCTAAGAATATGTCAATAATATTCTCACTGTTTTGTGTATTTTGAGCTTGATTAGAGATACGGTTAAACTGCAAAATCGTCTGCTCTGATTGCATGAACATATTTTAAAACTTTTAAGTCAATGTGTTTTCTTAGAAATAAGTTATAACACTTATACAACTGGGTATATAGGATTTTATTAAGTACATCGAATTAGTGAAGGTTTCGATGTTCATAATTCTAAAATATTTTTTGACATCATGTTTTACTAGCATTACCACTACAAATGCGTTTGCAAAAGAAATTTTCAAAATATTTAATGTTAACGCTGAATTACAGTTACTTGAATTTCAAACAATATTCAATGTGAAGGGAGGTAATTTAAGATTATCCATATTTCATTTTTTTATAGACGGAAAATCTGCGATAAATGGGTCAATTTTTTATGTTTTTTTCTATTATTTCATACCAATTTTAAGAATTTTATATCTTTAAGCGATATATCTATTCTAAATTATATTTAAAATAAGAAAATTAGTTAAGATACAAAAGTTGATGTCGCCTAATCAATAACGTATTAGTCCTGCTATACGTTTGATGAAGAATATTTGGTAAATGATCTTAATAAGTGCAAAACAAAGGCTCAGGTATGAGGCAGTTAGAATACGAGCACATGGTCAGATACCACTATTGATTAGGGCATATAGTCACATTGTAAGGTAAATTTTGATTGGATTATATTACGCAAATCATAACAATTCCCTATAAAATATCCAAATAATATATTTTCATCATAAAACCTGTTCATTTAGGATATTTTGATTGAAATGTGCATTTTTATTGATAGAATTATACTGTACAAAAAGTACAATTTATTTACTGCCATTCTGGGGGTGCCTACCTTCAGTGAACTATTAGAGGCTGATTTTGCATTACATTATCCCATAATTTGATGGTCATTTTTTAATGTATCTAAGATAGTTCTTTAAAAAAGAAAAAAAGGTTTTGCTAGCCAGTGTAATTTAGAAATAGGGGTTGAAGACCAAAAGGCTATTATGTAGGTCTATAGGAAATGCAATATCGGTATATGACCACATAGGTTAAATGAAATGCATGACCAGATTATTAGTAGACTTCTAATATACTAGACACTACAAAAGAAACAGATAAATGCAAAGCCAACAATGATGTGTTCAGTTGTATAATGTTGAGTAAATACATATGTTATAATTAAAGAAAAGAAGCAATTGTCGTATGAAAGAAAACATAGGGAAAGGATGTATCAATCAGATAAGTTGACTTCTGATACACTATCAGAAACAAAGGAAATGGATACGTGCAAAAATGAGGGGATGTGGAATGGGAAAGGTCCTAAAGAAACCATAGCATTCAAATGCAATATGGCACCGTAGGTCCGCAATGTATAAAAAAAACACAACAATATATATAATTTTGTGAAATAACCTCTGTAATCAAAATTTTGCTTAACGTTAAGTTGTATTATCGCAACCCTGATCTACTTTTAAAAATAACTTTCCTCTTTGCTTAAGCGATGACCCGACAGATTGACGTCAACACAATATAGATAGAGGCGTTTAATGTTTGTCTTACATCTTGTCTTGTCGTACCCTAAAAGGGTTATTCTCTTGTTGCTCTGGCTTTTGCCAAGTCAACGAGTAGTTGCTTGTGACTGTCTAGACCTTTTTTATATTCATATATACGTGATCATCTTTGTGTAATACTATTCCTAGTTTGTTAGATGACATAGTCTAGCGGGGATTTCTTTGTTTACATTGTCCCGTTGAGATTACAATAGGGTAACGTGAGACTTGATGCACTCTAGTACCTGGTTTAAACCACCACTTTTTGTGATATGTGAATAGTACATTTACTGTTCGGCTTTTATACATACTTTAATTAAAACAATACAAGAAAGTGTTGTATGAAAAAAAATAAGTATAAAAGTCGAACAGGAAATGCAGCTTTCACAGAACACAGTAAATCCAAAAACACGCAAAACGACAAACGTGAATGCCAATGTTAATAAGGAATAAAGGCATATGACGTCACAAACACATACAGTGGCAAAATAAAACAGGTTCTAGGGTGCACCAAACCTTACACTTACCCTACTGTCCTCCCAATAAAACTGGACAGTGTAAGTAAAGAAATCCACGTCATGAACTATTCTCTAACCAACAAGGCAGCATTAATAGGCAATATAAGAACAAAAATGCTCGTATATATATAAATACAAAAACAAATAGCCTAGAAAGCCACAAAGAAGGTACTCAATGACTTGGCAGAAGCCAGAGCAACAAGAGCATAAATCATTGAGGGTACGACAAGACAAGATTGCAGACAAACATCAAACGTCACCGTCCTTTTGGGCTTTAGGTAGACGTCATCATAGGGTCCACAGCCTGTCCGGTCATCGCACAATTAAAGAGGAAAGCATAATGGCGAACTGTAAATGTGTCCACCACCAAGCATGCAGTGCATTGCACGGGAAAGTAAATAAGATATGAAGTTAATATGAAGTACATTTAAGCAGAATATCGCCACTTCATCTGCACAAAATCAGATCATGCACGAATCTTACAAACTGAATCAAATTAATAAAACCTGAGTTTATGTAACTGATTACTGTGAATTGCCGACAAATGAGAACATAGACGCAAATTACAAACTCAAACTTTATTTGTGGAACACGTTTGTAGATAACAGAATCCAAGATCCACCGCAGTCTGAGTAGTGTGACTACCGGAGTCTTATCAAAAATCTTATGCAATACAATTAGGTAATGCCGGGATAAAACATATTAATCATTCCGCATAACTATACGAATTTATAGAATTGCATTTATTCATCTTGAAGTACGTTCACGACCCAGCATGATATGTCTTATTCATATCCAGATGTATGCATCATTGTTAACAATTGATATATCGGACAACTGACGCAAATGACTTGTTGTTTATCATAGAGGCTAAATGTAGCTATATAAGTCGAACAGGAAATATAGCATTCACATCTGTTTTAAACATATTTATTTTACATCGATTGCGAAACAAGTTCTTACAACTTAGATTAATCACTCTCGATGGCTTCCTGGGTAGAACCAGTACTAAGTAATGTGGATTAATTATCTTGCTCAAGGATAAATAACTTCGCCGCGACGGAGGATCGAACCCACGACCTCTCGATCAGGAGTTCGGCGCATTCACATCTCACACAATCATCTAAAAAAAATCATTAAAAGCAAACAACACTCACAAGGAAAACGGTCAATCTCCACGCAGAGTTATCGTTCCTTGCACTCACATATATCTCTGTACAAGATTTTGGTAAAACCTGTTTTATTGGAATAGTTGTGCCTGAAGCTTATTTATTTCTTGTGTAATTATAATTTTCAGAATATCTGCAAATTAGATGTTGCAAGATTTGAAATAATGCATGAAAACAATTTAGTTTTAATGGGACTATTTTACTACCAAAATAATACGTACTTTGGTCTCCTCAATCGATACACATATGTAAACATTTCAAACCGAAGCTCGATAGCAGAAAATTATTAAAATGTTAACTCAAACAAAAACTATTTGAAAATATTGAAAATAGGTCTATATTTTATCTTTGCAGATTACGCAAAAGGATTTATTACAAACATCCTCATAACTTTTTTGAATAATCACGTGACCTAATCGTTCGCCCTACTTTCTTTGACGTTGACAGAGTCAAATGACTCTGGCTAGAGATTGAAAAAAGGGAAGCAAGTATGCGACACAACAAACAAACACAGAGTGGTTGACAATAGAGGTAATCTTTGGAATGGTCATTGGCACAACGACCGATGGGGTGGTGTATAAAAGCTTCTAGGTTGCACCACACCTCACTCTTACACTACTCTCATACCAATTAAAAGGAACAGTGTAAATAAAGAAATTCTCGCCATACTTTATCCTTTAACAAACATGATCATGCATTTATAAATATAAAAAAAATCATAGAAATAAATACTGATAAGAGAGATCCTTGGGCAGCAGCAAACACAACCAAGGGAATAAAGTAGCCAATTCGGTTTTATTGAGTCTGTTCATGAGAGGTAATGTGAGAAGCAACACCTCTATCACGCCCCCTAACATCGGCTTAAGCGGTATTCTACTTCAAAGCCGCTTATATTGGGCTCGTTCAGATCCCCAAAGGACCAGTTAAATAATACTATTGATTCGTAGCACTGGGAGAAAAGCCTCAAAACAAGTACGCAATGACTTGGCAGGAGCCAGAGCAACCAGAGTGAAATAAAGAAAGTGTTTCTAGGAAATAATCCTGAGAAAAATGCACGCAGAATATGTTTATTATACAGAAAAGATTTAAATAGTTCTACAAAAAACACACGAAATAAACGTTAATGTTGGTTCAAAATGCTAAACAAATTATTTGAAGATATTGACTATTATTCAGATTATACTGGGCATTTATTGGTAAAATAGCAACAGAAATAACAGTTTAGACATCAACATAATTCCATACTGATAGTGAGAAAATAGCAACTATTACGGACTTTGAGGCGTGAGAGGTGTTGCATTATAGTACCTCTCATGAACAGGCTCAATAAAACCGAGTCTGCTACTTTTCTCTCTTGTTTTTTTGTGTTTGTTGCTTCCAATGTACCCCCTTTTCAGTATTTATCATACAGGAAAACTAGTTTTTCGAACCTAGATAATATGTCAAAAGTACACAAAAGACGAGTTTTAGCAGATTTGTCATATATGCTTAATAGAATAATTCTTTTATTTATTTAAAAGGGTCCAAAGGCAATCTGGAAAAGTAATTGGTGTCCATCCAAAATACAAATAAAACTATTATAATGCGAGTCGTCGAGTTTTCCATACCAAACTATTGCATTTACAATAATTCAATCGGACGTTTAGTGGGGCCGAGTTTATTGCGTATGCATATTGAATATGCAGAAGAAGCACATAATGATAGCTTTATTAGTAGTTGAATGGACACCATAATTATTCGAGATCGCCTCCAGTCAGTTTTATTTAAAACAATGGCATGTCTGTCAAACAAATGCGCAGTTCGCAATGAAACGTCTATTTCTGTTTTTCGTGCATATTAAGTGCATATTTATTCTAACATAGTTTTAAAATGACATCGTAATTCACATCCGTAATTATCAAGTTAGCATTAACTCGAGCTCTGTCGTGGCATCAATTGAATTTGTTTTGTCATATTTTGATTCAGCTATTAACTACTTGAATGAAACGGAATCAGAAAGAAAATTAGTGTCTTTGGTCCGTTGTTCTCCTTCTTATACAAAAACAGTTCCCTTTTAAAATGTATAGTGATTTAAAAAGAAGGAAAGTTCAATGAACATGCGTCAAAGTTAACCTTCTCTATATTATCTATATTTAAAAAGTTTCTTTCAAATGCTTCTTGATCACTTTGTTATTCCAGTTACTATTTTACTCATAACGTTTGACTAAGCTCCGACGCTATGTTTAAACGCTTCCATAGTTTTATGGTGAATACGAATGCGGTCTGTGTTAACAATACATGATACATCTTGAAATGTTCTTTTAACACCGAGGAGGCACATGTGGTATGCAAGCCTGACGGCAACTTCACCATTACGTTATATTTTGCAACAGAACCTTAATGTACGTATTTTTTATTTCCAGAGTGAATTGTGATGAAGGGATTGAGGACGACCTATGGCTTCACACTTTGTTTCCTCACTGCGGCACTTATATGGGTGTATCTTGATATGAAAGCATACACTCATGTGCGTAGAAGACACGATGCCGTTTATATCTCAGACACATTACCTAGAAATAGCAGCAACCCTGGTAAGAATATGATATTACGTAGCAGACACGGTGCCGTTTATATCTCAGACACATTACCTAAAAATAGCAACACCCCTGGTAAGAATATGATATTACGTAGCAGACACAATGCCGTTTATATCTCAGACAAATTACCTAGAAATAGAAATAGCAGCACCCCTGCTAATAATATGTCATTACGTACCAGACACGGTGCTATTTATATCTCAGACACATTAGTAGACCCACATTACCTAGAAATAGCCACAACCCTGGTAAGAATATGTCATTACGTAGAAGACACGGTGCCGTTTATATCTCAGACACATTATTTAGAAATAGCCACAACCCTGGTAAGAATATGTCATTACGTAGCAGACACGGTGCCGTTTATATCTCAGACACATTACCTAGAAATAGCAGCAACCCTGGTAAGAATATGCCATTACGTAGCAGACACGGTGCCGTTTATATCTCAGACACATTACCTGGAAATAGCCGCACCCCTGGTAAGAATATGCCATTACGTAGCAGACACGGTGCCGTTTATATCTCAGACACATTACCTAGAAATAGCCGCACCCCTGGTAAGAATATGCCATTACGTAGCAGACACAATGCCATTTATATCTCAGACACATTACCTAGAAATAGCAGCAACCCTGGTAAGAATATGCATTACGTAGCAGACACGGTGCCGTTTATATCTTAGACACATTACCTAGAAATAGCAGCACCCCTGGTAAGAATATGATATTACGTAGAAGACACAATGCCGTTTATATCTCAGACACATTACCTAGAAATAGCAGCAACCCTGGTAAGAATATGCCATTACGTAGCAGACACGGTGCCGTTTATATCTCAGACACATTACCTAGAAATAGCCGCACCCCTGGTAAGAATATGCCATTACGTAGCAGACACAATGCCATTTATATCTCAGACACATTACCTAGAAATAGCAGCAACCCTGGTAAGAATATGCCATTACGTAGCAGACACGGTGCCGTTTATATCTTAGACACATTACCTAGAAATAGCAGCACCCCTGGTAAGAATATGCCAATACGTAGCAGACACGGTGCCGTTTATATCTCAGACACATTACCTAGAAATAGCCACAACCCTGGTAAGAATATGTCATTACGTAGAAGACACGGTGCCGTTTATATCTCAGACACATTACCTAGAAATAGCAGCACCCCTGGTAAGAATATGTCATTACGTAGAATACACGGTGCCGTTTATATCTCAGACACATTACCTAGAAATAGCAGCACCCCTGGTAAGAATATGATATTACGTAGCAGACACAATGCCGTTTATATCTCAGACAAATTACCTAGAAATAGAAATAGCAGCACCCCTGCTAATAATATGTCATTACGTACCAGACACGGTGCTATTTATATCTCAGACACATTAGTAGACCCACATTACCTAGAAATAGCCACAACCCTGGTAAGAATATGTCATTACGTAGAAGACACGGTGCCGTTTATATCTCAGACACATTATTTAGAAATAGCCACAACCCTGGTAAGAATATGTCATTACGTAGCAGACACGGTGCCGTTTATATCTCAGACACATTACCTAGAAATAGCAGCAACCCTGGTAAGAATATGCCATTACGTAGCAGACACGGTGCCGTTTATATCTCAGACACATTACCTGGAAATAGCCGCACCCCTGGTAAGAATATGCCATTACGTAGCAGACACGGTGCCGTTTATATCTCAGACACATTACCTAGAAATAGCCGCACCCCTGGTAAGAATATGCCATTACGTAGCAGACACAATGCCATTTATATCTCAGACACATTACCTAGAAATAGCAGCAACCCTGGTAAGAATATGCCATTACGATGCAGACACAATGCCATTTATATCTCAGACACATTACCTAGAAATAGCAGCAACCCTGGTAAGAATATGCCATTACGTAGCAGACACGGTGCCGTTTATATCTTAGACACATTACCTAGAAATAGCAGCACCCCTGGTAAGAATATGATATTACGTAGAAGACACGGTGCCGTTTATATCTCAGACACATTACCTAGAAATAGCCACAACCCTGGTAAGAATATGCCATTACGTAGCAGACACGGTGCCGTTTATATCTCAGACACATTACCTAGAAATAGCAGCACCCCTGGTAAGAATATGATATTACGTAGAAGACACGGTGCCGTTTATATCTCAGACACATTACCTAGAAATAGCCACAACCCTGGTAAGAATATGCCATTACGTAGCAGACACGGTGCCGTTTATATCTCAGACACATTACCTAGAAATAGCCACAACCCTGGTAAGAATATGCCATTACGATGCAGACACGGTGCCGTTTATATCTCAGACACATTACCTAGAAATAGCCACAACCCTGGTAAGAATATGCCATTACGTAGCAGACACGGTGCCGTTTATATCTCAGACACATTACCTAGAAATAGCCACAACCCTGGTAAGAATATGCCTTTACGATGCAGACACGGTGCCGTTTATATCTCAGACACATTACCTAGAAATAGCCACAACCCTGGTAAGAATATGCCATTACGATGCAGACACAATGCCGTTTATATCTCAGACACATTACCTAAAAATAGTCACAACGGTTACCCTGGCAAGAATATGCCATTACGTAGCAGACACAGTGCCTTTTATATCTCAGACACATTACCTAGAAATAGCAGCACAGCTGGTAAGAATATGTCATTACCTAATAGACATGGTGCCGTTTATATCTCAGACACATTAACTGGTAAAAGCATCACTCCTGGTAAGAATATATCATTACGTAGAATACACGGTGCTGTTTATATCACAGACACATTACCTAGAAATAGCAGCACCCTGGTAAGAATATGCCATTACGTAGCAGACACGGTGCCGTTTATATCTCAGACACATTACCTAGAAATAGCAGCACCCCGGTAAGAATATGCCATTACGTAGCAGACACGGTGCCATTTATATCTCAGACACATTAGCACCCCTGGTAAGAATTTGTCATGCCGATACAATATCCGTATACGCTCGTATAGGTGAGTTGGTTTATATTTCTTGTATAGCCACTGTTATCATTGATGTTTTATATATTCTACATGCGTTAATTGTATCTGTTTGACAGTTTAATTCTGGCTGTCGTAATAAAACTCGTCAAAATATAACATGTTACTACGTGTTCTCAAGTTATAACAATTGTGAAATTAGAACACTGTGTTGCACAAAATCAACTATTCTACATATAAACATAACCGAGCCTCCATTGCGAACAATATGAAAATGGAAGTTTTCTTTACTAGTTTCATTGAAAATCACGCTATGTATGTATCACGCTATGTATGTATTGCATGATTAAACGTATGTTTATGCGTATAGATATCATCACCTACAATTTAACAGAACATATAACAGTACGACATCACCTCAAGTCTATATGCTTAACATGTTGTCCTCGGCAACTCAGTGGATATAAGACCAATGGGCCTCTACCCCACGTAGGTAATCTCTATGACGGAGGCACGTCTGAGGGAAATATTCATGTATCATCTCATCTCCCGTTGAGATTGCTGGCCCGCGATAGCCTCATATGATGGATGAACGGGACATAAACCCTAATTTCATATAGTATATCTATTTTACAGGTGCAGTATTGCAGGTGACACAATATATCCAGTTGTTCAACAGTATCAACCAAACTGACGTACCAACTACACGTCATACCACTCCCGAGATTACTACACCAAAATATGGGAGTGAACACACTGAAAGTCGTGCTGTATCAACTACAGCCACGGACAAACACATAGTGTCCAATGTGCACATTATTGCAATAATTTCGTACATGCGCAGTGGATCTACGTTGACGGCGGACATCCTGCAACACTTTCGAACAACTGTCTATGTGTTCGAACCCTTGCATACAATTGTTCTGAGAATTCGGGAGAGCAAACCGATATACTATTTGAATGGAACAATAAAGTAAGTTTGATACTGTTCATTTAAAGGCAGCATATGCTTATTAACACATAAACTGAAACAGTTGACGAAGCATTCGGAAGCGTTACAACTTAGAGAATTACGCTAACAAATAAACTGAATAAAAATTAAACTGTACACATTATGCGAATAAATAGTTGTGTACTAATTACGCTGTATCCCGTACACGCTGCGCCGACGCTAAGCACAACACAGGAAGTGTGAAGATCCAAATGGTTTATTTATTACACAGGTAATGTTTATGTAAACACAAGCATACGTTTCTAATCAGGTGTTTCTATTAACGCTGGGTACATCCGAGGATTTAATGCAAATTCGACGGTAATATTATACACAAATACTTCACAAAGTCTCTATCATCTCCGTTAAGGTTAACAATAAGCATATTTTGACTTTAAGATATTTTAACGAACCATATACTCCTAAAGAATTGTTACTATATTAGGACTGACCATGTCACACAACGATATCAAAGACATGCTAACTGCTTTCTTTTCAAAACCAGAGAAACAACAAAAGCATTGACCTGGAAACACTATATAAAAGCAAGTTACGCAATTGATACTGCAATTTAGACATTTACATGTTGTGGACTTGCAAAGAAGATTGTTAAGCACTTAATATATTCGTCTGTTATTGTTGAATTATTAAAATGCAGTCAACAGGTTGTGCTACAAAAACATACTTAAATTATGCAATTCAGATGAAAATAAATAAGATTTATACTTTTGAGTCATATTCATAAATAATTAGACACAATAATGACGGGCGAAATAGGTGATAACCGCGTGATGAAGAATGCAATCGATCAATATTAATGAAAAAAGCATTGTTGGATATGGCCTATTTGAATAATATACATCTCTTCCCGACTCGATAAACGTTAGAAGGAAATGAATGAAATGCTGTTTATATACTTCTCCCCTATTAACGTATATTGTCTTGTATTGCATATTCATTGTTCTGCAATTGTATCATGCGTTTCTGCTGCCTTTTAATGCTGCTTTTTTTTCAAAATTAAATTACGAAAAAGACGTATTATTAAAAAACTTACCTGATAATGTTTTTCTTTTTAAAAAACAACAACACTATTATGTATAACAATTAAATTAAAGAAAATTTAAAAACCTGTTTAGGAAATTATACATGTAGGGCGACAAACAAATGCGAAAATCATAAACTTTACAAAATAAATCTATAATACAGATGAGATGAATCATGAACAGACACATTGCGCCAACAAGAATTAACAATCCAGTCTACCATCCATTATTAACATAGAAAACATAGAAATAATATATACAGAATGGGTATAGAATCTCTCATCTGCAGCACTGTATGGTTACTCCAAACACCATCCATTAACATATAAATAATGTATACAGAATGGGTCTACAATATCTCATCTGCAGCACTGTATGGTTGCTCCAAACACCATCCATTAACATAGAAATAATATATACAGAATGGGTCTACAATCTCTCATGTGCAGCACTGTATGGTTGCTCCAAACTGTGTTGTAGACACAAATTTACGACGGAACCGACTTCCCTGTAGCTCAAGTGGCATCTAGAAACTACGGAGGGGTCATGAGAAAGCCCATATTTAATGAGCATGGGAAGAAAGAAATATTGTAACTGTGGGCCAAATGCAGGACGCCGGTCACGCCCACAGTCACAATTGGTGTCAGAAGTGGGATTTCCGATTATATTCTTAAAATCTACTTGAAACTGACAGAAAGTGTGTTAAGGGCTGGACTGTGTGGTAAATCATTGACAAAATAAAATTTTATTTTAAGAAAGAGATATAGTTCAAACAAAATTCAATTTCTGTCGATATTTTTTTTCTTCTGCGTTGACTATTGGTTTTCACGCAAATCTGAAAAACAGACAAATAACTAATTATAGAAGATTATATTATTAAAATGGAGGAAGTTATGCATGTTTATACTCCTTTGACAACATCATCAAGAATACATTCTAATGAAGATACAGATGATACCGGCATTAATGACCATGTTCCAAGAGATAATGAGGTGGCTGGAAAAAGCAATTATTCCATACGAAAGTTTGAAGGAACGATTGACAGAACTTTATCTAATTTGCAACTGAGGTCAAATAATATGCTATTGTATCTTTAGCAGAGGAAATTAAGACACCATTTGAGGATATCTCTTCTCAAATCAAAAGATATGAGAGCAAGAAGAGATACTGTTGAAAAGAAAATTCCCTGATAATCTTGGGATATCTCAAAAAATCTCAAACCTAACTTCATTGCATCGATACTCAAAATAGAAAGGAAAACAGAAATTAACAGTATTCACCTAGTCGGCACTTTGTAGAAAACTTGAGAACAAAAATAAAACCACAATTAGTTGATGGTATTTCTGATACTGACGAATACTTAATCCAATTCAACATTATTTCGTTTGTTTGTTTGTACGGTGTTTACGTCATTTATATATGATGGTCAAATGTTTTGTGTTGGAGGCCGACCACCCACCTTTCCTGGGTAGAACCAGTACTGTACGCCTCCCGCCATCCGTAAGAATCGACACTTCCTCACTTAACATTAGTTCTGACGTCAATGGCATATGCTGTGAAGTCACTACAGTTTATTTTGAACTGCATGTTCTTTGTTAAATGTAATTGGTCATTAATCATGGAGATATTTCAGTAGTCTACTTAGCGCACTTTTGACTAGGTTTGGCTCACTTCATAGAGCAGAACGTTTCTGCTCAATATTTAAAACTAATCATATTTAGATCTATTATAAAAAAAAAAATCATATTGTGAAAAATATTTTAAATAATATTTACCCATTTACGAGCACGCACGTTACTAGTATACCATACCTTGTTATAATCATTTCAATCTCGGTATTTATTCTTTCAGAAAATTTAACAAAGAAGACTTGACTGACGATTTTCTTACCGAGGAGTTACACAAGTGGTTTAACTGCCGCTATGAAGACCTGGACATTCATTCCCTTGCCGATAACTTTCACTACTCGTTCAGTCGAACAATGCGAAAACTAGCCAAATGTTGGCGCCCAAAAAGACGAACTATTAAATCCATGCTCGAGTGTTTACCCGATGCCGTCAAAATGTGTCAAGACGCGAAACATCGCTTGTTTAAATTCATCCGGTTACCTATGCGAATCGTTCAAAGGGTGTTTGACTTGTACCCCAAAATGCAAGTGATTCTTTTGATACGGGATCCACGTGGTTCTCTCTTTTCTCAAAATAAACTGAGCAAGTTTACATGGGAGAACGTTGATTCTACATCCAAATACCTGTGTACGCAGATGGCGGAAGACATAAACTCGACTGTCGATCTCAATCAATATTATCCTAATCGCAGCAAAGTTCTGCTCTATGAAAATTTAGCAATGGACCCTCTTTCGGTAGCACAACGGATTTATAAATATGTAGGCTTACCTGCGTATAAATACGTGATGAATTATGTGTCGAAATTAACACTCGAGGGTAAAAGTGACAGCACATCATTCGGAATTGTTCGTAGAAATTCGACCAAAACAGCGTTTTCCTGGAGGGATGATATCCACTTAACGAATGTAGAAACAATTGACAAAAATTGCCAAAGTGTGTACAGGTTCCTTGGTTACCAAAGTTTTACGTCAATTCTCGATGTAAGGAATCATTTCTTAGAAACACACATAACGCCAAAGTTGCCGATACTTATATAAAGTTAAGGACATAATGCCAAAGATATGCTGTTTCAAATGCGTAGCCAACACCATGGAACTACTTATTTATGTATATTTCATTTCATGCTAACACTTAATTAAAGGTGATGTCCCCCTATGCGTAGCCAACTGCAATTGCATATAAAATAGATACACGTTAGAACTCAAATGTAATTTGTCAATGGCAGATCGCAGTCGGTTATCTCCCCTTATCGTCCACTAGGAGCGCAACCTTACCCGATCCAGCTGGAAATTCGCTATCTAATCAGTGCTAGTATAATAAAAACAAACTTGTGAATTAAACGCATACGTGATTTGAATTATAATTGCCCATTTAAATTGAATTTATAACACTCGTTGGGTAAATGTTTTATGATGGTCGGTTGAGCCTCGCATCATATGATTTTATTCTACTCAATGGATGTAATACTCGGCAGAGCCTCGCATCATATGATTTTATTCTAAATACTCGGCAAAGTCTCGCATCATATGATGTTATCCAACTCGTTTAATTAATTCCGTATTAAACAGGTATTAAGATCCTCTGTGTATCTGATATCTGTTTTATCTTTATTTCATTTCAATTCCAGTGGTATTACACATGCAGGGGTATCATCCTTAAGGCATATAAGTTTGTTTTGCTGGATTTTTGGACACAGTCAAAATAATATTAAATAATTGTATTTATTATATAGAACTATCAATTATATATGCCTACCTTCATTTTCTGATAATGAAATACAAAAATCAGCGACTTATATGTTCTGGCCTTGAATTCACCAAACATTCTGTAGAATATGTAACTTTCAAACACAAATATGTCTGTAAGTTTGAAGAGTAAATTTTCATAGAAAGCTGCACTGTACAAATATGATACATACTAATGAATAGCAAACTGTTTATCTTTGAAGTTCATCTAGGGGATAACTGTGAACGAAACTTTAGTACTCGGGCTCAAGTTTAAGAATAGTTTGAAGAATGGTTTGTGAATTCCAGGCTAGATCATATATCACTATTCTGTGTGGCGTCGTCGAACTGTTGCTGTACACTTATACATATGAAGGTAGTTTATATAATTAAAGGATCTTTACTGGAGTAAATATTCGCGAAGCTTGTATAATCCTGCAGAGATGACATGTCCACTCGAGGTTATACACGCTTCAAGAACTAGTGACTCGAGTAACAGCCCCGTGTGGTTCCGGGGTCCCCGTTTGGTTACAGGGCAAAGGATAGGGCCACTGCAGATTCCGTTGGAGGGACAGGCAGAGGGGTAGAACACCCCCTCCCCCAAATTCATGTTCATTTTATCATTTTTTTGTTCATGCTCATTAAAGGTCTTATCATGACCCCTGCATTGTTTCAGGTGCCATCTCGCTCATATCACTAGAGCAGTGGCAGAAAAACTATAACTTGGCTCCAGCGTAAATGCAGTTCAGGGTGAAAAGGTTCTAGGCACGTTCTCCATATTTTATCTCGATGTACATGGAGGATGAGCCTGGCGTGTTCATTCCTGTTATGCGCCATATAACCTTTCATGTGTTGGTGCGCCTTAAAAACCCAATTCAATAATAGTCCTAGTTTATCATATTGTAATATATACTCCTCAAAATAATATAGAACCACAAACAGAACAGTAATTAGTTAATCATCTTTATATATTCTGGATTTCGTTTCCATAAAATATGTTACATTATTTTTTGTCAGTCAACAATTGTAAAAGAATATAACTATACTTAAAAAATTGCAAAAAAGACGATAAATCGTTTAATAACAGCACTTAAAAAAACGACTTAAATCAAAACATGGTCCTTTAATTTACGTATACACAATGCCATATGAAAGTTATGGTAAATACAGTCTGTTATACTCTTAAAAATAAGTTGATCCCACTTGGTAATAAGGTATTTTATAATTTTAGAATTATACACACAGAAAATGGGTTGAGAGTATGCATGCCATCTTCGGGATGGTTAAAATTATGTACTATTGATTTTATGAAAATTGAGTTCTGCTCAACCCGGAGCTAGAGGGCGTGAGCGGTAGCTAGCATATATCACTACCGTTCATGAACAGTCTCAATCAAACCGAGACTGCAATATTTCGTGTGTGTCGTGTTCCGGCCCTTTCCAAAGGTCCAATCTTATACTCTTTGAGATATTAACAGATTACAGTTGAAATACAATTTTAAGAGCTGTTTCACTAAAAAAAAATAGTGTTGCTATAGAAAACTAACGATTTCAAATAATTTCAGCTGAGCTAGAGTTATTGGTTTCATATTGTTTGTAATATAAACAGTTCATATTTAGTGCAATTTCGCCGATGATACGAAACTCTGTCTCGAACGTAAGTCATCTACAAACAACAACAATATATCAGGTCAGTGTCAAGGCGTAATAAGCGTCTTCTAAAGTTCAACCTTGACAAACGTAACGGAAACCACGTAGGTAATGTCGTCTTTAAATGTCAATGTCACGTTTGTTGCTTGTAATAAGCTGAAAGTGGAGGTTAATAACAGTAGACAGCTAACACATGCAATATAAGGTTAAAGAGCCAAGTGCATAATGGATATAACACAAACACATATAGAGAAATGAGGAAAATAGTCCTATATAAATGACAGCACGCACACGCAATGACACGGTAGGTGCGCACTGCACCACAAAGAGCAAATTAAATGTACAAGTCGGGGTAATTTCGCTTAGACACCTAAGTTACGACTTTGCTCTCGTTTAAAATATTTTGGTAGATAGATACAATACAGGGAGAGTGTTCACGTCAATTCTGTTTTTTTCCCCCTTCAAACTTGCGATTTTAAATTGAATTGAATTCTACAATAGAATTTGCAGCAACTCCGCAGTTTTGCAGGTTAGAAGGTTCTAGGCCCATTCTTCATATTTTATCTAGATGTAAATACTTTGGGACAGTAACCTCAGAAATAAAATATAAAAAATAAAAAATAAAATCTTCAGGAAATTTATTGTTGCGTTAATATTATTCAGTGATACATTATTAATACAATTAAAATGATAATCAAACAATTTGTATTGATAGAATACGATACAAAGGATACTGAATTTGTATGGTAAAATATTACCCGGAACTCGTTGTTTTGGCTCAGGCTAGCATTCTTTGCCAGTTCCAAGTCATAGGTCGCCGTACAAATTAAATAACCCATAATATACAGCCAAACCTGTATTTAGGGATACTCAATATAATGTTGAATACAGTCAAACGTTCTATAACGGCAACTTGTACTTATATTATAGGCAAATATGTATATAGATATCGCCTATATAAAAGTAGATATAAAAGTCGAACAGGAAATGTAGCATTTAAGGACCAATTTAAACAAAAACCACGCACAGAAACAAACAATAATCACAAAGATGAATAAAAGGCAAGATATGACATCACAAACATAAAAGACTTGACAATAGGGTTACCGCATTGGAACAGTCAGAGGCATTACTAAGGCCTCTTGGGGTTAAACCAGGTTCTAGTGTACACCAACCCTCACTCTTACCCTACTGTCATCCCAATAAAATGGGACAGGGCAACACATATATCTCCGCCAGGTTATATTCTCTAACAAACAATTCAAAATTAATAGGCACTATAAGTATAACAAATAAATCATGATCATGATCCTGTTTATATGAATATAAAAAAGAAAGCCACAAAGCAAGTACTCATTGACTTGGTAGAAGCCAGAGCAACAAAAGAACAAACCGTTAAGAGTACGACAAGTCACGATTTAAGCCAACATCAAACGCTACTGTCCTTTGAGGGTTTAGACAGACGTCATCATAGGGTCCACACTCTGTCCGGACATCGTACAATCAAAGAGGAATAGATAGGTAGCTGTATATCTTTGTCATGTTGTAAAATGTTATTATTGTATATATCAACGCTACATGTAATTATATCTCATGTTGAGAATGCCATTATAGTTTATATCGATGATATAATTTTGTGATATGACAGTTTATGTCGACGATATATGTCACTATAACTCCTGTTGGGGGGAAATGTCATTATACTTTATATCGACAAAATATAATGTCATTACATCTCATGTTGAGAATTGCTATTATAGTTTATATCGACGATTTAAATTTGTGATATTATATCTCATATTGAGACATGTCACTAACGTCATGGCCCCCATTATCGTGGTATATCGTGGTGAAACGTGAACTGCGCTACAACCATTCATAATTGTTCTCGATTTCAATGACCTCTGAATTCAGTAATATATCATCTTTGTTTACATTGACAAAATTGTCTCCCGTGAATCACTTTTTACCGGATGTCTTGAACTATTCCGATTGGGTCGGAAGATTCCATTATTGATAGAGGGTCCCCATTATCGTGGCAATTCGAAAAATGATCCAAATGAGATATTTAAAGGGTAAACCATGTTGTGAAGTTAATTAAAACTTTATTCAGACAAGGTTTTATTGATGTAAACTGATTTACACATATAATATCAGCTAAATCTTACATTGGATAATTGTAGCGGACACGTGTTTACTTACCGATTGTTTGCGTATTGCATCAGATCACTACTGTACCGTATAAACTCTAAAAATGTACATATACTTAAGATTTTTGATTTCTTTGCAAATGGTAAGTAAAAAGGAATTAGGAATATAAATATAGTAATTTGTTATGTTCTATAATTATTTTAAATCAAAAACACCAGCTTCAAAAGCCAGTCCATGATCGCTCTTTCTTCAATTTAAAACCCACACATCGATAATTTGGCTTGGCAGAGTAAATACTCTTTATTATAGGAAGTACGGTATGTGCTGCGCAATGTCTTTTTATGAATGCCCCTTCAGGATAATGGAATAGTCCGAACTAGTGCGACCCAGTAGAAGCAGCGTCTGCATTCTGGGACAACAGATGGATGAATGTAAACACGAAGTAACTTTGTAATGGGGATATATATGAGGTAGAAACATTGTCCAAACTTAAACAATAGTTGTTCTTTAATAGATTTGTACTTTTTATAATGCTTTAGGAAAATTGATGCAGTTGATCTACCTTTTATATTTCAAAAGTGTTGGGGATTCCCTTCTGGTAAAAATAGCTGACGAGCTGTGACGTCACTCATCGTCATATATCATAAATATCACATGAAATGACGTACCACGATAATGGGAATACCACGATAATGGGGGTCATGACGTTATCTATATATAGTTTATACAAAATATAATGTCATTATATCTCATGTTGAGAATTGTCATTATAGTTTATATCGACGATTTAATTTTGTGATATTATATTTCATGTTGAAACATGTCATTACAGTTTATATCGACGATAATGTCATTATATCTCATGTTGAGACATGTCATATCGTTATTATTTACCAATCAATAATATTTACCTTTTATCTTAATTTTCTGATAATGAAATACAAAAACGTGCATCGCTACTAGCCCTTTCTGATTCCGAATCACTATCCTACTGAAAATAGATCACGGATGACGTCGTGTGACGTCGTTGACACGACGTCGCCTACCTGTTTATGCAAACTAGCCTACAGTGCTATACAACTTTACGAGCATTCCTTTGAAGGGATCATTATAAGAGTAAGGTGTTTTGGAAGCTTGCATCCACTCTTGTTTATATGTCATATCCCCAGGATCACACTCGAGGCTAAGGCATCGATGTGATACAAGCTTGCAGAACACGTTATCCTATCAATTAAATCCTATTTTATAGACGACACATGTCATCAAATCTCATGTTGAGATATTTAATGCATGCATTACTGTTCAAATTGTACTGTTTATGCTGTAATTTGCTGAAATGTTGTATTATGTCTATACTGTACTGTTCATTATGTTTATACTGTACTGTTGCCGTACTGTTTTTACTGCACATGCTGTAGTCAATGGCAATCTGTAGTCAATGGCAAGTTAGCAAACCATAGGATTCTTTAGTCTAGATCATCTGCGACGCTTGTTTATTTCTAAGTATTTAAAATTAAAATTACGCGTCGAAGATGATCACGACTACAGTTTCTTAGGCCGTTTTGATACATGTTTCCCAGTCCGATCGTTATGTGTTTGATTTCCGGTTCCTTAATTGTTGATTTTTTTCGGGTTGAACTTATAAGGACGTTTACCTTTATAGTTTACTTTAAGATAATTTATGGTGGATGTCCTAATCACTTCGAAGGCAGTATAACCCTGTCTCTTTCTGATTTCAATTCTGGTTTTGTTTGAATCTGTTATAAGGTTGCCGCGAATATTGATACCTCAAATACCAATGTATAAGCTTCTTTTTTGTCAGTCGTATTAAATGTTGAATATCGTGAGCCCGGCCTCTTCCATATGCTAGGGCTGCCCCATAATCTAGGGCTGGTAGCCCTAGCATAATACATATTTCATTATATGGGAAGTTGCTGAGGTTACCCGCCACGCGTGTTGCTGTTTTCTGGACATTTGCTATGGCTGTTTAGTAGTCCATTTTTAAAAGTACATAATTATTTCTTTGACAAGACGTGTGACATTTTTTTGGTAGCAGGTACTTAGCATTATTCATCACCACACGGTTAGCGTCATCCTCTGTGTTTTGTAAAACTGGGAATCCAAACAAGTAACTGTGGAAACTGGGGTTATGATTGGTGGATAAAGTTGCGCAACACTGTACGAATAAATAAGTATAGAATAGAGCATGAGTATTGCACGTGTACGGGGAGATAATGCACGTGCAAGACTCATGCTCTATTGTATTTGTACCACAATAACTAACATATGCTGTGTATATCCTCGGGTATTACACGATGCACAGTGTGTATTTAGGATATTGTGGTACAAAGAAGAAGATACAGCAATGTTGATTTGAATCCTCGTAACGGTTTTGGAAAACAAAACGAAATTGAAATAAACTGTTCATGCATTTTCAATGATTTTGTCTTCTTTCGTTGTTGTATAATGTTTCGTACGTGTTTGCGCATCCAATGTAATGTAAAACGGTCTTTCATATACCGTAACGACAATGCACTTTGTTGTCGGACAAGGAGGATAACAGCGAATGTTTGTGTATAACGTATTCTCAAAAGCAAGTAAGATCTACTGCTTTTATGTTTTGTATTAATTCTAGAGGCAAGTTCTTTTAAGTACGCGCCTTCGCGAAACCGGATCAGACATATATTAAAGGATGTATATCAAAGGGTGTGATCCTTTAATATATGTCTGATCTGGTTTCGTGAAGGCGCGTGGGTGTGATCCTTTAATATATGTCTGATCTGGTTTCGCGAAGGCGCGTACTTAAAGGAACTTGCCTCTAGAATTAATACAAAACATAACAATCTATTCCATCCACCCCCCCCCCGCCCCCCCCCCCCCTCCCCTCCCCCCACCACCTATTTATCTTTTAAAACATTATTTTCCACGTGAGCTTTAATAAAACCCAGTAGATGACCAGAAATGGAAATGACTGACTCATATATTAAAGTAAAGTATGAATTACACGTGACTTTCTATGTTTTACATACACGGTAATAAGTGCGATTTGTTTATGTTTTCCCGAAAGCAGATATATTGTTTTTTCTTAGTAAAACTCAAGGTTCATGTAATGCCGTCTGCGTTTTCGTATTTTCGTTTATAGAAAGCATTTGCAAAAACTCGCCCTCAAATTGACATGTGTCTCTTTAAACGTCTATAACGTCTATTACTAATAGCTAATCTGAACAACATTAATATTCAGCATGCGTTTAATGTATCAATCATATCGTAATATGCAGTTTACGCACATAAATTATTTTATTGTTACCATATGCCTTTGAAGTTTAAATGACTGCATAAAATAGACGGGTTATTACCTAATATATAATAATATACCACTTAGCAAATGAGGGCTGTTCTAACACTTGAGAAATTGTTTTTTAAATGTTCGTTTTTTGTTCAAGCTAAATCACTCTCAACATTTACAACAAATTCCAGAACTTTGCCCATAAATTATGGGACCCCCAGAATACGCTTTTACACAACAGAGTTCCAAGGATGGACATATGATCTTATGTATGGTAATACTGAATGTTTCAGTCACTAGTATGATACCTAGATTGGATAAAATGAAGGAAACAGTTAGATGAACTGTGTTATTCGTATAACCTCATTTGATGATTTGCGTTAGGCTTAGAGCAGGATCTATACGAGTATATTCAGAATTTAATATTTAAGTTTTAATATATAATTGGTGCAATATAATCAACAATACTTAATGTGCAAGCACAATTAGATCTGAAATATTCAACTAATTATAACACAAAGATGATCATGTATATTTGAATGTAAAACACAAAAGCCAAGAAAGCCACTAAGCAAATAATCAATGGTTTGGCAGAAGCCAGGACAATAATATAATAAAAGTAAGTATAAAAATCGAACAGGAAATGCTGTTTTCACAGAACACATTAAACCCCAAAACACGCAAAAAGACAAACAAGAATGGCAATCGAAATAATAAAGGCATATGACGTCACAAACACACAAAGGGTTGACAGTAGGGCTACCGCCTTGGAACGGTCATTGGCAAAAAGGCCGCTGAGGGTTTAAACCAGATTCTAGGGTGCAATAAACCTGACAATAAGCACGACAGGACAAGGTTAAAGACAAACATAAAACGATGCCATCCCCTTTAGGGATTAGGAAGATGTCACTGGATAAGTTATATTTTTATGTAAGTTGCTTTGTTTAAAAGTAACAGAGTATAAACGAAATGATTAATTAACCGTACTACCGTATACATGTGTTTAACCACAGACATAATTAGGTCTTTGTCTTATCTCACGTGTTGTGTTGATATTAGAACGCTTTAATTCAGTAACGTATTAATCGAAAACAAAACATTACCTTCAACATGTTCGTTGTTCATTATGCCCCCCTTCTTCGAAGGTGGGTGGGGGAATGGGTGGGGGTGCATATTGCTTTGCAAATGTCGGTCTGTCGGTCGGTCCATCCCGAAATCGTTTTGTCTTCGCGATAGCGCAATAACTACAAACTCGAAACTTGGCAGGAATGTCTGTGTCATGGTGTAGTTGTGCACCTCACCTTTTGGGTAGATTCGCATAAGAAATGTGGTTACCAAGGTAACAAAACATGTAAACGACATGTCTGTCTGTCGGTCATCTTGGCTTCGCTGTAACTCAAGAACAGCTTGAACTACAAACTCGAAACTTGGCAGGAACGTTTGTGTCATGGTTTAATTGTGCACCTCCCCTTTTGGGTAGATTCGCATAAGAAATGTGGTTGCCATGATAACAAAACATGTAACAAAATCACTAAAAATCGCTTGTCTTCGCGATAACTCAAGAACAGCTGGAACTACAAACTCGACATTTGGCAGGAATGTTTGTGTCAGGGTTTAGTCGCCTCTCTTTTGGATAGATTCGCATATACGAAATGTGGTTGCCATGGTAACAAAACATATAAAGTATCACTAAAAATCGCTTGTCTTCGCGATAACTCAAGAACAGTTGAACTACAAACTCAAAATTTGGCAGGAATGTTTGTGTCATGGTGTAGTAGTCTCCCATTTTAGGTATATTGGCATATAAATATGGTTGCCAAGGTAACAAAACTTGTAAAAAAGAATCACTAAAAATTGCTTGGAATTTTTTTTAAATTGTTTTTGGAAAAATCATATTTTTTAAAAGGTTTAACGCCTAACCACGCTATTAAACCAAACCATTAACAAATGTCAACATGTCTACATTTTATTTAATATACAAGTTTGTTGTGATGTTTCTATATTTAAACCTAAATAGAAATATTAATTTAAAATGAATTTTTAATTTACCTCCCTTTATTGAATCAATATAAGATTCAATTTGTTTTTAATTTAAAAAAATACATTTATGGTTTGTTTTCACTCTTTAAACACAAACTATTAAATAAAGTTGACATATGGGGTACATTATTCGGATGAAGAATATGCAAATTAGGCAACCCATGTGAACGCTAAAGGTAAACTACCTACATATATACAAGGATAACTGCCAATAATACACTATATATAAGTGAAAACAGCTTAACAATTACACCAGCAGAGCATAATTTATTGTGCAATGTTTTTCAAAGGAAGCCAGCATGTTAAGAAGGTTGCTATATAGATGCTATCATGATTCAGAGGAGTTGATTTCCAGTGTGACAGGTCAAGCCTGCATGCTACTGTGATGTATAGCCCTGATCTAATTACCAGACTAACTAGTTTATCTGTTCAAAATGAGAGGCTGTCTGCACAACGGCAGCTTTGTAGTCACCATGGGTATTTGGAAAGCAGGCACAGCGGACCTGGGGAAGACCCTGTCACATAAGAAATGAAGTTGCCATGGTTACAAAACGTGTAAAAAATTGCTTGTCTTCGCGATAGCTCAAGAACAGCTAGCACTCGAAACTTGGCAGGAAAGTTTGTGTCATGGTCTTTGAAGGGGGGCATATATGTTTTACAAACATCTCTTGTTTACGTGGCGTTAATTCTGTTTTTGCTGGTAACTGCTTAAACTACCAAATAAATAGAATTGGAGGTCACTGTTTTACTGGGTATGGTTATTACAGGGTGTAGTGGATGTATTTGTATCGATCTTGAATGAACGTCTAGGACATAATTGTGTATACAATAGGGATGAAAGATCTCGAAGAGCAACACATTTACATGTTTCTCAGACTTTGAATTCCAGTATTATGAATATTCAATACTGTGTTGTGTCAGCCCGCTTAAATAATTCATGTCAATAATCTCATATAAAGAAATAATTGTTTGATATTTTATGAAGATTGTTTTTTTGTGTTTTTTTTGTGTTTTTTTGTTATACAATGTTTTATTTCATCTTTCATTTGATACATTATACAAGCATTAGCAGATGGTATACAATATTCGTTGTCTATAAAACACTATTTACAATACAGTTTATATTTACGATGAAATGATTTTCTTTTTTACGGACGAAGGTTATTGAAAAGAGAGTTAACTCCGAGTTTTTGAAAGTATAGAAGAGTATAGTTTAGTATGCAGATGATAAAAGAATTATGTAAGGTTTGAAAGAAGAATATGAAGACTGAAAAGAAGAGAAGAGAGTTCGGACAGAACAGAGAGTTGCTTTGCTTCCCCTTTTGTTGTCTTCGGTAATGTATTGTAGCTGTGTACGTAAGTGATATATAATTCCCCATCACGGATATGTATCACATGCATTTCTTGATGACACTGTCACATCATTGTATCTACCTTTTGTCTGCAATTTAAGAATCAATATCATAAATATGTTCATGAGTCTTAGAAGACTTAATGCATCTATTATTATGAAAATTGTAAGGTCCTACCTAGATCAAGATCGATGAAGACGACAACATTCTTTCTTTCTTTCTTCCTTTCTGTCTTTCTTTCTTTCTTTTCGTTCTTTCTTTATTTGCTTTCTTTATTTCTTTCTTTCATTTTTTCTTTCTTTATTTCTTTTTTTCTTTATATAATACAATTTTTAACGACAATATACATGTATATATTGTATGGCGCTACAGTATATATAATTCCTTTCAATTAACCACTGTTCCGCATGGTTCCCAGGTAAGAAAAAGACCGCTGTCTACCCTGGCAGACGGGTACAATTCATCTTAATTCTTCTACATTTTGTCATTGTTGTCCTGCTCAAGTAAAGTCTTCGTCATGACTCCTGTGTTGTTCGGGTGCCACTTATAGGTATAAGTGGTAGCAGAAAACCATGATCCGGCTTAAATGGAGTGTCAACAATAGACGTTGCAGCAACTCTGCAGTTCTGTGGGTGAGATGGGTTCTAGGCCTAGTCTGAATATTTTTATTTTGATATTAATGATGGGTGGGCATATACTTTTCATTCTGTATGACCTTAGGTCTTTCAAAATAATTTCAGGTCTGCAAATCATTATTAATAAATGTTTTGCCTATTAATGTTGCCTATTTTGTTAGAGGATATAGCTTTGCGGGAATTTCTGGATTTCCACAGTTCCATGTTGTTGCTTTTTCTGATGACAATAGAATTAAAGTGAGATTTCACCTTAACACCTGGTTTAAATCTACTGTGGTATTGCGCTACCGATAGTAACGTTTAAACAAGGAGGTTCGTAGTTAATAACACATTGTGTAATCCTTTGTTTTTCGTTTCGACAAGGGACACATGGTATTATGATAATTTCAACCTCTAATCACCATAGAGTTATTATTATTATTATTATTATTATTATTATTTTATTTTATTTTTCATTTCCAATGTATGACTTAAATTCATCTTTGTTGTAAATAATACGAACCTCCTTGTTGAAACGAAACACAAGTGGGATATTAAATAAGTATCATTGTTATATTTATTAAAATATACATTTTTCATATATAATGATCAGTGTTTGATTGTGCTTTTTATTCGTTAAAACTATATTGTAATACTTCAACAACGTGAGTCGAATTTCAATTAGAAATAATAGTGTACCACATAAATGTCCCTTGTTGAAACGAAACACAAAGTTACATAGTGGGATATTAAATAAGTAATGATTTATTTAAGTGACATGTATTGTATGTGTGCCATTTATATGTTGATTTGTATATGTGTTGACTACTTTGACTGTAACATGTAGGTGTAACACGCCCATTGAGTGTTGCATTGAGTTGTGTGTGAATTAAAATTTAAATGCCATGTTGTCATTCATATCTAGACCCAAATTAAAAATGAATAACTTACATTCTCATCACAAATGACACATATGCTGCCAAAAAAAACACAGAAAAATGGGGGTCATGTATCTTCTAAGAAAGAACTTGTCTCATGAATGAATGTTCCCTTTAAAAACATAAACACTGAGATGCCATAATATTGTATTCATACACTCATTTCCATATAAGCAACATAAATTAAAAACTCGCAATTTTAACATGGCAATGTTTGAAAAATGTAACAAATAGATCAACAATGTGATATAAACCAATCATATCACTTTAAATTAGTGAAAATGCCTTTTTTACAGAAAGAAAAGAGAATTATTTATTGACGCCATTATGCGATACCCCAGGCCGACAATTCCTGTGTTGCAATGGGTGTGCTACACCTATAAGAATACTTAACTATGAGTGAATTTTCAAAACAGCTATTCTGACAAAGCCTAGACTATAACGCATTAAAGAAAGAAAAGTTTTCGCGAATCGACTAAGAATTGATCAAGTTATACGCGTTTCAAAATAGAACAGAGCGGTCGACAGCGACAAAAATCAGAATACTTTTTTCAGTTTTAACCTACCTTAACTGTTTTATAAAATGACATTGGACATACCTATATTTGATATAATGGATTAAATGCTTCATATAGTCAATACACATGAAGAAATCAAGAGGTTTAGCTACCAAAACTGCTCTTTAAATGCAAAATGTGCTGATTTTCATGCTAGCATCCAATTTTCAAGGCAATTTTTCACTTTTGGTGGCATCATACCTTAATTTGGTAACACTACATGAATATACAGGCATCCCAGATACCCCTAAATGCAAGTCTGGTACTAGCTTTGTGCTTAAAAGCCAAATTTTAATGATTGGGCAGCATACTTTGCCTACAGTTCTCTCTGACATTATATCAGTAAACCCAATTTTAGGGGGTAAGGGGAAGGATTATGTGGTGTCATACCTATAAAGGCAGGATTTTAAAACTAGTAGTGCTAAATACACATATCTACATGTTGATACCAAACAAGCCTAGTTTTAGTGGAAAATGTTCCTCCAGGCCATCATTTAAAGACTTAAAAAATCTGAAACTCCAAATTACTGCTTTCCGCGGCGAAAAATAGCAAAGAAATATTCAAAACCGGTTTTAAAAGAGTGTAAAGTGTTTTTTTGAAGATAACTAATCATTCCAAAAGGAAAAATGCCAGTTAAGTAAGAATCCGAGAGAAAATGACAATTCACAGATCACGCCTTATAGGTGTAACACGCCCATTGATTGTTGCATTGAGTTGTGTGAATTAAAATTTAAATGCCATGTTGTCATTCATATCTAGACCCAAATAAAAATGAATAACTTACATTCTCATCACAAATGACACATATGCTGCCAAAAAATCCACATAAAAATGGGGGTCATGTATCTTCTACGAAAGAACTTGTCTCATGAATGAATGTTCCCTTTAAAAACATAAACAATGCACGAGATGCCATAATATTGTATTCATACACTCATTTCCATATAAGCAAAATAAATTAAAAACTCACAATTTTAAACGGCAATGCTTGAAAAATGTAACAAATAGATCAACAATATGATATAAACCAAAAATAGCACTTTAAATTAGTGAAAATGCCTTTTTTTACAAAAAGAAATGAGAATTATTTATTGACGCCATTATGTGATACCCCAGGCCGACACTTCCTGTGTTGCAATGGGTGTGCTACACCTGTATGTATACTCTCTGGAGGAAATAAAGATTTACTACTCTGAAAGGAAAACGAAACGCATAATGGGTATTTCCGCTATATATTATATGTTTAATATGCTACTGCTAATCGAATGGTACAGGGCGGCGTTAGGCCTGTCCTGTCGGAAAGTTTCATTATAGACAGAATGCGCATTTGACTCAAGCAGATAAGCTTTAAACGTTGCAATCCCTTAACATTAAACACACTACTGAAATGGCTCGTCACGAAAAAGAAGAATGGCTCGGGAGAGCCTCGCCATTCTCGCCATTCTTCGTTTTCTAAGCCTCGCCTAATAAACTTGATAGTAAAAGGCACTGACATAATATTCTCTATTTCTTAGTTTAAATATATTTTAGAATTGTTGTGTGATAAGTATTTTGTTTAGACCCACAGTTTGTAAAATATTTGCTTTTCGTTTAAATTGTTACATCTTCAGAGAGTTATCATCCTTTTAATATATGAAAACATGAGCTTTGCTGTTAAATGAATGAATGAATGAATGAATGGTGTTTTACGGCACGTCGACACATAAATAGGTCATATTGTGCGCAAAAATTGATGAACAATGAAGAAATGAAGTATTAATTAAAAATTAATGTAAATATATAAAGATAAAACTATTAAAAAATAAGGGATGATAAGGTGTAATATAAACTATGTATGTAAATCAACGAATGCCCGTCAACGGGTATATAAACAAGTATATATATATAAGAACACATTACAATGATTTATATAGTCTGATCTCTTTCAGGAAATCTAAAACAATACTAAAATCTACTGTATCAAATAACTCTTTCATAGTATTAACATTGTAGTACCTTTGACGCATAGGATCAAAGTCTACACATTCCAATAAGATGTGTTTGACCGGTGCAAAGCAGGGTATACATTCTGGTAATTGCTCACCTTGTAATAAATATGAATGAGTATAACGTGTATGCCCTATCCTGCACCGGGCTAGGACAACTTCCTCTCGACGAACGGGTCTACTAGAAGAACGCCATTCTCCGAGTAACGGTTTAATTGAATGGAGTTTATTGTTAACTGACAAATCCCAAACGGTTTGCCAAGAGTTACGAATATAAGTAATAATACAACTTTTAAAATCAGTATAAGGTAATTTGGTATTAGATATATGTAAATCTAATGCTGCCTTAGCAGCACTATCAGCTCTATCATTACCACGTATTCCTACATGGCTTGGAAGCCAGCAGAAAATAATAACATTATCAATTATATGAGAATTGTACTTTTCTAAAAGTTGAAGCACAACTGGGTTATCATGTTTCATATTACCCAGTGCTTGAAGAGATGAAAGGGAATCAGAAAAGATTACAAAATGGTCATCATCAGATTCCTGAATATAATTTAAGGCAAGTTCATTTGCCTTAAGTTCAGCTGAAAAGATCGAGGCCTTGTCAGGCAGGCGGCTCTTTATGCTGTGTTTGTGAACAGCTGCTGCAGCTACCTTATCTCCATCTTTAGAGCCATCTGTGTAGATATGTTGAAAGTCACTGCATTTCGATATAATTTCATTAACTTTGCTTTGAAAGACAGTAGGGTCTGTAATGGATTTGTTATTATTACAAAGATCAAAAATAATTGTTGGAGTTTCCAAAGTCCACGGTGGAATTTGTGGTACTTTGTACTTGGCAATCAAATTTAGGTCGATTTCAGTGTCTCTTAATTTTGGTTTAATACGAAGACCAAATGGTCGAATGGCCTTCGGTTTTCGATCAAAAAGAGGTTCACAACTAGGATTAAAAACATTATCGAAAGTTGGGTTTGAAGGGTTAGACTTTAATTTAATGGCGTATTGAAGAGCTAATTTGTCTCGTCTATGAGACAGTGATGGTTCATTGGCTTAACATATAGACTTTCGGCTGGTGATGTACGAAAGGCACCTAAGGCGAGTCGTAATCCTTGATTATGTATAGGGTCGAGCATCTGCAAGTACGACTTGCGAGTCGATCCATATACTATTGAGCCGTAGTCCAGCTTGGATCTGATAAGAGATCTGTAAAGTCGCAAGAGGACTTTTCGATCTGCTCCCCAATTAGTGTTTGAAACAACTTTAAGTAAGTTAAGAGCTTTAAGGCATTTAGCCTTCAAGTATTTAAGGTGTGGTATAAACGTTAATTTACGGTCGAAAATAAGACCAAGGAATTTTGTCTCATCCACTACTGGTATTGGTGACCCATCCAGTGTTAGATGAGGGTCTTCATGATGTTTACGAAGTTGACAAAAGTGCATACAATTAGTTTTAGATTTAGAAAATTTAAAACCATTTTCATCAGACCAGGTCTGAAGTTTATTGAGACATTGTTGTAATTGTCTCTCGATAGTATTCATGTTTTTTGCACGATAACATATAACAAAGTCGTCAACATATAGCGAACAATCCACACCTGGATTGATGCATTTTACTATACTGTTAATCTTTATATTGAAAAGTGTGACAGAGAGTATGCTGCCCTGTGGAACACCCATCTCCTGTTCATGAATATCAGAGAGGGTTGAACCCATTCGGACACGAAACTGTCTATCATCTAAGAATTTCTCTATAAAAATGGGTAATCGGCCTCTAAGACCAATGTCATGTAGATCATTCATAATACCGTACTTCCATGCAATATCATAAGCTTTCTCCAAGTCAAAAAATACAGCGACTAAATGTTCTTTTTTTATTAAAGCTTCCCTAATAAACGATTCAAATCGTATGAGATTGTCTGTTGTGCCTCGTTGGCGCCGGAATCCACTTTGATACTTTGTTATCAGTTTGTTGGACTCCAGGTACCAAACGAGTCTCTCATTAATCATTCGTTCCATGGTTTTACATATACAACTCGTTAAAGCGATTGGGCGATAATTTATTGGGTCCGTATGATCCTTTCCCGGTTTGGGGACTGGAATAACGATTGCTTCCCGCCAAGAATCGGGGAAGATTCCCGTCACCCAAACCTTATTAAATATATCAAGAAGGGTAGAGAGACAGGATTCAGGTAAATGTTTTAGTAATTGATAATGGATATCATCAGGACCAGCTGATGTATCATGAGCCTTTTTAAGGGACTCTCGAAGTTCTTTGAGAGAGAATAGTTTATTGTATTTTTCCAAGTTTTTCGACTTGAAGTTCAGCTTCTTCTGTTCTTTTTGTTTCTTATTTTTCAGAAAATTTGGTTGACAATTTTCAGAAGAAGAATTTTTTGAAAAAGTTTATGCCAAAGTGTTTGTAATATCTTTGACAGATGTTATATCTCCATTATCTGTTTTAAGATGATTTACAGTACTAGAATTACCTTTACCACTTATTTTCCGGACCATGTCCCATGTCTTCTTAAGAGATGAGCGAGAATTCAGCCTAGAGACGTAAGTTCTCCAGGATTTCCTCTTGCTATCCTTAATAGTACGACGGGCTTTCGCACGAAAAACTCTAAAGTTATCTAAATTTGTTTGAGTTGGCCGCAAGTTAAAATTATTTAATGCAGCTTTATGATCGCTGACTGTCTTTTTGCAGTCATCGTCGTACCATGGTTTATGTGGGCGTTTAGGATTTGCCGAGGTTTTTGGAATGGTTTGATCAGCTATATCGTGAAGAGTTTTGGTAAAAAGAGCAGTTGCGTCTTCGACATCCTCAAAAACGGAAGGCTTTAATTGCTCCTCGCAAAGAGATTGAAACGTAGTCCAATCAGCCTGGCGTAGTTTCCATCGTTGCGTATTTTCGAGAAGTGGAGGGCCGATATTTTCAAGAAATATGGGGAAGTGGTCACTTCCACAGAGGTCGTCTCCAACACTCCACGAAAAATCCATCAAAAGCGTTGGATCGCATATTGTTAAATCAATGGAAAAATGAGAGCCTGTAGCAGGATGTAAGTAAGTATGTGACTTATTATTAAAAAGACACAAATTGTTTTTGGCTAAGAAATCCTCAATTTTCTTGCCTTTATCGTTTATATCTTTACAACCCCAGATGTAGTTGTGTGCATTAAAATCGCCCAAGAGTATAAACGGTGATGGCAATTGTGCAACTAGGTGATTTAGATCTTTAGGGTCTAAGGAACATAATATTGTTATGACTCTGTGCATAGTAACACTGACCGCAATAGCTTGCAAATTTGTTTTCAACGCAACAGGTCTGTGAGGAATGTTTCGATTAACGATTATCGAAACTCCACCAGTGGCCTTGTCCCCGGTATCACAAATATGATTGTATTGTGAGTATTGTTTAAAAGATACCTTATCATTTGTCTTCAAGAATGTTTCTTGAAGACAAAAGGCAATAGGGTTGTGTTCATTTAAAATTAAGCTGATTTCATCATAATTTGGTTTCAAACCTCGACAATTCCATTGAATGATCTTATTAGTTTTACCCATTATTTAGCGCTAAGTCGATTTTTAATTTTGTTTTTATTTTTGGCCTTAGATTTAGGAGAGGTCTTAGGAGACTCAAGCAGCGACATCTCCACTGATGGATCCTCCTCCCCGGAAGAAGTCAGCTGAAGTGGCACCTCAACTAACCTTTCATGAGAGGATGGAAGTGGCAGTGCAGCTGCCGGCTCTGAAATGTCCATAAGCTGTTCGAATTTGTTATGCAGCTCAATAGGGCCATTAGACACCTTTGGCTGCTCCTTGTGCTCCCCAGTTGGAGAAGCACTAGGCTTTCCAACTTCCTTAGATGGAGCAGCACTAGGCTTTCCAACTTCCTTAGCCGGAGCAGCACTAGGCCTTCCAACCGTAGTGTGTTAAAATACACGTTTAATGCTCTTTTGAAATTTTTCGTATTGGCGAGCATCAACGTGTATTGATTATTGCACATTTTACGACTGGACTTTCCCAACGGAATCTGTTGGGAAGGTTTCACGCTTTTAAACAGCATTGTTTGTACATTATATATGCACAGGTTGAAAGAAGATTTTTTTTTGAGTCGATAGGTGTTTCAAAATTCACCTGCCACGATGAAATATCTCAGATTATCCAAATTTATCACGAAAATATCGACATATTTCCGAATTATCGAGGGTTACCGCCATCTTGATTGAAATTCTTACCCAGAGTTCAATGCGCATATTAGTTCACCATACGCAACCCACCATGCACCGTCGATAGAATAGAATAGAACCGTTTATTGCTACAATCGTAAAACATTGTGTAGTTTGTTTAAACTACACATGTTTCATGCCGATTTAAAGTAATATTTTTGTTATATTTATAGTATTGTTAACATTACTTGTTTTATTCGTTTATTATTCTACAGTAATAAAGAGAATATAAAATATATGAAAATTAGCAGTTTGGTAAAGATAATAATAATGAAGTTGCAAGAGTGTTCAAAAGGCAAAAAAAGTTAGCGGACGACGACGGGCGACTGACAACGGACAACTAGTCATCCCATAAACCCTGGGGGGTGGGGGTGGGGGTTGGGGGGGGGTGGCGGGGTTGGATGGGGGATTTGAATACTAGTGACAGTTATTGTTTTCGTAAACAAAATCACCATGTTCAGCTCTACAAACACACAACGATTTCTTTTATAAAGCACGACGTCCCATCCTAGTTCAACTAATTTGGGACTTGGTTTCCTTATAGTATGTTGTAAAGGTTGCTTAAGTAATGTTGCCTTCCTCCGCAAATTCTGGGCTCCCATGGAACCCAAATTGTGACGGCCCATAACATGTGCAATAAAGGCAGATCTGGGTTTGCATGTAAGCTGGTGTATATATAGTTATAACTTTGGTTTGGATCTTATATCATTATGCATCTTATTTGTACTTCACCCATATTTGGGCATGAGCTCCCTCCTCCGCGCCCACCACCCCTACCCCACACACACCCCTCTCCACCCCCTCCATTTTTTTTTTTTTACATATTTCTGTGTTTTGGTCAATTCTTACAAATATAGCTATGTTGCCCCCCCCCCCCCCCTCCCCCCCCCCCCCCTCATTTAATTTTTTTTTACATATTTTTGTGTTGTTTTGGTCAATTCTTACAAATGTAGCTATGTTGCCCACCACCCCCACGCCCGCTTCCAACACCCCAGGGCTCCCCCCACCCACACTCGAAACTCAATTTGTTTATTTATTTGTTTACATATTTCTGTGTTGTTTGGGTCACTTCTTACACATATATCTATGTTACCCCGCCCCTACTCCGTCCCCGCCCCGCACAACCCCCCGCACCCCGCCTCCCCACGACTCTCAACTATTTTTTCTTCTTCATATTTCTGTATTGTTTTGGTCAATTTTTACACATATAGCTATGTTGCCCCGCCCCGCCCACACCGACTCGAATCTCTATTTTTTTTCTTCATATTTCTTTGTTGTTCTGGTCAATTCGTACACATATTGCCATGCCCCCCGCCATCCCCCCCCCCCCCCCCCCCCCTACAACCCCCACAGACTAAACTATATATTTTTTTATATTTCTGTATTGCTTTTGGTAAATTTTATTATCTCTACTGGCCAAGTTCGAAAACCAACTAGATCGGACCAGTAACGGCGGAGTTACGGCTCTTATATTTCCACTCGAAACTCGATATATATATTTTATTTTTTTTAAATATTTCTGTCTCGTTTTGGTCAATTCTTATGTGGCCCTGCCACCACCCTCCCCCCACTCCCCGCCTGCCCACTTGAAACTCGATTTTTATATTTTGTTTCAAGCTTATTCTGTGTCTGTTTTGGTCAATTCTTACACATAAAGCTATGTTGCACACCCCCACTCATTACGCCCCTCCCCACCTCCACCCCCACTGGAAACCTTTTTTTTTTTTTTTTTTTACATATTTCTGTGTTGTTTTGGTCAATTTGTGTTACCCCCATATCCCCACCCCCAACCATCCCAACACACCACATCACTACCACCCGAATGTTGTTGTTGTTTTGTATATTTTGCATATATCTGTGTTGTTTTGTTTTATCAGTTTATCAATATGTTTCGCCTCACAACCATCCCAACACCACCCGAATGTTTTTTTGTGTTTTTTTACATATGTCTGTGTTGTTTTGTTTTATCAAATATACAACTATATCAATTATACGCCCCCCCCCCCCTCACATGGAGGACAGGGGGAGGGAAATCCCCCCCCCCCCCCCCCCCCATGGAGGACAGGGGGAGGAAAATTGTATTTTATCTTCCATTATTGGATATTAATTTTTTTAATTTGAACGCAATCATTTACATATAAAGCAATTTAGATTAAATTCAGATACACAGATGAAATATCAATAAAAACACAACCTGAAATGAGGCCACAATAAAAAATCGACAGGTATCCCCTCTCTCCCCGAGTTGCCTTTCGACCACAATTTTTTTTAAATGACAGCAACTTTGGATTAAAACTGATAAAAATAAATTAAATGTCACACCCTGCTATAATTTGTATGAGATTCTAACAATAATTTTTATATCGGCCCGAGTTTCTATACCCACCCCCACCCACCACCCCACCCTCACATTGTTTTAGCCTTGTTTTCTGATGGTATATACTGCCTATACCATTTATTATTCTCTGAATAGTCGAGCTGCGCTGTTCTCCTACAGCTCTTGTTTAATATAAATTTCCATATTGTACAGTTTGTTTAGTGGGTCGCCCCCTGAATCCACCCGTAAACTCACCCCACCCCCTACACATTAAATGAAATGAACGTAACAAAACAAAATAAACAAGCTTAAGTTAAGTCATGGACATACAGTAGGTTTATGGTTAGGTGCTTTTTCCCCCAGATCAGGCTATAAAACAAGCGAGATTTTTTAATTTTTCTTTTAGGAGAATGTCTGAAGGGTAATACATAATAAATATCCCGGCACCCTTCGCCCATTACCTTTTGTTAACCTAAGACTTGAAAACTTTATAATAGGTACAGTATACACAACGCAGTTTCGTGACACGTTGTCCACAGTGGAAAATATGTACTTATGCGCATGCGCATGCAACGTTGGGAGAGACGCGCACTTGTCAATATATTGTCAATACACATGTATGGCGATCTACAAAAAAACGATATATTATGTAAAATATGCTTCGGAAAAAAATAAAACCGAAAGTAAATGGTAAATAACTTATTATTTTGTTAGATTATCGTCATGGTTTACGCACATAAGTCTGGTAAGCTGCTCAATTTCGTTCGAAAATCACATGGGTGTTCGAGCGTTTTTTCCAGTCGGTTTTTTTGCAAAGGAAATTAGGCGTATATGCAGTTACATAGAACGTCAGAATAATAATAAAAAAAATGCATAGGAGCCAATTTATTAGGCTATTCCAACCGAGGATGTATTAGGCTTCACGACTGGGGAACTTCTAGACTTCACAGTCTTAGAAGAACCCTCTTTCCAATTCTGAGAAATTGACATGCTCTTGACATTGCCAGAGCCTGCCGGTTTTGTGTTCGATTTAAATGTAAAAGTTTGATTAGGTGAAAAGTTTAATTTTGGTTTGTTAAGTTGTGTTTGTTGACTTTTGTTTGGATTTGATACTGAGGAAGTATTCTTTGTATTTTGAATTTCTGGCTGTGGTTCGTATTGCGTACTTGCATCCCTGCATTCTGTGTGTGTTGCTGTTGTTTAGAGAATAGATGCGTAAGAGGTCGGACTTGAAATTTTATATTTTTTTTCAATTAATGTTCTTGCTTCTGGAAAGGGAATGTTTTGTGTATATTTAACTGTTATGATTTCTTTTTCTTTTTTAAATTTTTCACATAATTTTGAATTTGCGTGATGTCCCAGACCGCAGTTGGTACATTTGAGGTCGTTAGGACAATCTGATTCGTTATGTTTGAATGCAGAGTCGCCACATTTACCACAACGTTCTTCTTTAGTACACCTGGAGTTGTGGTTCCCAAAGGCTTGGCAGTTGTAGCAACGTAACGGGTTTGGAATGTAGGCGTCAACATGCAATTGCATATATCCCACCTTTATTGTTTTTGGTAAGACGGGTGTTGCAAATGTGAGTATGATGGTATTTGTACAAATAATTTTGTCATTCCTCTTGATGGTTATTCGGCGAGCTGCAGTTACCAACTGTGGCGCAAGCTCGCGAATAATTTCGTCTTCAGGTACTCCGGAGAGATCCGGGCACCTGATGACGCCTTTGGAGATATTCATAGAGGTGTGAGCGAAACATTTGACTTTGGTGTTTAAAATTTGTTTAAGTGCTAATAAATTGTCAGAGTGAGATTTCTTTTCAGTTTCAATAAGTAGAGTTTTGTTTTTTAATTTTTTTATTTGTTTGACATGTCCAGCGATGGATTGAATTGTTTTCTCGATGACAAAAGGTGACATATCTGTAACGGGCCTTTCCCCATCTTCCGATTCGATGATCAGAAAACGAGGAAAGGACTGGTTGATCACTGGTTCCTCAGTATCAGATTCATGTTCTGTTTTTTTACGTTTATTAGTAGTTTGTGCGTTTTGTGATGCCATGATGGGCGTTAATAATTCATCTTCCACGCTTCTCACCCACCTCGGAGTCCAACAAGGGGACATTTGCTGTGGATATCCAACAGCAAAATGCCAAGAATACGTAGAAGGTATACTCATATAAAGCTAACGCATCAGACCCCCCATACCACCCAGCGGACATAACCCCTTAACTGAAAAGTCAAAGAGCCGCACTTATGTTCCGCTTAAAAAGTGGCACGAGTATAGCCATATAGCGTTTTGAAATACATGATTAGCCCGTGCGCCACCGCCATAAAAGACCCTATCTATATAATGTTTAAAGTAGAACAATATAAAAGGTAAGTAGGATACAGTGTACTGGTACTGTCTGAATAATAAGGTCGGATCTCTTATAGCTGGCGTGACAAACCGATTGATCAGATCGGGCCAAATCTGACCGCCCGTCTAGTTGAAGTCCGGACCAAAGTGGTGTGTTGTAACGTGGAGATAACTACCAGATCTCCACGCCACTCAACCACCAGGACTCCCTTCTCCAACGACACGGGTCGCCACCCACGGTCAACAGGTGGGTTACATTTCGGGGCGGGGGGGGGGGGGGTCCTACCCCTCTGCTAAGTAACGAGCAGTCGGTTAATTATTATCACCCCACCACCGACTGGGGGGGTTTTAAAACACAAAACATGAATCAAAATCCGCTTAACGATATAAACTTCTTAAGATTGATAGGAAATAATATTAAAAAAAAAACATAAAAGTTTGACACATTTATTTCAGACGTTCCATCTATACGATCAGATAAGACGATTCAAACTCTTATTTTGCAGTATCTCCAATCAAGCGTGAAGTACAAACAACAATGAGACTATTATTGACATATTCTTAGGTGGGTACTTAGGACTTTTGAGTAGTACGAGTATAGTTCAGTTCAGTTCAGTTTTTATTCAGGCTCAAACATATATACATGTTCATCGCCAATACATTTGGCGGCAACAGTTACACACATATACTATGAGAAGAGTATGATAACAGGTATGAGTAATTAAACGGTTTTTGACAGATTTTAATATATACATATAGTTCCATTAGTAATAAAGATACATTCATATAATTCATATAATGGTAACTACAGTAATGGCATACATCTGAATAATTACTTATTATGCATATTTCTTAATAATATAGTAAAAACTTATGTAAATATTTAATAAAAAAAAAAAAAATAACACTATTCCTTTTAATAACATTACATCGTTCGCATAATGGTGTTTCTTCAAAACAGATGCAAATATATATATTTTTCACACACAGAAACTATTTCAGTTTACTGCTCATTTATTTTTTTTGTATTTGGCCTTTTTCGTAACCGCCGAGTATAAGTACTTTTACCTGTACGATTTATAATCCACATGAATGTCCCGTGCGACATGTGCATGCGTCAACTAGTCTAGTCAATGGTCATTCATATATCAAGTGTGAACATAAAACGGATTATTTCGGTGCAGGATATGTGTGAATTCTATAGCAAATAATTTAAATGGATTACTTGTTTTCTAATTGACGATCATTAACGGATAGTGGAATAGTACTATACATGGTATGAAGGTAATCTATACAATTAGCATATGGGCTAAAATCACACCATGTTACATATAATTATTAACGCTTATTATTTATAACTATACCGCTATTCCAAAATAATACTTTGTTCTCTTTTCTGGTTTGCCAGATAAATATATTTTGCTAAACTTTTTAATAGACTAATTTGTTTCGTGCCGACCAGAGATTTAAACTTATGCATATTTGGCCAGCTGCAATAATATCTTGGTATGCACATGTTTCTGAGTTCTCTATAATAAGGACATGCTAGAAGAAAGTGGTATTCATTTTCAATGACATTCATATTACAAAAAGTACACAACCTATTCTCTCTAGGGACATTCCTATACCTTCCTTCCTCGATAGCTAAGTTGTGTGCAGAACATCTAAATCTAGTTAACGACAAGCTATGTTTATTAATTGTTACACTATCAACATATTTTTCAAACGAGAAATCAGTTTTAATGATATTGTATGTAGATAATTTTGGAGATTCTTGAAGTGTTGAATACCAATTTTGCAAATATTGATCATGTAGGCGTTCAACAACGCGTGTTATTTGCATATTAGTAACATCCGGGTTATTCCAAAGATAGTTAAAACCTATATTACATAAGATAGTCTTTACTTGATAAGCCCAACAGTTAACATCGTTGATGTTATTTTGTACTTGGTCCTGTAACACTTTATACATGAGTGAATTTGGGGATTTAATTATTTTAAACCAGTATTTTATAATTCGTTCTTTACGTAAGATGTCTAATGTTACTCTACCGAGTTCACCGTATACAGTTGCATTTGTGGTTTGTGATCTTACGTTAAGGATTTGTTTTAAAAATTTAATATGTACTCTTTCTATATCTGGTGCCTTATGAAAGTCCCATACTTCTGAACCATAATTTAAAATTGGAAGAATCATTGAATCAAACAACTTTAACTTTTCGCTTATGTTTAATGGGATTACATCAAAAAGTGAATTTAGCGAAAATAAAGCTTTCATTGCTTGTTCACTCAAAGACTTTTGTGCTTGAAACATCTTCCCATTTGATGAGAATGTTACACCTAGATATGTGAATGTTTTAGTATTGTTTAATTCAACGTTATTGTAGTAAAAACGAGTATTTTCCATCCTAGTTCCCTGTTTAAAGACCATTGCAACGGTTTTACTAGTATTGACAGAAATATTCCACTTGAAACAATAAGTTTTAAGTTTATTAAGTAAAAATTGTAACCCATCTGCTGAATATGAAAATAAAATTGTGTCGTCTGCAAACATTAACAAAAAGATTTGCAGCTCATTTAGCGTTATCATGTCTACTGTATCATCATAAAGAGACTCTGATAAGTCGTTGATAAATAAAATAAACAATAAAGGAGACAATGGCTCCCCTTGCTTCACCCCAATATAACTATCGAAATGTTCAGTTAATGTACCATTTACTTTCACGCATGATTTAACAGATTCATACATAGCTTGAAGCATCTTAACAAACTTTGATGAAACGCCCATCATTATTAATTTAAACCATATCCCATTTCTGTATATCAAATCAAATGCTTTCTTAAAGTCTATAAAAGCACAATATAGTTTTTTCTTTTCACCGGAATTGACTTTATTAATAATCGAATTAAGGATAAAAACGCAATCAATTGTACTTTTATTTTGTCTGAAACCAAACTGATAGTACTTCAAAATAAGTGTTACGGTTAAATAAGAATCACATAGTATGATTAACTATACATTCATATAGACACTTACATAAATATAGGCACCAACAATGAAAGCATAGATACAGCGCAACCGTAACAATGCATACATAGGCACAGCGCAACCGTAACAATGCATGCAATGCGTGTACAGACACAGTGTAACCGTAACAATACATACAACGACACAGCGTAACCGTAACAATGCATGCATAGGCACAGTGTAACCTTAACAATGCACGCATAGGCACAGTGTTACCGTAACAATGTATGCATAGGTACAGTGTAACCGTAACGATACACGCATAGGCATTCATGTAACCGTAACAATACATGCATATGCAGTGTAACCGTAAAAATACACGCATAGACACAGTGTGACCGTACCAATGCATGCATAGGCGCAGTGTAACCGTAACGATACACGCATAGGCACATTGTAACCGTAACAATGCATGCATAGGCCCAGTGCTACAGTAACAATACATACATAGACACAGCGTAACTGTAACAATGCATGCATAGGCACAGTGTAACCGTAACAATACATGCATAGGTACAGTGTAACCGTAACAATGCATGCATAGGGACAGTGCAAACGTAACAATGCATGTATAGGCACAGTGCGACCGTAACAATACATGCATAGGCACAGTTCAACCGTAACAATGCATGCAGAGGCACAGTGCAAACGTAACAATACATGCATAGGCACAGTGTAACTGTAACAATACATGCATTGGCACAGTTTAACCGTTTCATGTATAAATAGGCAAATTATAGCAGTACCTGCCCATAAGTAGGCCTGCCTAACAGGGTTTGCATTTTCAGCTTGTTTAATTGGTTGTTTAAAGAGTTATGCGAATTCAACGTTTGGATCAAATGAGAAACAGTAGATAAAAGAAATGCATCTGAATACATAAAGAGTGTATAGTATAACTATATCGGTTACAGAAAGTATAACTTCATTTGAAATCATTTACACAAGGTATGTCAAAGGGCACTCTTAATATACGTCCGTTTAAAGCAAGGCATCTCTATATTTAATCCAGTTCTTCAACTATGATCACACCCTCATCACGCTTGATATGCGGGTGGTTGTGGCTTGTATCCGCCGGCCGGTTGTCCGGTATATGCACCGGCCGGCTGTCCTGTGTAGGCCCCCGCCGGTTGACCGCTGTATGGTGGACCAGCTGAAGCAGTAGTCACCGTAGAAGAATAGTTCGGGCCTAGATAATGGAATGAAATTAAAAGTTCATTTACTTAAAGGTTCAATTAATGGTTAAGATAAAAGGATCAATAAACTTTAATAAATTAAAGGGTAAATTAAAGGTTTAGTTAATCAAAGATTTCGTATATTAACGCTTTTAAATCTTAATAAATTAAAGAGCAATTAAATGATTAGTAATTAAGGGTTTAGTAAACTAAGGTTTTAGTAAATTATGAATAGTTTGGTCGCTGTATTCATAAGAACTGGTAAGTACCCTTATCTTTTAAAAAATATTTCCATAATTGTATACATTTATTTATTAACATTGTTGGGAATTGTATTGTTTTTATATATAAATAAAGTAAATAGAGGATCTTATTTACATGAGTGTTCATTTATTATTGAATTTATTAAACGAGTTGGCAAAATGATATAATGCGAGGCTCTTGCCAAGCATAATATTATTTTTGCTAACGAGTTTAATAAATTCAATGATGAATGAGAACGAATGTTAGATTCTATTTATAACATAACTTATAACGTCACATTACGTCAGAAAACGTACATTAACGTGACGTCCATGGCGTCATTAACGTTATGTTATACCACTAGTGGAATATCGAAAATATTGAATGGTGTTATTACACTCCCACACCGCATGTTATGTGATAAAATGTGATAATGCTTCATAAGGCCGTTATGACTATAGTTTGCAATGCCTTTACAAAGAAAATGGAGAGTGAGTCTGGAATGTTCATTCCTGTTGGCGACATACAACGTTGGCATTTTATATTTAACTTAAATTGATACGAGTACGATACCCGGAGAGTACTTTTGTATATATATTTAGTATATCACGTTAATTATATGAAAAGTTTGCAAAGGTGACGTACAGGTCCATTGGACCGGGTGTAATATCCATGTTATATATTTGAAAATTATGTTACTTGTACACATGACGTCACTATAATAAACAATTTACTTACTTACTTACTTACAACCTTTTTTGTGTTGGTGCGCCGTAAACTCCCAGTTCAACTCAATAGTAACACCAACGAATTGTACGTACCTGATTGGACAAACAATGGATCAGTGCTTCTAGTAGTTATGATGGTGCCGTTGTTACGGTAACGATAACGGTAACCAGGGCAACACGCGCAGCAACAGCACGAGATAATTCCTGCCACTATGGCAACAAATATGACGAATCCAACTACCCCTCCCACAACACCACCAACGCTACTGAAATGACATATTCAAAGTATACATACAGTAAACGTTGTTAAACAACTGTTAAACAATTTGAGCGTGCATGATCATACTGCTTAACACCCTTGTGCTAAATATCGAATCAAAATGGCGATTTAACATGATCATCTTTACATTATGGCAAAGAATCCTACCAAATTAGAATCGAATCCGTTCAAAACTGAACGACTAGCTGCGGCCACAAAAGGGTCCAAAAAAGGGCGATAACTGCGCTGAAATTGTCGAATGAAAATGGCGATTAAATATGATCATCTTCATGCGGTGAAATTTAAAACGTTAATATTACCGTTTAATCAAACATGTCATATGGTTTGAGTCATATACTTACTAATTGTTGCAGCAATATCTATTTGTGTAGGATCCACAACACCCTCCGTACGAACAGTACACATAGCGAAAACGGCCCCATGTGTCAACATAAGAACACGTGTAGCCTTCTGTCACATCAACCAAGACAGCTGGAAATATAGATGTATATACAAGTAATAGCAGTACAACTACACTCTCCTAAGGCCAACAACAACAAAAATAGAGTTGATTCTGCTAGTCCGACATTTTTTGCAACATTTACACCTGAGGTAGTATCGGTAGCCTCGTTGGTAACAAATGTTACCATCGGTGGCCAACCAACGTGGTTGCCGATGGGAGAACCCTGAACGAACCCAATAGTGTACAATTAACGTCATACTAACCTCATGTAAAAAAACAAAACAGAATGAGAAATAGAATATAATAATATTTAGGTAAACCTACCCAGAATCTGAAGGAGAATAATCCAATTTTTGTTCCCTGTCGCCATTTTAAAAATGAATAAGTGAACTGAAACAATTGAGACGACCTCTAACAGGATGTATCTATATTTACTTGATTAAAATGAAGTTGAAACTTCCTTATTCTAGATCAGATATGAATCATATCCACGAGTGTTTCATACACTTGTTTATTTTATGACCATGGAGCGTGTGACTGGAGTGATCGTTATTTTTGCGGTATTGTTATTATAAAAATAGACATCGGTAACACAAAATAGTAAAACATGTGATGTCCCGAAAACAACAACATATGTAGCCTATACCGTTTCAAAAAGGTGTACATATGTTGCAAATCAGACCTCTATAACTACCATATCAACGCCCTAGAGTTATCGCTGGCAAAGCGTCGAATTGTGAGTAACCGACTCTTAATTCATTTTACCAGAGATATACTTGTGGTTTATTATGTCTCTGACTATGCATATTCAATAACGGATTTTTATAGGTACCCGTGAATAAATCCAAACTTTTAATCTGCACACATGCATAATTTTATGACCTCAATAGCTTGAATTTGGAAGTGAAATTAAGCGGTTTAGTATTTTTATTATTCGAGTTGTACACATAAATAAACTTGTGTATGCTGTATGTTAAAAGTAATTGTTTGGCACACTAGGATATATACTGGATTTTAACGGGGGATCGTGGGGCCGGATCCACACCAACCCCCGAAATTTAACGAAAACGAACATAAACAAAGTTAAATATGTACGTTGGACCCCACCACCAACCCCAACCCATGATACTTGAAGAAAAAATCAATAATATTTAAAAAAAAAAAAAAAAAAAAAAAAAAAAAAAAAAAAAGTATATATGTTGGATATCTCCCGCCGAAAACTCTGCATCCGCGTACGATTTCCTTTCACAAGTGTAAGTACATGCTGTACATCACAAATATCAACTTAGATTTTTCCAAATTGTTTCTTCCGTTTATTTATTAGGATAGACAATTACAATCTATTGTGATTAACGATCCCGGAAAAGCAGAATCCGTTTTCATGATCGTTCTTCATCATGTGCGTAATTAATGTCACATGTGTCACATGTGTATGATGCTACTATTGACAAACATTCGAAATATTAGCTATTTTTTGTTTTTGATAGGCTGTTTATTGATTGGTAAGTCTATTTTATTATTTTGTCATTTTACTTGTTCTTTTATTTTGTTCTTTCCTTCTCAGACTCCCGTTCAACTAATATGATATGTCTTTGCGTCATTTACAAACATTTCGACATTTTGTTTTTATTTTACTTTTGATAGGCTGTATATGGACTGGTAAGACCAGTTTATTATGTTATTTATTCTATCATCGTATTGAATTTGTTCGTTTATTTTAGTCGGTCCTGTCTCCAGTCTTCAGATTCCCTTTCTTTATGATATGATCCGGGTTTAATAGCGTCACTGTGGCGGCCGAGGGGTTAACGACGTTGCGTTTTAAACCTTCTCGCCTCTCGCCGCAGCGGTTTCGAATCCCACTGGGAGCTCGACTTGTAAGTGGGAAAGTATGGATTCTTACGGATGGTGGGAGGTGTACTGTACTGGTTCTACCCTGGAAAAGGTGGTCTCCACCCCAAAAAAGATAACCTTACATGTGTCGAAAATGACGTAAAACACCATACAAACAAACAAACAAACGTCAGTTTATAATTTAAAGGACAATCTTGACGTATTTATCAAGAGTTACAAATTGAACCTAGAGTTATTTTTGCAGTATTATACTGACTTAAACTTTAAACTGACAATTGCTTAAATGATGTATTTGTTTGAATAATGTATTCGCTATTAGAACTACCAGTAAAATACTATATATCAATGTGAAATATAATCAACAATTAGGAATATTCAAAAAAAGTTTGTACTATTGAAATATAATGATTTGTAAGCGAGTGAGTTATGAAGAAAAACTAAGGGGACGCGCTGAGTTTTAAATAAATCAAGATTGACGTGTGTCCCTTTATATGATAGACTTCTGTGAGTTTTAACGGCATATGTATTCCTTGTTTATCAATAATTTGTATGGTAAGGTAATCAATTGTTGGTTAAAGGCTCGTGAACACATTATAAACTATTTAGAGCCGCACACATAGAGGGGATGGATACATAGGAATCCCGGAACCTGTCCTAATTTTACTTACGAATACATTCCTATTGTTTGTGGCGCTTGTTTCAGGCAAAGGTTTTTCTGCAGTAGCTTCAGCAATTTAAATAATACGTACGTCAATTATATATCATTAGAACTGGCATTTTCAGTTGTAAATAAAATTACCTTCGTTTTGAAAATCGGGGATTTTCCTATGTAAATTCCTTGTTGGTGGGACAGCAGAACATTAAGAAATTTCAAATAGTTTCATTTAGCTTCCATATGTTGCTATAAAACTCTGCAGGGTGTCTTAATTTACTAATATCCAACAATTTAAAACCACTTTTGGATACAAATTCTAAAAATAAATATATTTTTTAAATTTTTCATACGGCAGAATTTTGCATTGAAAATGCCCCATCAAAAACAGCTTTAGCGCCTGAATTTTGTTTTATTTCTCAACCGATTTTAAAAAGTAAGGCAATTTTTTACCACTAAAAATGTCTGTTTTACTGATATAGAACTTATTTAGGTACTAGATGAATTTTGTCTGAAAAGTCACAAAAACCTTTGGCTGAAACAAGGCCCAAAGCAATATGTTTCTTTAAAGATACACGGGACCGCTAGGTTACATACTTATCCAACAGACGAGGCTTAGGGAAAGTGCCTTGAGCCAGAACGCTCGGGCGAAACACAGAGGCACCGGTGATGCTTGAACCCGTGTCCTCAGGGTTTCCACCGCCCTATCCACTGGGTCTCTAATGCAATAATAGCGCCGTGGACAACTATGTGCTATGTTTGAAAGCTCTGTTCATGCGCAAACCCTCCTCGGAGGGATATCTTCTATAATGTCACTCGAAAAAACGCATATAATTTATTTAGAATTATTTTACTTGTGCGATACAGATATATAAGATAAAACAAGAAATGTCACAGTAAGTGACAAATGCCCCCGAAGTGACCTGTAAGTGTGACCTTGACCTTGGAGCAATATGAAACCAACAGATATATTTCAAACAAACAATAAAAATCAAATAAAAAAAAAATAATAATAATAATAAAAAAATTAAAAATAAATAAAAATTAAAAAAAAAAAAAATCCATTTTTTTTTTAAAAAAAATAAAAAAATTAATAATTTATAAAAAAAAAAAATCGCGACACGACGTCTTGTTGTGGTGAGCAATTGTGCAAAGTTATTTGAAAATCCGTTGATTATTGTCCGAGTTATGAAGCGGAGACGATTGTATAGACGAACGGATTTTGAACTTTGATCTCTAAGTGTGACCTTGACCTTGGAGCCGCAGACCTGGATTTTGTGCCCGACACGTCGTCTTGTTGTGGTGAGCAATTGTGCAAAGTTATTTGAAAATCCGTCGATTATTGTCCGAGTTATGAAGCGGAGACGATTGTATAGACGAACGGATTTTGAACTTTGATCTCTAAGTGTGACCTTGACCTTGGAGCCACGGACCTGGATATTGTGCGAAACACGTCGTCTTGTTGTGGTGAGCAATTGTGCGAAGTTATTTGAAAATCCGTCCATTATTGTCAGAGTTATGAAGCGGACACGAGTGTACACGCGAACGGACAGACAGTGCGATTACTATATGCCACCCTTCGGGGGCATCAAAAAAATAAAATCAAACAAACAATAAAAATCAAATAAAATAAAATTTAAAAAAAAAAAGTAAAAAAAAAGTAAAAAAAGTAAAAAAATTAAAAAAAAAGTAATAAAAGTAATAAAAAAAATTTGCGCCCCATGTCTTGATGTGGTGAGCAATTGTGCAAAGTTATTGGAAAATTCGTCGATTATTGTCCAAGTTATGAAGCGGAGACGATTGTATAGACGAACGGATTTTGAACTTTGATCTCTAAGTGTGACCTTGACCTTGGAGCCACGAACCTGGATTTTGTGCGCGACTCGTTGCCCTGTTGTGGTGAGCAATTGTGCAAAGTTATTTGAAAATCCATCCATTATTGTCAGAGTTATGAAGCGGACACGAGTGTAGAGACGAACGGATTTTGACTTTTGATCTCTAAGTGTGACCTTGACCTTGGAGCCACGGACCTGGATTTTGTGCGCGACACGTTGCCCTGTTGTGGTGAGCAATTGTGCGAAGTTATTTGAAAATCCATCCATTATTGTCAGAGTTATGAAGCGGACACGAGTGTATAGACGAACGGATTTTGACCTTTAATCTCTAAGTGTGACCTTGGCCTTGGAGCCATGGACCTGGATTTTGTGTGCGACACGTTGCCCTGTTGCGTTGAGCAATTGTGTGAAGTTATTTGAAAATCCATCCATTATTGTCAGAGTTATTAAGCGGACACGAGTGTCTAGACGAACGAATTTTGACCTTTGATCTCTAAGTGTGACCTTGACCTTGACGCCACGGACCTGGATTTCGTTCGCGACACGTTGCCCTGTTGTGGTGAGCAATTGTGCGAAGTTATTTGAAAATCCATCCATTATTGTCAGAGTTATGAAGCGGACACGAGTGTAGTCTCGAACGGATCACGAACGGATCACGAACGGATTTTGACCTTTGACCTCTAAGTGTGACCTTGACTTTGGAGCCACGGACCTGGTTTTTGTGCGCGACATGTCGTCTTGTTGTGGTGAGCAATTGTGCAAAGTTATTTGAAAATCCGTCCATTATTGTCAGAGTTATGAAGCGGACACGAGTTTACACGCGAACGGACAGACAGTGCGATTACTATATGCCACCCTTCGGGGGCATAATAACATGAACAGTATACTGGATTGAGTGAATAATTGATTAATGAAAAGAAATATAAAAAAAGACAAAAATACATCGGTACTTCTTTACAATTTCAGGTACATGTGTTTGCTCCCAGACCTGTCACTATCTTGACGCATTTAATATAGTCAGACATCGATTGTGTACGACGGGTTGTTGTGGTGACGTCCACAATGCATACTGCTGTATAATCAGGTATATTAGTCCGGAGGAGAGATTCTAATCTGCCCTTATTTGTCCATCAATCAAGTGCGCATAATATCCAACAGTCGATTTCTGGCTCTGTCTTCTATTGTCCATGGATCAAGTGCGCACATGCTCCGACCTTAAAGTTCTCGCTCCGTATCCAATGGTCAAGCGCTCACAAGATCCATCATACTCTTTCTGATTCCACCTTCAATTGTCCATGAGTCAAGTGCGAACAAGATCCAAGATTCAATTTCTGGTTCCGCTTTCGATTGTCCAATGGTCAAATACTCACACGATCCAACATGCAATGTCTGGTGTCGGCTTTCAATTGTCGAATGGTCAAATACTCACACGATCCAACATGCAATGTCTGATTCTGCCTTCAATTGTCCAAAGGTCAAGTACTTATAATATCCAAATTCAATTGTGTGGCTTTGTCCTCAATTGTTCATGCGTTAAGTACTCACATGATCCGACATTCAGTATCTGGCTCCGCCTTCAATTGTACTCTCAAGATCCAACATTCGATGTCTGGCTCTGCCCTCAATTGACCATGGTCAAGTAGTTTATTTTATACTACTGTATTAGGCATATTATACATGTTGTATGGTTAGTTTGTAATGTTCTATTACGTATACCAATGTATCATTGTACACAGTTGCATCTGATAAATGCCCCGTGTGGTTCCCGGGGGCCCCGTTTGCTCACGGGGCAAAGAATAGGGCCACTGCAGATCCGTTTCGAGGGGTAGGCTGAGTGGTAGAATCCCCACAAATTCATGTTCATTTTATCATTTTTTGTTCATGTTCATTAAAGGTCTTCATCGTGATCCCTGCATTGTTTCAGGTGCCATCTCGCTCACATCAAAAGAGCAGTGACAGAAAAACAATAAACGTGGATCCAGCGTAAATGGAGTTTCTACGATAGAATTTGCAGCAACTCTGCAGTTCGGTGTGATAAGGTTCTAGGCCCATTTTCCATATTTTATCTCGATGTACATGGATGATGAACCTGGCATGTTCATGCCTGTTATGCGCCATATAACCTGTCATGTGTTGGTGCACCTTAAAACCCAATTCAATTCAATTCAATTCATCTGATAAATAAATATGACAATCATTACATCCTTCGTAAATGTATATGGTAACTATGGTTGGAACTTGGATGTAATCTTGATAATACGATGACCGCCACAAGCATGATATTTATTACTTAAGAGTACCGCTTAAGCACGATGATAGTGGTTTTGGTGGGACACCTAGTCAAAAAAATGTGTGGACATCTGTTTTTAGAACTATTCAAACTGATGTAATAACAAATTTAGCAAAAAGTCTTAAAATACACACAATGTATGCGTGATACGTTGTATGGAAGCTCCTTCACTAACTTATATTGAGTTCCTCCAAGTAAAAAAAACAGCAAAAACAAAAAATTGCAAAATGTATATGAAGTTGAATATTTTACACTAGCTGAATGGGAAAACAGCCATTTGTTAATTGCTGTTTTTTCTGAAATTTCTTATGAATGACAAACGTTAAATTTCTTCTCAAACATAACGTTTAGATGTTTGAACATATATGAAGCAAATATTTACAGCAGTGTAATATTTATAAAGAAGTTGACTATGCACGTATGATTACACACTTTATTTTATGTTTCGGTTTATTACTCAAGGGCAGACTCAAGGGCAGACTCAATAAAACAGAGTGTTTTCTCTCTTGTTTGTCTTCATTTTTACCAATGGACCTCATTTCAGTTGGCCATTCACACTAGCGTTTGTTTAGTGCTGTTTTGCGGCGACTGTAAAATGTCGCACCGACTACAAATCAGTGATGTAATTATTTACTAGTTCATTTAGGATCATCGAACCCAATCTGTGTGGCTTAAAAGCACAGCTTTAGCGTGAGATGTATTGCATCTTATATTACCTCTTATGAACAGCCTCAATAACACCGACTTTGCTCCATTTCACTCCTTGTGTTCCTTGCTTCCAAATAATCCCCTTTTCAGTCCTTACTGACATTCGCTTGTGTTTAGTGCTGTGTGGCGTTGTAGAAGTCGCCCGTAAACTTTCGCCTCTCACCGCTGCGGGTTCGAATCCCACTGGGAGCTCGACTTGAAAGTGAGGAAGTGTCGATTCTTACGGATGGCGGGCGGTGTACAGTACTTGTTCTACCCAGGAAAAGCGGGTGGTCTGCCTCCACCACAACAAATCGAACGTCATATATAACCTAACATGTATTGAAAATGGCGTAAAATACCATACAAACAAACAAACAAAAGTCGTCTGACTACCTTTTGGTATCACCGACCCCATCTGTGTGATTTTGAAGGTTATAATAGCGTAAATGAGTCTCCATTGCCCTTGCATAGTAAAGTTAGAATGTTGACAACCTGTTAAAAACTCAAACCTCGTTAGAATTCTGGGAAACTTACTTTATCATGCAAATAAACATGTCTGCTATTAAACATCAACAAGGAAATAGGGGGTTTAATACCTTCTAAGAAACATTTCTTCAGTTGTACACTAACACCGGGTCAAAGGTCAACACTATTTTTACCCCTTGCAATTTCATACCCTGTCTACTTTCACTTCACAAATTTATATCAAAAACTGTTCAAAACATGATGAGCTGCATTTTCAAATATCAACAACATGTCCAGAATACAGTTACAGCCAAAAAATAACAGGAAACTGCGCTAAAAATGTTTTTAAAGAAAAAATGATTAGCACTCTTTAATACAGAACTACGTTCGATGCACCAGGCGAGCACATCCTGTTGATTTAGTGTAATTAGACCTGAAGGTGAATACTACTTAAGCCGATGCTAGCGGTGTGTGAGGTGATGCACCTAATATTACCTCTCGTGAGCAGACTCGGTCAAACCGAGTCGTCGATTCAGTTTTCTCTCTTGTTTGCCTTCGTTGATTTCAATGGATCTTTTTTCAGTATTTAGTTACGAGCACGTGCTTTATTAAATTGTATTATGTATATGAAAAGTTGAAGCGCAGCTTCTTGCGTATATTGCTTTAAAACGCAGCTTCTTAAACATAGTGGTTTCATCCATTGCGCAGTTCAAGTTATACTCCTGCAAAAAGCACTCTTGTTTTTCTTTTTAAATATTTTTTCGAAGAAACACACATAATATTATTTATTTAAAAAGTTTTATCCTTTTCAGCCATTTCAGCGTCATAGTGATTGGAAGCTGCATCGGATTTGTTGTTTTCCTTTTGGGTATCCTGACAGCCATTATTTTTTATTGCCGCCATCAAACAAATCAGAAACTTCTCAGGGCATCTCACGAAGGTACGTCATTGTTGTACATTGTTAACATTCAGATAGATTCGTTTAAAATTATCTTAAAATTTAATATATTACACAAAGCCTTATACGCCTTGACTATAATGTTAAGAAAACATTACAAAGGATGCTTATTCAAAAACACCTTTCAATACTTGATTTTTCAATATGTGCTCCTACTAATGTTTTCCGATTCCAATTTATTTATTCAGAATCCCGCATCCCTGACTACGGTTCAACTAGAAATTCTACCGTTAACACTGATGTAACGGACGTCGTTCCTGAAGTAAATATCGCTATTACTCCGGCAACGCCACCAGTGCTAACCAACAAGTAATTTGAAGTTGACTAGTCACTTGTTTTGATGTAAACATCTGACATTTTTTGCTATTATCACAAGCCCACTAGATACATATAATGGGAAATACTGATCCTAAACCAGAAGTTGTAGTAGTAGTAGAACCAGACATACGACCCTATGGCTATGATGATGGGCAGCCATACCCTTCGCCATATCCGCCACCTGAAGTCAACATAATCGTTAACCCCGACTCTGGACCCTACTATCCGGACAACCAACCTTACTTTCCAGATAACAGGCCTTATGAACCGGACAACCAGCCGTATTATGATCCAAACATTCAACCGTATCCGGAGCCGGACATCCGACCATTTGGAGATCCGGATAATTGTCCTTATCCAACACCGGATATCAGACCGTATGGGTATGAAGAGCCAGCAGGTGCATATCGACCGTTTGACGATGGTCGCGGACCTCTGCCAGCGGGGATGGTTGACGACTCATGTCGGCCATACGAAGAAGAGGTAGAAATCAGACCTTTCGAAGGAGACGATTTATCACCATATCCTGACGACCAGCCATATCCGGCTGATGCTTACGACGATGCTGATGATCGGCCGTATTGATTTCTGATCTTCAGTGATAGTGTGTTTATGATAAACTGTTTTATATCATCCTCTAACACATAGTACGTTTTACAGATCAGTACATTTAAAACAAGCAGTTTGAAAATAGAATATAACGGATATGTTATTGCATTATACTGAAATTATAGTTTTAGAGTCTGAAAAAATAATCAGTAAGATATATAAAGAAACGAAAAAGAAGACTAATAAATGGCAGGTGACTATGAAAGCAGAAGGGTTAAATAGAAAAAGAGATTATTGTTTTACCGCAGGACCAGCTGGATGTAATTTAATATTAAGATGAGTTACCCATTTTGAATTTGAGTAGAGTCTGTTATTTGGGATTATTATCATAATATTGGAAGTTTTTTAGTTTTGTATTAATTGTGGCTTTTATTGCTAAAATATATACACCATTTTGAATTATTATATTTTCCATTTTTGTTGTTTTGATTTAATATCCGATATCCTGTTTTTTTTAATTGGTAGTCTTATAAAAACTATTTTGTTTGTTTTGAGCTAAGACGTTTTTAAAGCAGAGTCCCATTTATGTTTGCATAATACATTCACTTTTAAATTTTTGCAATCAGAAGCAAAACAAAATGTAAAAGTGTCGAATCCTACGGATGGCGGGAGGTATACAGTACTGGTTCTACCCGGAAATTAGTGGGCGGTCTGCCTCTACTACTAAAAATCGACCGACCTAAAATGTGCTGAAAAAAGTTAAACACCAAACAACACACCAAACAACCCATTAACACATGTATCACAGTATCAGTATTCTTAAGAACCATTTTTAAAACTGTTCGATACACATTCCTAGTCATTTTGCTCAATACACATTCCTAGTCATTTTGTTCAATACACACTCCTAGTAGTTTTGTTCAATACACACTCCAAGTCATTTTGTTCAATATGCACTCCAAGTCATTTTGTTTAATAAACTTTCCTAGTCATTGTGTTCAATACACACTCCAAGTCATCTTGTTCATTACACACACCAAGTCATTTTGTTTAATACACATTCCTAGTCATTTTGTTTAATACACACTCCTAGTCAATTTGTTCAATACACACTCCTAGTCATTTTGTTCAATATAAACTCCTAGTCATTTTGTTCAATACACACTCCTAGTCATTTTGTTCAATACACACTCCAAGTCATTTTGTTCAATATACACTCCAAGCCATTTTGTTTAATACACTTTCCTAGTTTTTTGTTCAAAACACACTCCAAGTCATTTTGTTTAATACACACTGTCACAGGATGACCTTAGTGGTTGGGCTAACTCAGGAAAGAATCAATGACGGTGAATGCATTTACATAAGTTTAATGCAACTTTTAAAATATGTTTAATATATATACAATAATCTAAAAAAACAAGCGAATACACAAATGAACTATGAAAAGAATGTTCTCATGAACGTTTAAGACGTTCTTAGTATTGTTATAAATACTGAATGTCTAAGACACTAAAGTGTTGTTAAAGCTATAACAATGTTGATCTAGCGCGATAACTGTGATGCGCGAGAGCTCATGAAGATGATGATGCGCGAATTCAATGGATGATTGTCATCAAATGCCTTCTGTAAGGGTTGATGACGCGATGCAATGATAGTTAACCTCCACTGAGATTGTGAGTGATATTCCTCCAGTGAGGATTGGTAACGGGCCCACCTTGTGTCCCGGGGTTTGTCGTTAGTAAAACCTGGCTGCGCAGGTACGGGGACCGTCTCCACCGCTTGTAACGTTAATCGTGGAAGCTTAGCTCCACTCCTGGATATCCAAACCTAGATGGCTTACTCCAACCCTGGATGGCTTATATCCTGGATGGCTTAGGCTGTAATTATACATACGTTTTAGATGTCGGTTGACAAACATAACAATCTTGCATAATTATCATTACCCAAACAAATCATTATTCAATCAATATATGTAAGCTGTATTAATGATGAGTAGCAATGTATACATATTCTACAACGCCATGTATACGCTATGTACGTCGCTGTTAATCAATGCCCCTAATACATGTAATATAAACATGATCAAATAACTCATATATTACACTCACTGAGTTATGCATGCACGCATTTATTAACTAATGTTAACAATCGTGTATTACAATCACTGAGTTATACGCCAACGTTAACTAATGCACCTATTATCCACTGTTATCAAATTAATATTGTTTTACAATTAATGATCAATTACAATAATGACATCTAATAAAGTAACTTCAAACTCATATGCTAGTCTAAAGTCATGTTTGAGAAACATCAATGCTAACCGGATGTCGTAACCGCCAAACAAGATGGCGCCGCCCACGGAATACAAATATACGATAAAAGTTTAATAAAACTACTAACCACATGTTGCCTATGAAATTTGCCGTCCAATCTCTGTTCAAACAATGTACTATCGATCATCCCGGCGAGAGCTAGAAGACAATGGGTTTTATAGCAAACATTACGCCCAAATCATTATTTCCCCCGTTCAGTCCGTGACAAACGTGGCTAAATCTACAGTATTGAATCTACACGAGAGGCCCCTTATACAATTTTGCCGTTTAAGGAAAATATACCTATACGTTTACATGCATTAGCACAAAACTAAATTTATGACACGGCCTCTCTGGCGGCCACTTAAAATGTGCACGCTTTTACGTGTCACATGAATAGATCATGAATATTGTGAAATTGTTTCAACTCGAACAATAGATTTGGTTGTAACCGATAACTTACAAGAGCTATGTGCGACCAGTACGCTCTACCCGTGACATTTTGTGACACACACTCCTAGTCAATTTGTTCAATACACACTCCTAGTCATTTTGTGCAATACACACTCCAAGTCATTTTGTTCCTTACACACTCCAAGTCATTTTGTTTAATACACATTCCTAGTCATTTTGTTTAATACACACTCCTAGTCAATTTGTTCAATACACACTCCTAGTCATTTTGTTCAATATAAACTCCTAGTCATTTTGATCAATACACACTCCTAGTCATTTTGCTCAATACTCCTAGTCATTTTGTTCAATACACACTCCTAGTCATTTGGTTCAATATACACTCCTAGTCATTTTCTTCAATACTCACTCCGAGTCATTTTGTTCAATACACACCTCTAGTCATTTTGTTCAAAACACACTCCTAGTCATTTTGTTCAATACAAACTCCAAGTCATTTTGTTCAATACACACTCCTAATTATTTTGTTCAATACACATTTCTAGTCATTTTGTTCAATACACACTCTTAGTCATTTTGTTCAATACACACGCCTAGTTATTTTGTTCAATACACACTCTTAGTTATTTTGTTCAGTACACACTCCTAGTCATTTAGTTCAATACACATTCCTAGTTAGTTTGTGCAATACATACTCCTAGTCATTTTGTTCAATACACCTCCTAGTCATTTTGTTTAATACACCTCCTTGTCATTTTGTGCAATACACACTCCTAGTCATTTTGTTCAATACACACTCCTAATCATTTTGTTCATTACACACTCCAAGTCATTTTGTTTAATACACATTCCTAGTCACTTTGTTCAATACACACTCCTAGTCATTTTGTTCAATACACACTCCAAGTCATTTTGTTCATTACACACTCAAAGTCATTTTGTTTAATACACATTCCTAGTCATTTTGTTTAATACACACTCCTAGTCAATTTGTTCAATACACACTCCTAGTTATTTTGTTCAATATAAACTCCTAGTCATTTTGTTCAATATAAACTCCTAGTCATTTTGTTCAATACACACTCCTAGTCATTTTGCTCAATACTCCTAGTCATTTTGTTCAATACACACTCCTAGTCATTTTCTTCAATACACACTCCTTGTCATTTTCTTCAATACACACTCCTAGTCATTTTGTTCAATACACACCTCTAGTCATTTTGTTCAAAACACACTCCTAATCATTTTGTTCAATACACACTCCAAGTCATTTTGTTCAATACACACGCCTAGTCATTTTGTTCAATATACACTCTAAGCCATTTTGTTTAATACACTTTTCTAGTTTTTTGTTCAATACACACTCCAAGTCATTTTGTTTAATACATACTCCTAGTCAATTTGTTCAATACACACTCCTAGTCATTTTGTTCAATACACACTCCAAGTCATTTTGTTTAATACACATTTCTAGTCATTTTGTTCAATACACACTCTTAGTCATTTTGTTCAATACACACTCCTAGTCATTTTGTTCAATACACACTCCTAATCATTTTGTTCAATACACATTTCTAGTCATTTTGTTTAATACACACTCTTAGTCATTTTGTTCAATACACACGCCTAGTCATTTTGTTCAATACACACGCTTAGTCATTTTGTTCAATACACACTCCTAGTCATTTTGTTCAATACACATTCCTAGTTAGTTTGTGCAATACACACTCCTAGTCATTTTGTTCAATACACCTCCTAGTCATTTTGTTTAATACACCTCCTTGTCATTTTGTGCAATACACACTCCTAGTCATTTTGTTCAATACACAGTCCAAGTCATTTTGTTCAATACAAACTCCAAGTCATTTTGTTCAATACACACGCCTAGTCATTTTGTTCAATACACACTCTTAGTCATTTTGTTCAATACACACTCCTAGTCATTTTGCTCAATACACATTCCTAGTTAGTTTGTGCAATACACACTCCTAGTCATTTTGTTCAATACACCTCCTAGTCATTTTGTTTAATACACCTCCTTGTCATTTTGTGCAATAAACACTCCTAGTCATTTTGTTCAATACACACTCCAAGTCATTTTTTTCAATACACACTCCAAGTCATTGTGTTCAATACACACTCCTAATCATTTTGTTCAATACACGTTTCTAGTCATTTTGTTTAATACACACTCCAAGTCATTTTGTTCAATACACACTCCTAGTCATTTTGTTCAATACACATTCCTAGTGATTTTGTTTAATACACCTCCTAGTCATTTTGTTTAATACACCTCCTTGTCATTTTGTGCAATACACACTCCTAGTGATTTTGTTCAATACACACTCCAAGTCATTTTGTTCAATACACACTCCTAGTCATTTTGTTCAATACACATTCCTAGTCATTTTGTTTAATACACCTCCTAGTCATTTTGTTAGCTCTACTGGCCAAGGGCCAGCAGAGCTTATGGGATGCTGTGTTGTCCGTCGTCCGTCGTCTGTCTGTCTGTCGTCTGTCGTCTGTCTGTCTGTCGTCCGTTAACTTTTCTTCAAACGACTTCTCCTCAGAAACCGCTTGGCTAATTTTGACCAAACTTCACGTGGATGATCCTTAGATGAATGCTTTTTAGATTTGTTAAAATTGGGTCAACGCTACATCCAAGATGGCTGCCATTACCATATATAATCAAAACCTTAAACAATCTTCTTCTCCAGAACCGCTGGACAGATTTCAACAGTTTTTCTTTTAAAATGATTGCCAACGCCTAGACTATCAAGTTTGTTCAAATAAAGTCCCCGGGGTCAAAAATGGCTGTGCCCCGGGGGTCCAAAATTTGTATATTGAGGTTTTGCATGTTTTTCATATAGACATATAGGAAAAACCTTTAAAAAAAATTCTTCTCTGAAACCACAAGGCACAGAGCTCTCATGTATTACATGTAGCATCAGCTTATGGTCCTCTACTAAGTTTGTTCAAATGGTGACCCTGGGGTCAAATTTGTCCCCGCCCGGGGGTCACAATTTTACATAGACTTATATAGGATTTTTTTTTAAAAATCTTCTTCTCGGAAACTACAAGAGCCAGAGGTTTGATATTTTGCATTTACTATAAGCTTATGGTCCTTTACCAAGTTTGTTCAAATGGTGACCCTCGGGTCACTTTTGGCCCCGCCCCAAGGGTCACATGTTTTACATAGACATGTATAGGGAAAAACTTAAAAAATCTTCTTCTCCGAAACTGCAAGAGCCAGAGGTTTAATATTTTGCATTTGCTATAAGCTTGTGGTCCTCTATCGAGTTTGTTCAAATGGTGACCCAGGGGTCACATTTGGCCCCACCCCGGGGGTCACAGGTTTACATAGGCTTGTATAGGGAAAAACTGAAAAAAATCTTCTTCTCTGGAACCACATGGCACAGAGCTCTCATGTAATACATGTAGCATCAGCTTATGGTCCTCTACTAAGTTTGTTCAAATGGTGACCCTGGGGTCAAATTTGTCCCCGCCCGGGGGTCACAATTTTACATAGACTTATATAGGATTTTTTTTTAAAAAATCTTCTTCTCGGAAACTACAAGAGCCAGAGGTTTGATATTTTGCATTTACTATAAGCTTATGGTCCTTTACCACGTTTGTTCAAATGGTGACCCTCGGGTCACTTTTGGCCCCGCCCCAAGGGTCACATGTTTTACATAGACATGTATAGGGAAAAACTTAAAAAATCTTCTTCTCCGAAACTGCAAGAGCCAGAGGTTTAATATTTTGCATTTGCTATAAGCTTGTGGTCCTCTATCAAGTTTGTTCAAATGGTGACCCAGGGGTCACATTTGGCCCCACCCCGGGGGTCACAGGTTTACATAGGCTTGTATAGGGAAAAACTGAAAAAAATCTTCTTCTCTGGAACCACATGGCACAGAGCTCTCATGTAATACATGTAGCATCAGCTTATGGTCCTCTACTAAGTTTGTTCAAATGGTGACCCCGGGGTCAAATTTGTCCCCGCCCCGAGGGTCACAGTTTTACATAGACTTATATAGGATTTTTTTTTTAAAAATCTTCTCGCCAACTACAAGAGTCAGAGGTTTGATATGTTACATTTATTATAAGCTTATGGTCCTTTACCAAGTTTGTTCAAATAGTGACCCTGGGGTCACATTTGGTCCCGCCCCAAGGGTCACATGTTTTACATAGACATGTATAGGGAAAAACTTAAAAAATCTTCTTCTCTGAAACTGCAAGAGCCAGAGGTTTAATATTTTGCTGTTGCTATAAGCTTATGGTCCTTTACCAATTTTGTTCAAATGGGGACCCTGGGGTCACATCTGGCCCTGCCCCGGGGATTCACAGTTTTACATAAATGCTTGTAGAGGGAAAAACTGAAAAAAATCTTCTTCTCTGGAACTGCAAGAGCCAGAGGTTTAATATTTTGCATTTGCTGTAAGTTTATGGTCCTTTACCAAGTTTGTTCAAATGGTAACCCTCGGGTCATATTTGACCCCGCCCCAAGGGTCACATGTTTTACATAGACATGTTTAGGGATTTTATTTTTTTTTAATAATTTTTTTTATTTTTTTTTTTTATTTTTTTTTTTTTTTATTTTTTTTTTTTTTTTTATTTTTTTTAAATATCTTTTTTTTTTGATTTTTTTTGAAATTTGTTTTTGATTATTTTTTTTTATTTTTTTTTTGAATTTTTTTTTGATTTTTTTTTGATTTTTTTTTTTTTTAGCTCTATATTCGACCAGTCGGACCAGTAACAGAGGTGTTCTTGATTTAGTTAAACATGCTATATGTTGCCTCGTTAATACGGTTGGGCCTTCATTTTTCATCTGATCATTACCAAACTTTACCAGATTCTTTAGTTATGGCCCTTGATTTAGTTAAAAAGCTGTTTTTTGCCCGAAACTTTCAAAAAAACGTAAATGGCAGTCACTCACTTCATTGATGTTATAAGAGCCATGTTAGCCAGTAGAGCGTCCACAGGCCCTCTTGGGCCTCTTGTTTAATACACCTCCTTGTCATTTTGTGCAATACACACTCCTAGTCATTTTGTTCAATACACAGTCCAAGTCATTTTGTTCAATACACACTCCTAGTCATTTTGTTCAATACACACTCCAAGTCATTTTGTTCAATACACATTCCTAGTGATTTTGTTTAATACACCGCCTAGTCATTTTGTTTAATACACCTCCTTGTCATTTTGTGCAATACACACTCCTAGTGATTTTGTTCAATACACTTTCCTAGTGATTTTGTTCAATACACCTCCTTGTCATTTTGTTCAATACACACTCCTAGTAATTTTGTTCAATACACACTCCTAGTCATTTTGTTCAATACACATTCCTAGTGATTTTGTTTAATACACCTCCTTGTCATTTTGTGCAATACACACTCCTAGTCATTTTGTTCAATACACACTCCTAGTCATTTTGTTCAATACACATTCCTAGTGATTTTGTTTAATACACCTCCTTGTCATTTTGTTCAATACACACTCCTAGTCAATTTGTGCAATACACATTCCTAGTCATTTTGTTCAATACCCACTCCTAGTCATTTTGTTCAATACACATTCCTAGTGATTTTGTTTAATACACCTCCTAGTCATTTTGTTTAATACACCTCCTTGTCAATTTGTTCAATACCCACTCCTAGTCATTTTGTTCTATACACATTCCTAGTGATTTTGTTTAATACACCTCCTAGTCATTTTGTTTAATACACCTCCTAGTCATTTTTTTCATTACACATTCCTAGTCATTTTGTGCAATACTCCTAGTCATTTTGTTCAATACACATTCCTAGTCATTTTATTCAATACACATTCCTGGTCATTTTGTTCAATACTCCTAGTCATTTTGTGCAATACACACTCCTAGTCATTTTGTGCAATACACACTCCTAGTCATTTTGTTCAATACACACTCCTAGTCATTTTGTTCAATACACATTCCTATTCATTTTGTTCAATACACACTCCTAGTCATTTTGTTCAATACACACTCCTAGTCATTTTGTTTAATACACGTATTCATTTATTTCATGTATGGTTTAAACTAGGCAGTATAGTCTACTGGTCCCCGAATTCACACTCATGATTGCAGGGTTAGGTTTAAACATGCTACCACTGTTTCATGTTAATACTCGTATGTTTTTCATTTGTTACAGAATATCACATGCTTGTATCGAGCCTTTTTTTAATTAATAAACTTGAAATTTCCTTATAATTAAAGAAGTTGATTATTGAAGCTAACGTTATTGTTCTTTTAAACCATGTACTTGATTATTGGATATAATTTTTTTTTTAGTTAAACGTCTTTGTCTGATAACATCTAAAATGGCCGACGCTTCCTGTTATTTTATGTTTTGATGGAGGTGCAATATGCGGAGTTTTTTTTTGCCTGCCCGGTGTTAAGCACCAATACACGATACCTTGGATATAAATCTCATCTGGAAGACTATAGTAATTCAAGAAATGGAGGTACACGAGATCTGACTCCCGACCTCTATGTCTGCAAGTCCACGCATGAACCACTAGACTTCGGATCCGGTCCTGATAACATTTACATCCACTCAGTATGGGGATATCATTAAACGTGTCACGAGGTTCACGACATGTTAATTGTTTCATCCTGATTTGAGTTGAATTGGGATTTTACGACGCACCATCACAGAAAGGTTATATGGCGCCAACAGAAATGAACATTACAGACCCACTCTCCATTTACTAGATAAAAATATACAGAATCGACCTAGAACCTTCTCTCCTGCGGAACTGCAGAGTTGCTGCAGATTATCTTGTAAACACTCCCATTTTCGCTGGATCGTTGTTTTCTGCCACCAGTTGCACCTTAAACAACACAGGGATGATGCTGAAGATCTTTAATAAACACGGCAAAAATGACAAAATGAACATGAATTCAGCGGGGATTTAACCACGGTTAGTCTACTCGGCTACAACGTGAGTGGACTTTTGACGATTTTTGATACGGACTTCATGTGAGTTTTGACAAAATGATGCAGTTTTGGCAGAACTTGATGCCATACAAAAAAACAACAATAAAGAACATGAGCAATGTATTATGTTGTGCTCGGTATCATTACTTTCGTCATTCAGTCCGACCAAGTTGTGTACAGTTGTCCTCGGTATCATTCCTTTCGTCATGCAGTCCGACCAAGTCGTGTACAGTTGTCCTTGATATCATTCCTTTCGTCATTCAGTCCGACCAAGTCGTGTACAGTTGTCCTCGATATCATTCCTTTCGTCATTCAGTCCGACCAAGTCGTGTACAGTTGTCCTTGATATCATTCCTTTCGTCATTCAGTCCGACCAAGTCGTGTACAGTTGTCCTCGGTATCATTCCTTTCGTCATTCAGTCCGACCAAGTCGTGTACAGTTGTCCTCGGTATCATTCCTTTCGTCATTCAGTCCGACCAAGTCGTGTACAGTTGTCCTTGATATCATTCCTTTCGTCATTCAGTCCGACCAAGTCGTGTACAGTTGTCCTCGATATCATTCCTTTCGTCATTCAGTCAGACCAAGTCGTGTACAGTTGTCCTTGATATCATTCCTTTCGTCATTCAGTCCGACCAAGTCGTGTACAGTTGTCCTTGATATCATTCCTTTCGTCATTCAGTCCGACCAAGTCGTGTACAGTTGTCCTCGATATCATTCCTTTCGTCATTCAGTCCGACCAAGTCGTGTACAGTTGTCCTCGGTATCATTCCTTTCGTCATTCAGTCCGACCAAGTCGTGTACAGTTGTGCTCGATATCATTCCTTTCGTCATTCAGTCCGACCAAGTCGTGTACAGTTGTCCTCGGTATCATTCCTTTCGTCATTCAGTCCGACCAAGTCGTGTACAGTCGTGCTCGATATCATTCCTTTCGTCATTCAGTCCGACCAAGTCGTGTACAGTCGTGCTCGATATCATTACTTTCGTCATTCATTCCGACCAAGTCGTGTACAGTTGTGCTCCATATCATTCCTTTCGTCATTCAGTCCGACCAAGTCGTGTACAGTCGTGCTCGATATCATTCGTTTCGTCATTCAGTCCGACCAAGTCGTGTACAGTCGTGCTCGATATCATTCCTTTCGTCATTCAGTCCGACCAAGTCGTGTACAGTCGTGCTCGATATAATTCCTTTCGTCATTCAGTCCGACCAAGTCGTGTACAGTTGTGCTCGATATCATTCCTTTCGTCATTCAGTCCGACCAAGTTGTGTACAGTTGTCCTCGATATCATTCCTTTCGTCATTCAGTCCGACTATGTCGTGTACAGTTGTGCTCGGTATCATTCCTTTCGTCATTCAGTCCGACCAAGTCGTGTACAGTCGTGCTCGATATCATTCCTTTCGTCATTCAGTCCGACCAAGTCGTGTACAGTCGTGCTCGATATCATTCCTTTCGTCATTCAGTCCGACCAAGTTGTGTACAGTTGTCCTCGATATCATTCCTTTCGTCATTCAGTCCGACCAAGTCGTGTACAGTCGTGCTCGATATCGTTCTTTTCGTCATTTAATCCGACCTAGTCGTCTCCAAGCTATAACTTACTTATCTATCATGTGATTCCAATAATATTATGTACAAATGGTCACCGTGTCTAGTGTTGTATTCGTGTATCAGTGTATCAAGATGAAGAATATACTTAGAAACAGAGCTAATACAGAATTCACCTTAACCAAAATATCCGAAGTTTTAAAAAGTAGGATGACATTTTATGAGTCAGCAGGTTTAGTATACATATAGATGTTCATGTGCAATGCTGTCGGTGACGAAGAAACGGAGCTTCTTATATTATTATAGCATCAATTATGTTAAATTATGTTAAATATTATTGGTGCATTATCAATAGTAAGTAGTAATAAACAAACTCAGTCAAAAAATAGTGTGAAATATTCGACTATGTTTTATTATTATGGCTTGTTAATATGGGAGTTTTATATAGAATAACTCAACACCGCATCAAGATTGCCCCGTGTCTCTTTTGGCCAAATGATTAACGACGTTGCGTTGTAAGCTTTCGCCTCTCACTGCTGCGGGTTCGAATCCCACTTGGAGCTCGACTTGTAAGTGAGGAAGTTTCGATTCTTACGGATGGCGGGAGTTGTACAGTACTGGTTCTATGCAGGAAAAGTGGGTGGTCTGCCTCCACCACAAAAAATCGACCGTCATATATAACCTTACATGTGTTGAAAATGACATAAAGCATCATACAAACAAACAAAGTCTAAACAGAATCACTAAGGACTAAACTGTAGGTTAAAGTCTGTCATGGATACTATACCTACTTCCAAGTCGGAAAATGAATTTCTCATGTCGATGTACTGTGTATGAATTTTGAAGAGTCGGTACCTTGAAAACGAATCTCACGAGAAACCTCGGCAATGAGCTACGAACGTACAGGTTATAATAGCGTAAATGAGTCTCCATTGCCCTTCCATAGTAAAGTTAGAATGTTGACAACCTGTTAAAAACTCAAACCTCGTTAGAATTCTGGGAAACTTATTTTATCATGCAAATAACCTGTCTGCTATTAAACATCAACAAGGAAATAGGGGCTTTAATACCTTCTAAGAAACATTTCTTCAGTTGTATACTAACACCGGGTCAAAGGTCAACACTATTTTTACCCCTTGCAATTTCATACCCTGTCTACTTTCACTTTTCAAATTTATATAAAAAACTGTCAAAAACATGATGAGCTGCATTTCCAAATATCAACAACATGTCCAGAATACAGTTATAGCCAAAAAATAACAGGAACCAGCACTAAAAAAAGTTTTTAAAGAAAAAAAGATTAGCACTCTTTAATACAGAACTACTTTCGATGCACCAGGCGAGCACATCCTGTTGATTTAGTGTAATTAGACCTACATACGGACGGACAAGAATACCACTATAATCCCAACCACACCCTTTCAAATTAGCGGCATGGCTAAAAATGACATAAAACACCATTCAAAAAAACTTAAAAACTGCAACATAGGACCATAGGACGGTAGTGACTAGATTTTAAGTGAGAGGTTGGGGGGGGGGGGGGGCGGGGGGGGGGGTGCGTGGGGTGGGGGGGTTAAGTCTGATTGAAGTGTTCAAATTCAACATAAACCATGGTCTGTAACATGGGTTTACAGCATCGCTATTCCAAGGATATAGTGAATGTGTTTTCTTTTTGTCTGTTGTTTATTTTGTTGCCTGAAACCATTTCAGTTATACGCAAAAACAGAATGTCGTGATTTTATTTGGTGCTTATTTGCTAGGCTTTCCAATGTTTTGTGTGGAATCATATGACAAGACCTCAGTCTGAGGGTGTCTCGCCCACCGTGGTAAACGGCATATGAAATATTTTATTAAATTTGTGCTTAAAGGCATTTGCTGTAGTTTTCCATGCGCAGCATGCGCAGCTTTTTTGGGCGACTTCTCTTCTAAAACTATTGGATGGATTTTCCTACAAATTTACAGGAATGTTGCTTTTGATGTCTAGTTGTATTTTTTGTCTTTTTTTAATTGATTTTTTCAATTGATTTTTTTTAAATTTTTATTTTATTTTTTTTATTTTTTTTATTTTTTGTATTGTCTTTATTTAAATAAAGGCCTATTATTTGATATATAAAATAGGAAAAATATAGCATTTTGTAAAAATTCCAACAAAATTAAAAAATTTAAGCAAAATGGTATGTTCCAAAAAACAATATTAAATCTCAATATGCATGGTGACCTAAAAATTTAATTGAATATATTGTCTAAATATATGTTCAAATAAGTGCCTAGGAAGTTTGAACAAATTCTGTTATTAGGAACATAACAAAAAAGGAAAATATACCATTTCTATATAATTTCATACAAAACTTGGCATTTTAGCATAGGGGTAGGGTTTCAAATTCTTTTTCTAAACAAATGGGGACCTATCATTTTTATTGTACATTTTGTTTTTATATATGTTAAACTATGTGCTTAGAAAGTTAAAAAAAAATCTGTTATTGGGAACATACAAAAAGAAAAGGAAATTGTATCATTATGGGCTAATTTGTGTATAAATTGTGGTAATGGTAAAACAATATAGGTTTTACATAAAGATGAGCTTTAAATGTTATTGTAATTAAATGTTCTTTATTTTAATACAATTTTAGCAGAATTGTGACCAATGAATAAATGATAAGACTTCAAAAATATCTTATTTAGCTATTTCATGGACTTGTTCAACTTTTTGGACAGATTGACATGACGGTGGCATTACAAATTATTTTTTAAAATTTTAACAAGCATGGTGACCTACCATTATTTTTGCCTTTTCTGTCTATATATATATATAACAGACTTACTGTACAAAAAGTTTAAAGAAAATCTGTTAGAAAATGTCTTTAAATAATTATTAATTTGTCCACCAAAGACAACACTTGATATGACCAAGTATCAAACAAATAAAAGCGAGGTAATCATAAGAAGTTAAGTTACTGAGGTTAAGTGATTTAACCAAGGTGTAGTTTTGGCAATATGACCAAGGTAAAGTTACCTAACTAAGGTTAAGTTTGGAGGAAATAACGCAAAATATTACTTTGACCTTGGTATTATTTGTCGTCCAGCGATGTCCAGCAATGCCAACAATACATATGACCAAGTATCAAAGACATAAAGTGAGACAATCATATAAAGTTAACTGAGGTTAAGTTACCTAACCAAGGTTAAGTTACCTAACCAAGGCTAGGTTTAGAGAAAATAACGCAAAATATCACCTTGAACTTGGTATTTTCGTTCAGTGATGTCCACCGATTCCAACAATACATACATATGACCAAGTATCAAAGAAAGAAATTAAAGTTATCAGAAAAATTTAACTGAGATTTGTGTTTTACTTATATTGCCTATTGATGCTGCCTTGTTGGTTAGAGATTAGATCATGGCGGGGATTTCTTTTTTTACACTGTCCTGTTTTAATGGGTTGACGGTAGGGTAAGTGTGAGGTTTGGTGCACCCTAGAACCGGTTTAAACCACCAGTGGCCTACTTTGCCACTGACCGTTCCAAGGCGGTAGCCCTATTGTCAACCATTTTTGTGTTTGTGATGTCGTTTGCATTTATTATTGCTTAAAAATGCCTTCTTGTTTGTCTGTTTGCGTGTTTGTTTCTGTGTTTTGTGGTTTACTGTCCTCCTTGAATGCTACTTTCCCTGTCCGATCTTTTTATATTTCTTTTCCTAACCAAACTGATGTTTAGGGTAAATAACGCAAGACATGACCTTGAACTTGGTATTTTTTGTCGCGATGTCCACCAATACAAACAATACATATGACCAAGTATCAAAGACATAAAGTGAGAATATGACCTTCAGTGATGTCCACCAATGCCAACAATACATATGACCAAGTATCAAACGAAGAAAATGAGGCAATCACATACAGTTAACTGGTGTTAACTTACCTAACCCTTAACTAAGGTTAAGTTTTGGGAAAATAACACAAAATATGACCTTGACCTTGGAATTTTGGCATTACGTGTCCCTTATTGACCCAACAAAGCATCTGACAAAGCTTCAGAATAATTCGAGCAGCGGTTGTTGAGATATATTGATTTAAAATCACCGCCGCCGAAAAAGTGACTGCTATGTCTCGCTACCCACTATCTACGTGAGACAAAAATGACCTTGACCACATTAAACATGGGGTAAACAGGATTGTCCGCGTATATTCTTCCGTCATAATCTGATGCACAGTGACGCTTGAGATTGTTCTTCAGTGCAGCTTTGTTCTGGGTTCATGAGAATAACATTGTTATTAAAATTTACACCCATATATGTACTTAATGTATTTTCGTTCAGATCATCATTGTCTATCATTGATACAGTTACAAAAATGACAGTTTCATTGATAATTATAGAGAGTTCACCTCATAGGACAATTTAATTTGGGTCAAAAGTCCGTAACCTGCAAGTAAGAGTCCGTAACCTAATTTTGAACATCGACAAAAAACCGTATCATTTTTTTTATTAACGATTATTATATGATTTTTAAACACTATTAACCATTATAACCATTGATAACTATATAATATCAATATGTTTTTATAAATAATTCGAGTAAATTAACTATATTCTAGTCAAATAAGCAGGAGTTTCTTTTCTATATATAGCTGTATATGCAGAGAACAAGTGGGAGCAATAATTAACAGCACGGCATACTAATGCCCAATCTCCACACAGAGTTATCGTTCCTTGCACTCACATATATCTCTGCTAACTTCTAAATTACAAGATTTTGGTAAAACCTGTTAAATTGGAATAGGTTTGCCTGAAACTTTTTTATTTCTTGTGTAAATATAATTTTCAAAATATCTGCAAATTAGATGTTGCAAGATTTGAAATAATGCATGAAAACAAATTAGTTTTAATCGGGACTATTTTACTACAAAAATAATACGTACTTAGGTCTCCTCAATCGAAACGCATATGTAAACATATCTAACCGAAGCTCGATAGCAGAAAATTACTAAAAAAAATTAACTCATAGAAATAAAAATTGAAATTATTTAATATAGGTCTATATTTTATCTTTGCAGATCACGCAAAAGGATTTATTGTAAACATCGTCATAACTTTTTGAATAATCACGTGACCTAACCGTTCGCCCTACTTTCCCAATTTGACGTTCAACAGTGTCAAATGAGGAACGAGTGTACTCTGGGTAGAGATTGACTAATGCCTTTTCGAAAGTCCATTCACGTTATAACCGATTAGACTAACCGTGTTAACCCCTATGCCTGGATAAGCAGTGGCCATATTATTACCCGGGAACAACACGGGGACTCTATATCTAGGGCTTAGTGGAAAACTACTGTATCTTGTTATTTATTTCTATGTAGTTTCAATAGTTTTCCATTTAGCCATCGATATAGATGTGTTTGTTCGGAATACGGTATTAAAATGTATATCAACTTGTCTCTGCACATATTTAGGTGAGCCTTACAAATGTATCTTCAAATGCTCTAATGAGTATATCCCCGTTCTGAAACGGACAGATCACGCCTTAAATCCGGGGACAGATCACGCCTTAAATCCGGGGACAGATCACGCCTTAAATCCGGGGAAACGCTCTGAGCGGATTTGACATCTAATGTTGTCAATACATTGTCAACGGGACAAAGAATAGAGAAAATTGCAACTTAAAATATTTCCATTTAAATTAGGGGAAGTTGAAGAACAATGTTAAACCAAAATCCGCTATTTGGCTTGAGCCATTCAATTTACGCAGTATGCGATCCATAGATCTATACAATGTATCTAATGTACTAATGTGTTTATATTTTGATCCTTTTTTTGAAGTGCTGTAAATGAACAATTTACTGTCATTTTTCAATTTTTAAGTTTAGATATATTCTTTTACAATTGTTACGTGACACAAATGTATTAACTTTTTATATGTATATTGAAATCCAAAACATTAAAGATTAGATAATTTTATATTACTGTTGTTGTTTTTTTGTGGTCCTTACATTAACAGACTAAATATATTTAACAGATTTCTTACTTAGAAAGTGAACACCCTTATTACAATGGTCATAGCCTGAATATTGATGTAAGTAGTTCTCAGTATTTCTTATTGTGGTGGTGGTGGGTGTGGGAGGGGTGTATACCGAGTGACATCAGGTTTGTTGAAAAGATGATCCTATATATATATACTGTTTGTGTACAAAACGGAATTCTAGTATGGCTGCATGTTGATGTGAAAAACCCGTTTTTAACTGTTGCCACATTGCGGAAAGTCTGGCGACCTGTTGTTCCCAAGTTGATGCACAAACATGCAATCAAACACACAGTAAAATGCCTGGTCCATGAAAAAATGGGTCGTTAAATGCATCTTCCTCAGAAACTACTAGCCGGAATAAGATTTTCAGAATTTCTCAGAAGACGGCTATCCGTTTTTGGGTGTTTCAGCTAGTTTGTAAAAGGAGCAATGCCATTGAAATAGACCAAAAAGATACCACGTCTCCTCCCAGAAAGATACACCCCCACCCCCACCCCCACGAACCTGTCAAGTGGCAATAACGTAGAGATAAACCAGTCGTCACCGATTAATAATTATTAGTGTTCGTGTATGTATACGATTTGTGCAAAGAGAGGGTGGGGGATCTTACACGACACCCCCACCCCCGAACCTGTCAAGTGGCAATGACGTAGAGATAAACCAGTCGTCACCGATTAATAATTATTAGTGTTCGTGTATTTATACGATTTGTGCAAAGAGAGGGTTGGGGATCTTACACGACACCACCCCACTACATACTACTTTAACCTCAGGTTAGATTTAACAATGAAATAAAAATTAATCTTGGGGAAAACACACGCAAACTAGAAACTTTGGATATTTTCAAGAAACTATTTTAGCACCCTACGACCCGGAAGTACTTCCTGACTGGTCTTACATCAAATGCGTGGTTTTTGTTGACTGCGTTCTGTGAAAGCTACATTTTCTGTTCGACTTTTATACCTACTGTTGTGGAAACATTGCATTTACAGTTATTACCATCCCACTGTGAAAGTTGCTTTTCAAACTGGTTACAACCAGATACTTTTCTGAATTCCTCTAAAAAGGAATTTCACAACACCGGGACAGTATACCGAAAATTCTTACTAAAAGTGTATGTATGAACCTATGGAATGTGAAGAATAGGTGTGTACCTGTATTTGAAATTATATTTTGATCCATGTCTACGTGTGAGAGAACTGGTGCACTAGATTTATTATAATTTTGAAGATTTCATTTGCCATTGTTCTTGTTCCTCGCACTGTTTGGCTTTATCTAACAGTTCTCCATTTGTACTAGTATAATCAGAATGCAAAACTCGGTCATACACATTTTCAATTTTCTGTGTGTTTGTTATGGAGCAAAAATGTCAGGACAGAGGTAGTCAAATTAAAATTAGACACAACAAAAGTGTGAAAAAATAGTATGTTTTCTACGTCTACATGAGTTTTATATCTAGTCGTTTTTTATGTGTAGCTGCTTACTAGCTATTCTGAAAATATTTGAAACGTGAATGTCAAATTTTAATTTGAAAACAGTGTCAACACCCAATAATTTCACATCATCACATTTAACTGAAGCATGCCAATTTTAAAAGCAGGTGTTTTATCATGAGTTTTTATACCAACGGCATTCGCTTGGAATTGTTCAGCTTTGTCTACACACAATTTCTGTTTGAAGAGATTCCATTAGAATTTCAAAACTGGGGCTTTGAAAGGAGAGACCGCGTTTTCATCTGCATAGTTATAAAGGTCGCTTTCATTGTTGAAATAAAAAACAAACATAATTTATAAAAACATAAAAGAGAAGTGGTCCCAGAAGAGATCCGAGAGATATGTAGGGTACACCCTCACTTATTTCTTCTCAACTACTAATTTGACAGTTTAAACGTGTCGTTTTCTAAATGAAAGATAACTTTACATACGTTTGATTGAATTTTTTGCTAAACCATTTGAAGAGAGTTTGCAACGGAGTTGGTTGCGAGGTGAGCAATCCAGAAAAACTTTGGATAAGTCCATTAATGTTACCGCTACATAACGTTAGGAGCCAAGAGCACATTTCCACACTTCCAGAAGTTTTAAAATATTGTTAGGCACCCGTAACCCTTTCTAAATTCCAGACAATTCAGTCGGATAAATAGTTTAATATACTTTAGATGCGACAGTGAGTATACCTACATGTCTATAATTTGTTTTGGACATTGCATCATTTTTCTTAAAAAATCTCATAACTGAGCCTATTTTAATCTGTCAGGATAAAACCCAACAGAAATTCAGTTGTTAATAAAATTAGTACAATTTGGTACTAAAGATAATTTACTTAATTTCAAAAACGTTAACAGAGATTTTGTCAACCCCAGTAGCATTACTTACACAGGTGGCTGTATCGGTGTTGGGAACTAAAAAAAAAAAAATAATAATAAAAAATAATAATGAAAAAAATCAACAAAAAAATCGTGTTATTGATGCTTAAAACCGGGCAGGCAAAAAAAAAATCCGTTTTGCACCTCCATCAAAACATAAAATAACAGGAAGCGTCGGCCATTTTAGATGTTATCAGTCAAAGACGTTTAACTAAAAAACAAATTAAATCCAATAATCAAGTACATGGTTTAAAAGAACAATAACGTTAGCTTCAATAATCAACTTCTTTAATTATAAGGAAATTTCAAGTTTATTAATTAAAAAAAGGCTCGATACAAGCATGTGATATTCTGTAACAAATGATAAACATACGATTATTAACATGAAACAGTACATTAAACCATACATGAAATAAATGAATACGTGTATTAAACAAAACGACTAGGAGTGTGTGTATTAAACAAAATGACTAGGAGTGTGTATTAAACAAAATGACAAGGAGTTTGTATTGAACAAAATGACTAGGAGTATTGCACAAAATGACTAGGAATGTGTATTGAACAAAATGACTAGGAATGTGTATTGCACAAAATGACTAGGAGTGTGTATTAAACAAAATGACTAGAAATGTGTATTGAACAAAATGATTAGGAGTGTTTATTGAACAAAATGACTTGGAGTGTGTATTGAAGAAAATGACTAGGAGTGTGTATTGAACAAAATGACTAGGAGTGTGTATTGAACAAAATGACTAGGAGTATTGAACAAAATGACTAGGAGTGTGTATTGAACAAAATGACTAGGAGTTTATATTGAACAAAATGACTAGGAGTGTGTATTGAACAAATTGACTAGGAGTGTGTATTAAACAAAATGACAAGGAATGTGTATTAAACAAAATGACTTGGAGTGTGTAATGATCAGAATGACTTGGAGTGTGTTTTGAACAAAATGACTAGGAAAGTGTATTAAACAAAATGACTTGGAGTGTATATTGAACAAAATGACTTGGAGTGTGTATTGAACAAAATGACTAGGAGTGTGTATTGATCAAAATGACGAGGAGTTTATATTGAACAAAATGACTAGGAGTGTGTATTGAACAAATTGACTACGAGTGTGTATTAAACAAAATGACTAGGAATGTGCATTGAACAAAATGACTTGGAGTGTGTAATGAACAAAATGACTTGGAGTGTGTATTGAACAAAATGTCTAGGAAAGTTTATTAAACAAAATGACTTGGAGTGTATATTGAACAAAATGACTTAGAGTGTGTATTGAACAAAATGACTAGGAATGTGTATTGAACAAAATGACTAGGAATGTGTATCGAACAGTTTTGAAAATGGTACTTAAGAATACTGATACTGTGATACATGTGTTAATGGGTTGTTTGGTGTTTAAGTGAATGTTCAGCACATTTTAGGCTGGCTATTATGTCGGTCGATTTTTAGTAGTAGAGGCAGACCGCCCACTAATTTCCGGGTAGAACCAGTTCTGTATACCTCCCGCGATCCGTACGATTCGACACTTTCGCATTTTGTTTTGCTTCTGATTGCAAAAACTTAAAAGTGAATGTATTATGCAAACATAAGTGGGACTCTGCTTTCAAAACGACTTAGCTTCAAACAAACAAAATAGTTTTTATAAGACTACCAATTAAAAAAAACAGGATATCGGATATTAAATCAAAACAACAAAAATGGAAAAATTAAATAATTTCAAACTTTAGCAATAAAAGCAACAATTAATACAAACCTAAAAAACTTTCAATATTATGATAATAATCCCAAATAACAGTCTATACTCAAATTCAAAATGGGTAATTCATCTTAATACTATCTTTCATCCAGCTGGTCCTGCTGGTAAAAAAATATTCTCTTTTTCTGTTTAACCCTTCTGCTTTCATAGTCACCTGCCATTTATTAGTCCTCTTTTTCGTTTCTTTATATATCTAATTGATTATTTTTTCAGACTCTAAAACTATAATTTCAGTAATGCAATAACATATCCGTTATACTCTATTGTTTTATATGTACTGATCTGTAAAACGTATTATGTGTTAGAGGATGATATAAAACAGTTTATCATAAACACACTATCACTGAAGATCAGAAATCAATACGGCCGATCATCAGCATCGTCGTAAGCATCATCCGGATATGGCTGGTCGTCAGGATATGGTGATAAATCGTCTCCTTCGAAAGGTCTGATTTCTACCTCTTCTTCGTATGGCCGACATGAGTCGTCGACCATCCCCGCTGGCAGAGGTCCGCGACCATTGTCAAACGGTCGATATGCACCTGCTGGCTCTTCATACCCATACGGTCTGATATCCGGTGTTGGATATGGACAAATATCCGGATCTCCAAATGGTCGGATGTCCGGCTCCGGATACGGTCGGATGTTTGGATCAAAATACGGCTGGTTGTCCGGTTCATAAGGCCTGTTATCTGGAAAGTAAGGTTGGTTGTCCGGATAGTAGGGTCCAGAGTCGGGGTTAACGATTATGTCGACTTCAGGTGGCGGATATGGCGAAGGGTATGGATGCCCATCATCATAGCCATAGGGTCGTATGTCTGGTTCTACTACTACTACAACTTCTGGTTTAGGATCAGTATTTCCCATTATATGTATCTAGTGGGCTTGTGATAATAGCAAAAAATGTCAGATGTTTACATCAAAACAAGTGACTAGTCAACTTCAAATTACTTGTTGGTTAGCACTGGTGGCGTTGCCGGAGTAATAGCGATATTTACTTCAGGAACGACGTCCGTTACATCAGTGTTAACGTAGAAGTGCTATGCTCGTGTCTAGTTGAACCGTAGGCAAGGATGCGGGATTCTAAATAAATAAATTGGAATTGGAAAACATTAGTAGGAGCACATATTGAAAAATCAAGTACTGAAAGGTGTTTTTGAATAAGCATCCTTTGTAATGTTTTCTTACCATTATTTTCAAGGCGTATAAGGCTTTGTGTAATATATTAAAACTTATGATTATTTTAAACTTATTTATTTGAATATTAACAATGTACAACAATGACGTACCTTCGTGAGATGCCCTGAGAAGTTTCTGATTTGTTTGATGGCGGCAATAAAAAATAATGGCTGTCAGGATAGCCACAAGGAAAACAACAAATCCGATGCAGCTTCCAATCACTATGACGTTGAAATGGCTGAAAAGGATAAAACTTTTTAAATAAATAATATTATGTGTGTTTCTTCGAAACAATATTTAAAAAGAAAAACAAGAGTGCTTTTTGCAGGAGTATAACTTGAACTGCGCAATGGATGAAACCACTATGTTTAAGAAGCTGCGCTTTAACTTTCCATATACATAATACAATTTAATAAAGCACGTGCTCGTAACTAAATACTGAAAAAGAGATCCATTGAGCGCAACGAAAGCAAACAAGAGATAAAACTGAACCGACGACTCGGTTTGACCGAGTCTGCTCACGAGAGGTAATATTAGGTGCAACACCTCTCACACCGCTAGCACCGGCTTAGGTAGTATTCACCTATACGTCTCACACCACAATTAATTTTCCATAGGGTCCCATTGTAATGTTTTTGTTCGTGGCATAGAGATAAAAAAGATTTTGCAACATGTGTTTATGCTTAAATTCTTCATTGATCCAATATCTGCATGCTATTAACTTTTAACGAATATTTACCAGATTGAACTTTTTTTAATTTCATGTTTGCGTGATACCTATCAAAATTTTGACAAAAATACAACCCCGTGGAGATTAGATTCAAGGGAGATAATAGTGGTGTGAGTCCTATACTGACGTCATTTGCGGTGCGGTAATTCGGTGTGCATATAATCCTAATACATTTAGGAATTCACGAACCTTTGGAGACCCTTTTAAAAGTACATAGAAATATAAAACACACATTTTGAAAGTTTGGTACTGTTGTCCGGCGTGTCTAGATTGGGTCCTAAAACCTGGGTTTTGGTCCCTAGCTATATTATGCAAATCACCTGACCGGACTAGTTTTTCCCCCATAATTACAAGCGCCAAACACGAGAGATGATACTAGTATCGATCGAGGCGAGAATGGTATTCACCTTCAAAATCACACAGATTGGGCTCGGTGATCCCAAAGCCAGTAATTGATACCACTACTGGTTTGTAGTCGGACGACTTCTGTTTGTTTGTATGGTGTTTTACGTCATTTTCAACACATGCAAGGTTATATATGAAGGTCGATTTGTTGTGGTGGAGGCAGACCACCCGCTTTTCCTGGGTAGAACAAGTACTGTACACCGCCCGCCATCCGTAGGAATCGACAATTCATCACTTACAAGTCAAGCTCCCGTTGGGATTCGAAAGTGAGAGGCGAAAGTTTACGGGCGACTTTTACAACACCACACAGCACTAAACACAAGCGAATGTCAGTAAGGACTGAAAAGGGGATTATTTGGAAGCAAGGAACACAAGGAGAGAAAAGTAGCAACACAGATTGGGTTAGATGATCCTAATTGGACTAGTAAATAATTACACCACTGATTTGTAGTCGGTGCGACATTTTACAGTCGCCGCAAAACAGCACTAAACAAACGCTAGTGTGAATGGCCAACTGAAATGAGGTCCATTGGTAAAAACAAAGACAAACAAGAGAGAAAACACTCTGTTTTATTGAGTCTGCTCATGAGTAGTAATATACCGAAACATAAAATAAAGTGTGTAATCATACGTGCATAGTCAACTTCTTTATAAATATTACACTGCTGTAAATATTTAAGTCATATATGTTCAAACATCTAAACGTTATGTTTGAGAAGAAGTTTAACGTTTGTCATTCATACGAAATTCCAGAAAAAACAGCAATTAACAAATGGCTGTTTTCCCATTCAATTTTCAATTTATTTATTTTTTTGCTTTTTTTTTTTTAGTTGGAGGAACTCAATATAAGTTAGTGAAAGAGCTTTCCATACAAACGTATCACGCATACATTGTGTGTATTTTAAGACTTTTGATAAAAGTGTTATTACATCTTTTTCAATAGTTCTAAAAACAGATGTACACACATTTGTTTTGACCCGGTATGCTAGGTGTCCCACCAAAACCACTATCATCGGCTTAAGCGGTACTCTTAATTAACAAATATCATGCTTGTGGCGGTCATCGTATTATCAAGATTACATTCAAGTTCCAACCATAGTTACCATATACATGTACGAAGGATGTAATGATTGTCATATTTATTTATCAGATGAATTGAATTGATCTGAATTGGGTTTTAAGGCGCACCAACACATGAAAGGTTATATGGCGCTTAACAGGCATGAACATGCCAGGCTCATCCTCCATGTACATCGAGATAAAATATGGAAAATGGGCCTAGAATCCTCTCACCCTGAACTGCAGAGTTGCTGCAAATTCTACCGTAGAACCTCCATTTACGCTGGAGCCACGTTTATTGTGTTTCTGCCACTGCTATTTTGATGTGAGCGAGATGGCACCTGAAACAATGCACTGATCATGATCAAGACCTTTAATGAACACGAACAAAAAATGATAAAATGAACATGAATTTGGTGGGGGATTCTACCCCTCAGTCTACCCTTCCAAAGGTATCTGCAATGGCCTATTCTTTGCCCCGTGACCAAACGGGACCCCCGGGAACCACACGGGGCATTTATCAGATGAAACTGTGTACAATGATACATTGGTATACGTAATAGAACATTACAAACTAACCATACAACATGCATAATATGCCTAATACAGTAGTATAAAATAAACCACGTGACCATTGTCAATTGAGGGCAGAGCCAGACATCGAATGTTGGATCTTGAGAGTACTTGACCCATGGACAATTGAAGGCGGAGCCAGAAATTGAATGTCGGATCATGTGAGTTCTTAACGCATGAACAATTGAGTTCAAAGCCACAAAATTGAATTTGGATATTATGAGTACTTGACCTTTGGGCAATTGAAGGCATAATCAGACATTGAATGTTGGATCGTGTAAGTATTTGACCATTGGACAATGGAAAGCGGAACCAGAAATTAAATGTTGAATCGTGTATTTGACCAATGAACAATTGAAGGCACAACCAGACATTGATTGAATGTTGGATCGTGTGAGTATTTGACCGTTCGACAACTGAAAGCCGGAACCAGACATTGCATGTTGGATCGTGTGAGTATTTGACCATTGGACAATTGAAAGCGGAATCAGACATTGCATGTAGGATTGTGTGAGTATTTGATCATTGTACAATTGAAAACGGAACCAGAAATTGAATGTCGGATCTTGTGAGCACTTGACTCATGGACAAATGAGGACGGAGCCAGACATATAATGTTGGATCTTGTGAGAATTTGATCCATGGACAATTGATGGCGGAACCTTAAACAGAATGTTGGATCTTGTTCGCACTTGACTCATAAACAATTGAAGGTGGAATCAGAAAGAGTATGATGGCTCTTGTGAGCGCTTGACCATTGGATACGGAGCGAGAACTTTAAGGTCGGAGCATGTGCGCACTTGACACACGGACAATAGAAGACAGAGCCATACATCGACTGTTGGATATTATGCACACTTGATTGATGGACAAATAAAGGCAGATTAGACACTGAATGGTTGATCTTTCCTCCGGACTAATATACCTGATTATACAGCAGTATGCATTGTGGACGTCACCACAACAACCCGTCGTACACAATCGATGTCTGACTATATTAAATGCGTCAAGATAGTGACAGGTCTGGGAGTAAACACATGTACCTGAAATTGTAAAGAAGTACCGATGTATTTTTGTCTTTTTTATATTTCTTTTCATTAATCAATTATTCACTCAATCCAGAATACTGTTCATGTTATTTTATCTTATATATCTGTATCGCACAAGTAAAATAATTATAAATAATGCCTATGTAGGTATTTTCCCTAATAACCGATATTGTTAACATTTAATAAAGTTTAACCGGGATTTCCTTATCGCCTCCGAACATTGTGTGACTTCACTGAATTCAGTTAAAATGTATGATCATATAAACAGTATTACGAAAATACCTCTAAGCTAAAAGTCATGAAATTCAACCGCAGACTGACTCGGGCTTCAGTGGCCTTCAGCCCATGTACACCTTAATTTTATGAACAGTCATAAAATGCAGTTGTTGTTTTTTAGATAATGGAAAACTGGTACCCTTTCGAAATTTTAAATCAAGCTTTTGAAATTGAGAAATATTTTTATCATTATTTAGAAGAAAACAATGTAATTATCAATTGTTTAAAAGCTGAACTTTATGAATATTCGGCGATTTGTAAATACCTTTTCAAGAAGTCGTGTTTTTGTAACAACCAAACTATGTTACTTGTTTATGTGTGAGTCATATTTTTACATTGCCAGTTGAATATATATTTCATATTACTGCCAATGTTTACGCCATTTTGAGATTTTCTCAAAATTCAGATTGTTTCCGTTTTTTCGCGTGACATTTTAGAAGATATCCCTCCGAGGAGGGTTTGCGCATGAACAGCATGGTGATACGAATAGAGCTTTCAAACATAGCACATAGTTGTCCACGGCGCTATTATTGCATTATATACCCAATTTATAGCGCGTTGGAAACCCTGAGGACACGGGTTCAAACATCACCGGTGCCTCTGTGTTTCGTCAGAGCGTTCTGGCTGAAGGCACATTCCCTAAGCCTCGTCTGTCGGATAAGTACGTAATCCGGGCGGTCCCGTGTATCTTTAAAGAAACATATTGCTTGGGGCCTTGTTTCAGCCAAGGGTTTTTGTTACTTTTCAGACAAAATTCATCTGGTACCTAACTAAGTTCTATATCAGTAAAACAGACATTTTTAGTGGTAAATAAAATTGCTTTACTTTTCGAAATCGGTTGAGAAATAAAACAAAATTCTGGCGCCAAAGCTGTTTTTGATGGGGCATTTTCAATGCAAAATTCTGCCGTATGAAAAATTTAAAAAAAAAAAAAATGGAATTTTTATCCAAAAGTGGTTTTAAATTGTTGGATATTCGTATACACCCTGGATGTTTTATAGCAACATATGGAGGCTAAATGAAACTATTTGAAATTTCTTATTTTTCTGCTGTCCCACCAACAATGAATTTACATAGGAAAAGCCCCGATTTTCGAAACGAAGGTAGTTTTATTTACCACTACAAATGCCAATTCTAATGATATTTAAATTGCTGAAGCTACTGCAGAAAAACCTTTGCCTGAAGCAAGCGCCCCAAACAATAGGAATGTATTCGTAAGTAAAAGTAGGACAGGTTCCAGGATTCCTATGTATCCATCCTCTCTCTGTGTGCTGCTCTAAATAGCCTATAATGTGTTCACGAGCCGTTAAACAACAATTGATTACCTTACCATACAAATTAATGATAAACAAGGAAAACATATGCCGTTAAAACTCACAGAAGTCTATCATATAAAGGGACACACGTCAATCTTGATTTATTTAAAACTCAATGTGTCCCCTTAGTTTTTCTTCATAACTCACTCGCTCACAAATCATTATATTTCAATAGTTCAAAATACAAACTTTTTTTGAATATTCCTAATTGTTGATTATATTTCACATTGATATATAGTATATTTACTGGAATACATTATTCAAGTAATTGCCAGTTTAAAGTTTAATGTCACTTTAATACCGCATAAATAACTCTAGGTTCAATTTGTAACTCTTGTTAAATCCGTCAAGATTGCCTTTTAAATTATAAACTGACGTTTGTTTGTTTGTTTGTATGGTGTTTTACGTCATTTTCAACACATGTAAGGTTATATATGACGGTCGATTTTTTTTTGGTGGAGGCCACCTTTTCCAGGGTAGAACCAGTACAGTACACCTCCCACCATCCGCAAGAATCCATACTTCCCCACTTACAAGTCGAACTCCCAGTGGGATTCGAACCCGCTGCGGCGAGAGGCGAAAAGGTTTAAAACGCAACGTCGTTAACCCCTCGGTCGCCACGGTGACGCTATTAAACCCGCATCATATCATAAAGAAAGGGAATCTGAAGACTGGAGACAGGAGCGACTAAAATAAACGAACAAATTCAATACAATGATAGAATAAATAACCTAATAAACTGGTCTTACCAGTCCATATACAGCCTATCAAAAGTAAAATAAAAACAAAATGTCGAAATGTTTGTAAATGACGCAAAGACATATCATATTATTGAACGGGAGTCTGAGAAGGAAAGAATAAAATAAAAGAACAAGTAAAAAGACAAAATAATAAAATAGACTTACCAATCAATAAACAGCCTATCAAAAACAAAAAATAGCTACAATTTCGAATGTTTGTAAATAGTAGCATCATACACATGTGACATTAATTACGCACATGATGAAGATCGATCATGAAAACGGATTCTGCTTTTCCGGGGTCGTTAATCACAATAGATTGTAATTGATTGATATTTGTGATGTACAGCATGTACTTACACTTGTGAAAGGAAACCGTACGCGGATGCAGTTTTCGGCAGGAGAGGTCCAACATACTTTTTTTTTTTTTAATATTATTGATTTTTTCTTCAAGTATCGTGGGGTGGGGTTGGGGTTGGGGTGGTGGTGGGGTCCAACGTCAATATTTAACTTTGTTTATGGATCCGGCCCCACGATCCCCCGTTAAAATCCGGTATATATCCTAGTGTGCCAAACAATTACTTTTAACATACCCATACACATCATACACAAGTTTATTTATGTGTACGACTCGAATAATAAAAATACTAAACCGCTTAATTTCACTTCCAAATTTAAGCTATTGAGGTCATAAAAGTATGCATGTGTGCAGATAAAAAGTTTAGATTTATTCACGGGTACCTATAAAATCCATTATTGAATATGCATAGTCAGAGACATAATAAACCACAAGTATATCTCTGGTAAAATGAATTAAGAGTCGGTTACTATTGCCAGCGATAACTCTAGGGCGTTGATATGGTAGTTATAGAGGTTTGATTTGCAACATATGTACACCTTCATATCTGATCTAGAATAAGGAAGTTTCAACTTGATTTTAATCAAGTAAATATAATTTATTGAAATATACATCCTGTTAGAGGTCGTCTCAATTGTTTCAGTTCACTTATTCATTTTTAAAATGGCGACAGGGAACAAAAATTGGATTATTCTTCTTCAGATTCTGGGTAGGTTTACTTAAATATTATTATATTCTATTTCTCATTCTGTTTTTTTCTTACATGAGGTTAGTATGACGTTAATTGTACACTATTGGGTTCGTTCAGGGTTCTCCCATCGGCAACCACGTTGGTTGGCCACCGATGGTAACATTTGTTACCAACGAGGCCACCGATACTACCTCAGGTGTAGAGTCGCGGGAATATTGGTTACCAACGGTCTACCTATCGGCAAAAGACGGTGACCGGTTACCGAGAGTGCTTTCGGTGGTAGGGTCCTGGTTCCTTGGATCCCTTAAAGTAATGATCATAGTTCCACAGATTACTAAAAGTAATTTTTAAGACTGTCTCTTCAACAAGGCCTTTGGTCCTTTAAAGAAACTAACCCATCAAATAACAGCAAAAGTACACTACAAAACCGTTTATTAAACTCTATCCAGGTGTTCGGGTAATATAATAATGTATATTTGCCGAATGAATGTATATGATTATTCAAGGGTTCTTAAAATACCCGTAACTGATCATGCGTAAACTGAATTATGTATTGATAACTCTTCATTCGACGCTCTAGTTTTGGGGTTTGACCTGGCTGGTAAAGGCGTTTATTTGTGACTAGAGTTTGGATTTCCAAAATATGTTATATGTATACGTCGTAGTCAGTAGGTTTAGAAACTGTATACATGTGTTGCATGATTTGCCACGTGATTACGGGATAGGGACTTTAAAGTAATTGCCAATTTTCCCCAGATCCCTAAAATAATTGGTATTGTTTCCCAGATTACACAGAACCCTATATATAAGTGCTTCGAGAGTCAACGTGCTATCTGGAAAAAATGTGTGTGGGTTTCCCCGGCAGTTTTGTATGGACGAAATTAATAGCAGTACAACTACATTATCCTAAGGTCAACAACAACACAAATAGGGTTGTTTCTGCTAGTCTGACATTTTTTGCTATTTTTTACCCCAAAAAAACTTTTATGAATAAAAAGATAAATGTTATCTCTGATTTTTCATCTGAGATAACATTTATTTATTTATTTATTTATTCATAAACATTTTTTTTTGGGGTAAAAAGTTGCAAAAAATGTCGGACTGGCAGAATCAACCCTATTTGGGTTGTTGTTGGCCTTAGGATAGTGTAGTTGTACTGCTATTAATTGTATATACATCTATTTTCCAGCTGTCTTGGTTGATGCGACAGAAGGCTACACGTGTTCTTATGTTGACGTATATGGTCGTTTTCGCTATGTATACTGTTCGTCCGGCGCGTGTTGTGGATCCTACACAAACAGATATTGCTGCAACTATTAGTAAGTATATATGACTCAAACCATATGATTAAACGGTAATATTAACGTTTTAAATTTTACCACATGAAGATGATCATATTTAATCGCCATTTTTATTCGACAATTTCAGCGCAGTTTTCGCCCTTTTTTGGACCCATTTCTGGCCGCAGCTTGTCGTTCAGTTTTGAACGGATTCGATTCTAATTTGGTAGGATTCTTTGCCATAATGTAAAGATAATCATGTTAAATCGACATTTTGATTCGATATTTAGCACAAGGGTGTTAAGCAGTATGATCATGCACGCTCAAATTGTTTAACAGTTGTTTAACAACGTTTACTGTATGTATACTTTGAATATGTCATTTCAGTAGCGTTGGTGGTGTTGTGGGAGGGGTAGTTGGATTCGTCATATTTGTTGCCATAGTGGCAGGAATTATCTCGTGCTGTTGCTGCGCGTGTTGCCCTGGTTACCGTTATCGTTACCGTAACAACGGCACCATCATAACTACTAGAAGCACCGATCCATTGTTTGTCCAAGCAGGTTAGTACAATTCGTTGGTGTCACTATTGAGTTGAACTGGGAGTTTACGGCGCACCAACACAAAAAAGGTTGCAAGTAAGTAAGTAAGTAAGTAAGTAAATTGTTTATTATAGTGACATGTGTACAAGTAACAACATAATTTTCAAATATATAACATGGATATTACACCCGATCCAATGGACCTATAAGTCACCTTTTCAAACTTTTCATATAATTAACGTGATATACTAAAGATATATATAAAAATATATTATTTACAAAATCTACGCTCCGGATATCATACTCATATCAATTTAAGTTAAATATAAAATGCCAACGTTGTATGTCGCCAACAGGAATGAACATTCCAGGCTCACTCTCCATTTTCTTTGTAAAGACATTGCAAACCATAGTCATAACGGCCTTATGGAGCATTATTACATTTTATCACATAACATGCGGTGTGGGTGTGTAATAACACCATCCACTACTTTCGATATTCCACTAGTGGTATAACATAACGTTAATGACGTCATGGACGTCACGTTAATGTACATGTGACGTTATAAGTTATGTGATAAATAGAATCTAACATTCGTTCTCCTTCATTATTGAATTTATTAAACTCGTTAGCAAAAATAATATTATGCTCGGCAAGAGCCTCGCATTATATCATTTTGCCAACTCGTTTAATAAATTCAATAATAAATGAGCACTCATGTAAGATCCTCTATTTACTTTATTTATATATAAAAACAACAAAATTCCCTACAATGTTAATAAATAAATGTATAAAATTATGGAAATATTTTTTAAAAGATAAGTGTACTTATGAAAACAGCGATCAAACTATTCATTATTTACTAAAACCTTAGTTTACTAAACCCTTAATTACTAAACATTTAATTACTCTTTAGTTTATTAAGATTTAAAAGCGTTAATATAAGAAATCTTTGATTAACTAAACCTTTAATTTACCCTTTAATTTATTAAAGTTTATTGATCCTTTTATCTTAACCATTAATTGAACCTTTAAGTAAATGAACTTTTAATTTCATTCCATTATCTAGGCCCGAACTATTCTTCTACGGTGACTACTGCTTCAGCTGGTCCACCATACAGCGGTCAACCGGCGGGGGCCTACACAGGACAGCCGGCCGGTGCATATACCGGACAACCGGCCGGCGGATACAAGCCACAACCACCCGCATATCAAGCGTGATGAGGGTGTGATCATAGTTGAAGAATTGGATTACATATAGAGATGCCTTGCTTTAAACGGACGTATATTAAAAGTGCCTTTTGACATACCTTGTGTAAATGATTTCAAATAAAGTTATACTTTCTGTAACCGATATAGTTTTACTATACACTCTTTATGTATTCAGATGCATTTCCTTTATTTACTGTTTCTCATTTGATACAAACGTTGAATTCGCATAACTCTTTAAACAACCAATTAAACCAGCTGAAAATGCAAACCCTGTTAGGTAGGCCTACTTATGGACAGATACTGCTATAATTTGCCTATTTATACATGAAAGGGTTAACTGTGCCAATGCATGTATTGTTACAGTTACACTGTGCCTATGCATGTATTGTTACAGTGGAACCGTAACGATACACGCATAGGCACAGTGCAACCGTAACAATGCATGCATAAACACAGTGTTACCGTAACAATGCACGCATAGGCACAGTGTAGCCGTAACAATACACGCATAAACACAGTGTTACCGTCACAATGCATGCATATGTGCAGTGTTACCGTAACGATACAGGCATAGGCACAATGTAACAGTAACAATACAAGCATATGCAGTGTAACCGTAACAATACACGCATAGACACATTGTGACCGTAACAATGCATGCATAGGCGCAGTGTAACCGTAACGATACACGCATAAGCACATTGTAACCGTAACAATGCATGCATAGGCCCAGTGCTACAGTAACAATACATACATAGACACAGCGTAACTGTAACAATACATGCATAGGCACAGTGTAACCGTAACAATGCATGCATAGGCACAATGCAAACGTAACAATGCATGTATAGGCACCGTGCGACCGTAACAATGCATGCATAGGACAGTTCAACCGTAACAATGCATGCAGAGGCACAGTGCAATCGTAACAATACATGCATAGGCAGGAGTCATGACGAAGACTTTACTTGAGCAGGACAAACATGACAAAATGAAGAAGAATTAAGATGAATTGTACCCGTCTGCCAGGGTAGACAGCGGCCTTTTTCTTACCTGGGAACCATGCGGAACAATGGTTAATTGAAAGGAATTATATATACTGTAGCGCCATATAATATATACACGTATAATGTCGTTAAAATTGTATTATATAAAGAAAGAAAGAAAGAAAGAAAGAATGAAAGAAAGAAAGAAAGAAAGAAAGTGCGGAACAGTGGTTAATTGAAAGGAATTATATACACTGTAGCGCCATATAATATATACATGTATATTGTCGTTAAAAATTGTATTATATAAGGAAAGAAAGGAAATAAAGAAAGAACGAAGAACTAAAAGAAAGGAAGAAAGATAAAAAGACAGAAAATAAAAAAGAAAGAATGTTGTCGTCTTCATCGATCTTGATCTAGGTAGGACCTTACAATTTTCATAATAATAGATGCATTAAGTCTTATACGACTCATGAACATATTTATGATATTGATTCTTAAATTGCAGACAAAATGTAGATACAATGATGTGACAGTGTCATCAAGAAATGCATATGATACATATCCGTGATGAGGAATTATATATCACTTACGTACACAGCTATAATACATTACCGAAGACAACAGAAGGGGAAGCAAAGCAACTCTCTGTTCTGTCCGAACTCTCTTCTCTTCAGTCTTCATATTCTTCTTTCAAACCTTACATAATTCTTTTATCATCTGCATACTAACTATACTCTTCTATACTTTCGAAAAATCGGAGTTAACTCTCTTTTCAATAACCTTCGTCCGTAAACAAGAAAATCATTTCATTAAATATAAACTGTATTGTAAATAGTGCTTTATAGACAACGAATATTGTATACCATCTACTAATGCTCTTTAAATGAAAGATGAAATAAAACATTGTATAACAAAAATAAAATCAAAAAATAAAATTTAAAAAAATCATAAAATATCAAACAATTATTTCTTTATATGAGATTATTGACATGAATTATTTAAGCGGGCTGACACAAAACAGTATTGAATATTCATAATACTGGAATTCTGAGAAACATGTAAATGTGTTGCTCTTCGAGATCTTTCATCCCTATTGTATACATAATTATGTCCTAGACGTTCATTCAAGATCGATACAAATACATCCACTACACCCTGTAATAACCATACCCAGTAAAACAATGACCTCCAATTCTATTTATTTGGTAGTTTAAGCAGTTACCAGCAAAAACAGCATTAACGCCACGTAAACAAGAGAGGTATGCCCTGTAGCGCCGCATAGAGCTCCTAACGCATACAGCTCCCCGAGGAGCCATATGCGTCGATTAAAGAACTGCATACAGCTCCAGTCCCATAGAGCTTCCGAGGAGCTCAATGCGTCAAAATGCCCGATCGTCCCGCATTCCGTTTCCATTTTATTAAATATCAACTACTACAACATAAACTACTGAATATTTTTACTGCAAGTTCTACTCCTTAATTCCTAAATCAACATCATCAAGAACAACAAATCACCATCATTGTGGACGTAATCATCATCATCATCATCATCATCATCATCATCATTATCATCATCAACATCATCATTATCAACATCATCATGGTTAAATTATTCTGAGCAGCATATATAGACAACATTTTATAATGGAGATGATATCGAGTATCTGTGGGTCATACTACACCAATTCATTTTCCATAGAAGTATAGGTACATTATAGCCCTAAGCTCTGTACTGTGTTTCCTAATATAAGAAGCTATATTTTCGCTTACTTGTTTTGAAAAACCTATCTTAGTTTTATCAAAAAAACATACACAAACCATACATTGAGTATAACATACACAAACCATACATTGAGTATAACATACACAAACCATACATTGAGTATAACATACACAAACCATACAAACATACACAAACCATACATTGAGTATAACATACACAAACCATACATTGAGTATAACATACACAAACCATACATGAGTATAACATACACAAACCATACGTTGAGTATAACATACACAAACCATACATTGAGTTTAACATACACAAACCATACATTGAGTATAACATACACAAACCATACATTGAGTATAACATACACAAACCATACATTGAGTATAACATACACAAACCATACATTGAGTATGTAACATACACAAACCATACATTGAGTATAACATACACAAACCATACATTGAGTATAACATACACAAACCATACATTGAGTATAACATACACAAACCATACATTGAGTATAACATACACAAACCATACATTGAGTATGTAACATACACAAACCATACATTGAGTATAAACCATACATTGAGTATGTAACATACACAAACCATACATTGAGTATGTAACATACACAAACCATACATTGAGTATGTTTTGAAAAAGCTTTTTGGGTCGGATGGTGCTGACCCACCTACTTGCATGTAGAAACATGCAGAAAATGCTTTATAATGATTGTGATAATGATGATTATTATTGTGATGATGATGATGATTATTGTGATGATGATGATTATTATTGTGATGATGATGATAATTATTGTGATGATGATGATAATTATTGTGATGATGATGATGATGATTATTGTGATGATGATGATGATAATTATTGTGATGATGATGATGATTATTATTGTGATGATGATGATAATTATTATTGTGATGATGATGATGATTATTGTGATGATGATGATTATTATTGTGATGATGATGATGATGATGTTTGTGATGATGATAAAGATGATTGTGAAGATGATGATGATGATGGATGATGATGATGATGATGATGATGATTGTTATGTTATGTATCAATGTATAAGAATGACAGTTCATGTATTCTATCTTTATTGAACCATATAGATGTATGCAGTAAGAATGCTAGCATTAGAATGTTATCAAAGTGGACAGCATGGGCTTTCCAAGATAAGGGAGGAACCAAGAGGCGGGGCTTATCAGTCAGTACATAAATGCAATAGACATATTGTAACACCTCTCTCCTGAGGAAACAAGGCATATAATACATGAAATAGTTACAGGAAGCAGAATGAAATTAATAAACAAGTGGGCGTTGTCAGTTTAAAAGATCACGGGAATAGCACCTTCTTATCACTTCCGGGCGGTCCCGTGTATCGGTCTATCCTCCGAGCACGTTAAAGAACCATAGGAATCTATTCGATAATAAGAGTAGGGCAGGTTCCCGGATTCCTATGTATCCTTCCCCTCTCTCTGGGGCGGCTCTGAATAACCTATACTGTGTTGATGAGCCGTTAAACAACATTCAATTATTATCACTTCCTGGTAATCCTTTGATTAGCTATTCACACTTCTATGGTTAGTTAGTTTACACCATTAACGATGTTCTCACATTCAAGTTTATTAGTACCACTTCCTGAGATAAACATTGTCCATGAAATGCTGATGAAATCTTATCTCTCATGTGGCTTGTGCTAGCCTGCTGAGCTGATTGATGATAATTATAATGTACTGGTCAGTTTCACATTGACTCAATTACTTTCTGTTTAACTGCCCTTCCTGACCTTGTTATGTATTAATTTGAACTTGGTTCTGAAATAGGTTTTGCAGAGATTTGTGGCGAATATCTTTCTTTGACTTGGGGTTCCAATTGGGATAAATCATTTTCAAAGGGAGTCTGTATTTCAGAATCAGCTGTTTCTTGGTTTGGGATCGACTCATTTGTGCCTATTTCTCCTGTACACAGCACCATCTTCCGTTTGAATTGAATATGAACGTTCATTGTGTTTGTTTACGACTACTGCCTTTTTCCAAGTTTTATTTTTCTGTTGTATTCTAGCAGAATCGCCAACTTTAAGGGGTATCAGGGGTTTTGTATTTCGGTCGTAATAAACCTTTTCTTTTTGTTTGTGTGACTGAATTTTTTCTTTGACTAGAGAGTGGGGTACTGCGTGAGGAATGAGGTGTTCTTGTACAGTGGGGAGAACTGAGCGTAATTTTCTGCCCATGAGTAATTCTGAGGGACAGAACCCTATCTCTTTAAGCGGAGTGACTCTATACTCAAGAATGCCAAGCAATGCATCCTTTCCACTTGACTTTGCTTTCGTTAAGATTTTCTTGCAGATACTGACATATTTTTCTGCAAGTCCGTTGGACCTTGGATGGTAAGGATCTGACGTAATGTGACTGAAATCCCATTCATTTGCAAAATTTGCAAATTCCTGAGAAGCATAACAGGGACCCGAATCCGAGACTACTTTCTCAGGTATGCCAAAACGGCCAAATATTCCTTTCATACGATTGATAACAGTATTACTTTTCATGTTGGGGAGTTCCTTGACCTCGAAGTATCTACTGTAATAATCGACCACAACAATGTAATTCTTGTTGTCCCATGTAAATAGATCAGTGGCAACTGTCTGCCAGGGATAATCAGGAATGTCATGGGATATTAGGGGTTCCTTAGGGTTTGAATTTCTGTGTTCCAAGCAGACAGAACAATTAACTACCATTTCAGTTATGTCCGCTGAAATGCGTGGCCAGAACAGTAATTCTCGGGCCCTTAAGAGACATTTTTCTGTACCAATGTGGCCAGTGTGAATTATTTCAAGCATTCTTGGTCTTCATTCTTGGGGTATGACAATTTTCTGACTTTCATGATCAACCCATCTATCACTAATAATTCGTCCCGAAAATTCCAGAAGTCCAACATTTGGGGGTGACATTGAGATAGTGTGCTTAAAAACACTAAATTGTTTGTCATTTTCAGTTTGTGTTTTTAATTCCTGTAATTTTCTGTCACTTACAGGTAAGCTTGACATGACCATATTGACCTGTACATCCATACATACACATAGGTCTGGGTATGTGTCGCTTAATGATTTACGGGAAAGCGTGTCGGCAACAGGTATCTGTTTCCCAGGTACATGAGTGCTTTTAGATTTTTTATCATGTTCCTGCCTACTTTTTCCAAAAACGCATATGTCGTCTACTATTGCAACGACACCGTTTAGACCCTCAAAGCAGTCATCCATTTTCCTCTGAAATTCATCTCCAGATGACTTAAGCCCGAACGGCAGCCTTAAGTATCTGTATCTACCAAACATGGTATTGAATGTTGTTAGAAATGACGACTCCTCTGACAGTTTTATTCCCCAGAAACCTGATCTGGCATCAAGTTTCGTGAAATATGTTGCACAGGAAAGCTTGGGTAGAATGTCTTCTAGTGTTCTCATGGGATAGTGAGGACGAAGGATATTTTTGTTCAATTCCTGGGAATCAAGACAAATGCGGAGTTTTCCTTGTTTCTTTTCCACTATGACCATAAAATTTACCCAATATGTAGGTTCATTCACTTTAGCAATGACACCTATTTGTTCCATACGGGCCAGTTCCGCTTTGCACCTGTCCTGGGCGGGTGTATTACAGGAGTTGCATTTGGATCAAGGTGTATTTTGCACTCCCCAGGGAAATTACCTATGCCCTTAAATACCTCAGAATGTTCACTTAGGACGGATGCATTTGTTAGAAATGTCTGAGAGTTGTCAGTCTCAACAGTGTATGTAAGCTGAATGAGCCCAAATTCTATACATGATTGTAATCCAAACAAGGGCGGTGACCTCGTATTGACAACATGAAATGTGACCTCTTCTCTGTGACCTGTGCTGGAATGAAAACATGACAGAGTTACGCAGCCTTTAAGGTCAAGTGTGTTCCCATTATAAGCTGATAATGTTGTAGCTGACTTGCTAAGAGCCAATTTAGCATCAAGATTCTGAAATACAGAGTATGGTAAAATGTTGACCTGGGCGCATGTGTCAACCTTGAATTTAACAAGACGAGCTGTAGGGCCTACCTGAATCCCTGCAAATACCTGTCCATTGGTAATTTTAGATTCCACACTATCAACCAATAAATCCATATCAGACTTGAATAAATAATCTGGTTCACAGTTTTCCATTACCTCTACATCATTTACGTTTTTGGAACGACACTGTTTGGAAAAATGATTCCATTTTTTGCACGAATGACATTGTTTCCCTTTAGCGGAACACTGAAAGCTGATATGTGTCTGTCCGCAGTTTCCGCATATTTTGGAAATGTCTTGTCGTTGGTTGCTGCTGTTGGTTGTGTTCCTGCTGATGCTAGTGGTCTGCTGGTCCTTGGTGCTACCGGAAGCGGCTTGTGGCTTTCTCCGTTGTGGCTGAAGTACTGCGTGTACTGTGGACGCCACAGTTGATGGCTGGTTCATAGTACGTAACTGCTCTTGGGCGTACTCGAAACTTTGCCAAATCTGGGTTGCTCCATCCAAAGTCAGTTTTTCTCCCTCGTTAATGAGTTTTCCCCTGACTTTTAGTAAAGTTACACCGAAAACTATCCTATCCCGGATCATTTCTTCCGGATTTGTGTATAAGTAATCCTGAGCTAAAAGTTTGAGTCTCGTTATAAACTGTTCCATCGTGTTTTCACCTTGGATTTCATTATTGAATTTAAACCTGGAGAACACAGGATTAAGCCTGTAAGTGCTTTTTTATTGCTTCGCATATTGACGTCATATTAGATCTCTTTTCTGCAGTCAAAGACAAAGTATTGTAGATGTCTCTGCCTTTTTGCCCGATCCATAGAAGAAGATATGTAATTTGTACAGCCTCATCTTTCTCCTTTAATGCACCTTTGAATATAAGGTCTGCATGTTAGTGGAATTTCCTCCATGCGTCTGGTAAATTGGTGGAATTCCACTCCACGGTTGGTATTGGTATACCACTTAAATCCATTTTCATATCGTGAATGTTTAAAATTCAGTCTGAATATAATATTTCTTATTTAAATGTATATTCCTGAATGTTCAAAATTCACTATTAAATCCGTTTGTTCTGACACCATGTTATGTTATGTATCAATATACAAGAATGACAGTCTATGTATTCTATCTTTATTGAATCATATAGATGTATGCAGTAAGAATGCTAGCATTAGAATGTTATCAAAGTGGACAGCAGGGGCTTTCCAAGATAAGGGAGGAACCAAGAGGCGGGGCTTATCAGTCAGTACATAAATTCAATAGACATATTGTAACAATGATGATGATGATGATGATGATGATTATTATCATCATCATCATAGTGATGGCCCTATCGTATTAACGAGACTAAAAAGGAAAGCCCTATCGTGTTAACGAGGCCAAATTATAGCATATTTCAAATACTCAAGGGCCATTACTCCGCTGTTACTGGTTTGATCTAGCTGGTTTTCGAACTTTTCTGAGCTTTTATTGAGATTTACAATCTGGTAAAGTATGGTAAAGATCGGATAAAAAATGAAGGCACTATGGTGTTAACGAGGACAAATGATAGCATATTTCGAAAACTCAAGGGCCATAATGTCGGTGTGAATAGTCCGATCTACCTGACTTTCGAACTTTTCTAAGCTTTTATTGACATTAACAATCTGGTAAAGTATGGTAAAGATCGGATAAAAAATGAAGGCACTATCGTGTTAACGAGGACAAATGATAGCATCTTTCGAAAACTCAAGGGCCATAATGTCGGTGTGAATAGTCCGATCTACCTGACTTTCGAACTTTTCTGAGCTTTCACTAATATCAACAATCTTGTAATGTTTGAAAAAGATCGGATAAAAAATGAAGGCACTATCATGTTAACGAGAACAAATTATAGAATATTTCCGAAAACCCAGAGTAAATCGTCCGATCTGGCTAGTTTTCGAACTCGTCCTAGCTTTCATTGATATCAACTATCTGGTACAGTTTGAAAAAATATCGGATGAAAAATGAAGTCCCTATCGTGTTAACAAGGCCATGTCCTATCGTATTAATAAGCGGCACAATTATGGCATATTTCATTTCTTATTTAAGATGATGTCTCTTGTCTCACGATTTAACAAAACAACAGTCCAATCAATCACCTTTGTCTTTTAATTTAACGTCTTATTATCTACCACCTAACTGCAAGTATATAATCTATGCGACAACTGGAATAACCTGTCAGCAATCAAACATTCAATAAATGTAGGATTAAATGGATATTAATTTATTTTCCCCTTTAATAGAAAATTGTGCAGACTGCTGCCATCTTGGCCACAGGCAGACGGCGCGTACCCTACCCCGCCCACACCCTACCCCCCTCTACTACCCCCTCCCCCTCTACTACCCTCTCCCCCTCTCTACTACCCCCTTCCCACCTGTTTCTCTACTACCCCCCTTAAATATGTTTTCAATAAACTGTTCTACTTGGTTTTCAATGAAAAAAAAAATAAATAAATAAATACTCTCTATACCATATAAAGGTCTCTGACTCTTTAATAAAAACTGATAAAAACAGCTATAGACCTCGCTTAAAGCCTTGCTGTGCTTGTATTTTTGGTCACAGCATCGTCATTCCGATTCGAATCAATAGGGTACATATTATAACAAATAGCCACAACACTGATTTCTTCAATGTGTACTTTATATCGCATCAGCGAAACGTTAAAGACGTTTGAAAGTAGGTCGACTTCGATCTGACCTAAGCAATGCATTTTCTATGGACATGGTACGGTAGTGGGAAATATCTATCTGCGACGACTCTCGCATAAATATGCAACGTGATCGTTGAAAGAAAACCGTTTAACAACACTCACCGGTACGAAGAACTTCCAGGAGTAATCACAGACGCTGCAATCGAGTTCTTTCGCAAACGGTTATTTGTTTATCGTTTCGATTCGCCATGTTGAATTAAATTACTGGTTTCCCTGTTACCTTTATACTTACGATATGAAGCTGGGTACAAGGCGACCGGAAATGAGACTGGACCAATCCGGGTGACTTATTTTCAACATGGCGAATCGAAACGATAAACAAATAACCGTTTGCGAAAGAACTCGATTGCAGCGTCTGTGATTACTCCTGGAAGTTCTTCGTACCGGTGAGTGTTGTTAAACGGTTTTCTTTCAACGATCACGTTGCATATTTATGCGAGAGTCGTCGCAGATAGATATTTCCCACTACCGTACCATGTCCATAGAAAATGCATTGCTTAGGTCAGATCGAAGTCGACCTACTTTCAAACGTCTTTAACGTTTCGCTGATGCGATATAAAGTACACATTGAAGAAATCAGTGTTGTGGCTATTTGTTATAATATGTACCCTATTGATTCGAATCGGAATGACGATGCTGTGACCAAAAATACAAGCACAGCAAGGCTTTAAGCGAGGTCTATAGCTGTTTTTATCAGTTTTTATTAAAGAGTCAGAGACCTTTATATGGTATAGAGAGTATGTATTTTTTTTTTATTTTTTTTTTTTCATTGAAAACCAAGTAGAACAGTTTATTGAAAACATATTTAAGGGGGGTAGTAGAGAAACAGGTGGGAAGGGGGTAGTAGAGAGGGGGAGGGGGTAGTAGAGGGGGAGGGGGTAGTAGAGGGGGTAGGGTGTGGGCGGGGTAGGGTACGCGCCGTCTGCCTGTGATCTTGGCATCTTGGCCGAACCGGAATTATATTGCACATGTTCAGGTTCATGATGTTGCATGTTGGAAAAAAAAACATAGACAATGCGGGGATAAAAAACAATTACATTCAAATTCTTTAACTAATTGCTTAACTTCATGAGGTTGATTTAAAAAGATTATTTGGAGATACTTAGCCACGCGGTTTAAAACTGTTGACGACCTTGAAAGTTGAATCGGTGTCCATACATGATATCTGGTATATCGTGACGTCAGCGAAAACAAGACCCGTACGAAATATTGCGAATGTTTAGCGTGGTAATCTGATTTATCACCGTTCGAACTTTATCACTAAATTACTTGGCGTTTCGTTAAATGGTTTATGTATATATGGAATTATTTCAAACGACACTAGACGGTTTCTTTCGTCATTAAATGGTTTCATTTGACACTGTTTCAATGCGTTTCACTGTTTGATAATATTAACTAAATGAAATGTAGTTTTACTATTTAAAAAGATATATTGTATGATCTGTGTTTTTACTAAACTATTTCAAAAGACACCAGACGGTTTCGATGGTCATTAGATGGTTCCAGTTGATACCCATTCTAATGTTTCATCGTTATACAAATGTTACAGTGTGGTTTGGATTTGTGTTAAATGAGTTCATAAGTTATTAGATGGTTCGAACGCTTTCTTTAAACGGTTTCATCTATTATTTAATGATTCGTGTTTTCATCAAACGGTTTACACTTTTATTGAACGGTCTGAAAAAGTACATTACATGGTTTAATAAGACGTTAAATTAAAAGACAAAAGTGATTGAATGGATTGTGTTTTGTTAAATCGTGAGACAAGAGACCATCTTAAGTAAGTTATATGTTTTGATGGTTTTGGCCGCCCATAGAACTCGCAAATACGTGACTATTTCAATGATATCGTTTTATTATGAACGTGAAGTTGGCAGTAGCAGTAGCAGCAGTAGCAGTAGCTACTGCTACTGCTACTGCTACTGCTGTTACTGCCAGCAGTAGCAGCAGTAGCAGTAGTTACTGCCAGCAGTAGCAGCAGTAGCAGTAGTTACAGCCAGCAGTAGCAGCAGTAGCAGTAGTTACTGCCAGCAGTAGCAGCAGTAGCAGTAGTTACTGCCAGCAGTAGCAGCAGTAGCAGTAGTTACTGCTAGCAGTAGAGCACCATCTCTGTAGGTATATTCATCGCAAGTGTTTTCTTTGCGCATTATGTTGTTCCTACTTTCCACCATCATATTTACCAGACAACCTCTTTCGCATATTTCGCAACAATCATATGTTCCTACTGCTATTGCTACTGCTACTGCTACTGCTACTGCTACTGCTACTGCTACTGCTACTGTTAACTACTGCCAGCAGTAGCAGCAGTAGCAGTAGCTACTGCCAGCAGTAGCAGCAGTAGCAGTAGCCACTGCCAGCAGTAGCAGCAGTAGAGTCAATAGTCATCTTAATTACGACGATATATGATCATTTATATATGATATTTCTTTACGCAAGTATGTTGTTTCTACTTTCCCACCATCATGTTTAGCAGACAACCCCTTTCGCATCTTTCGCAAACATCATATGTTTGCTTCTGCTAATGCTAATGCACCTGCTACTGCTACTCCTAACTACTGCCAGCAGTAGCAGCAGTAGCAGTAGCTACTGCCAGCAGTAGCAGCAGTAGCAGCAGTAGCAGCAGTAGAATCAATATCATCTTAATTACGACGATATATGATCATCGGTTTTCTTTGCGCAAGTATGTTGTTTCTACTTTCCTACAATCATGTTTAACAGACAACCCCTTTCGCAACCGTCATATGTTTGCTACTGCTATTGCTACTGCTACTGCTGTTTGATTGAAAGTTCGAAAGTATTAAAACACGTCTGATCGTCGGATAACGAGTGTTGCCGGCGTGCAGATCAACATCATAGACACGCTGGCGCAGCGTTTTTTAAAAGCCTTTTGATAGTGCTACTAAAATCATACCATTTCAGACCGTTTATCACAGTTTTGGTTCTACTGCTGTATAATTGGAAGTTCCAAAGTAGTCAAAAACACGTCTGGTCGTCGGATAACGAGTGTTGCCGGCGGGCAGATCAACATCATAGACACGCTGTCGCAGTTTTTATCAAAACCTTTTGATAGTGCTACTAAAATCACACCATTTGAGATTGTTTATCGCAGTTTTTGTTCTACTGCTGTAGTACTGAAGTCGAATAACGGTACATTTGAACGTGCGTTTTCTGTCGGATAACGAGTGTTGCCGGCGGGCAGGTCAACATCATAGACATGCTGGCGCAGTGTTTTTTTAAAGACCTTTGCTAGTGCTACTAGAATCAACCTATTTGAAATTCTTTATCAACGTTTTAGTTCTACTGCTGTGTTACTGAAGTTTGCACTGAAATAGACTCGAAATGGCGTTTTTGTCGGGTTTCGGATGTTGCCGGCGGGCAGATCAATATCATAGACACGCTGGCGCAGTGTTTTTTTAAAGCCTTTTGGTTGTGCTACTAAAATCACACCATTTCTGACCGTTTATCACAGTTTTGGTTCTACTGCTGTATGATTGAAAGTTCGAAAGTAGTCAAAAACACGTCTGGTCGTCGGATAACGAGTGTTGCCGGCGGGCAGATCAACATCATAGACACGCTGTCGCAGTTTTTTATCAAAGCCTTTTGGTAGTGCTACTAAAATCACACCATTTGAGATTGTTTATCGCAGTTTTTGTTCTACTGCTGTAGTACTGAAGTCGAATAACGGTACATTTGAACGTGCGTTTTCCGTCGGATAACGAGTGTTGCCGGCGGGCAGATCAACATCATAGACACGCTGGCGCAGTTTTTTATCAAAGCCTTTTGGTAGTGCTACTAAAATCATACCATTTGAGATAGTTTATCGCAGTTTTTGTTCTACTGCTGTAGTACTGAAGTCGAATAACGGTACATTTGAACGTGCGTTTTCTGTCGGATAACGAGTGTTGCCGGCGGGCAGTTCAACATCATAGACATGCTGGCGCAGTGTTTTTTTTAAAGACCTTTGGTAGTGCTACTAGAATCAACCTATTTGAAATTCTTTATCAACGTTTTAGTTCTACTGCTGTGTTACTGAAGTTTGCACTGAAATAGACTCGAAATGGCGTTTTTGTCGGGTTTCGGGTGTTGCCGGCGGGCAGATCAATATCACAGACACGCTGGCGTAGTGTTTTTTTAAAGCCTTTTGTTAGTGCTACTAAAATCACACCATTTGAGACCGTTTTTCACAATTTTGGTTATAATGCTGTATGATTGAAAGTTCGAACGTAGTCAATAACACGTCAAAAGCATGATAGCCAACCTTCTAATACCACCCCACTTTTCAGACTCGACTCAAACTCTCTTCTTGTTTTTTAATTTCAAATAAAAACAATTTTACAAGCAAATTACTATATTTACTTACAGAAACGAGTAATTTTAAATGTAACTTAAGGTAACTTAACAGAAAATGTTTGAAAATCACAATTCTTACCCATAACTTTGTGTTAATAGGGTTTGCAAAAAAAATAGATTTTTAGTCTGAGTAGAGTTGATGAATTTATGCCCAGGTCATAGTGAACTTGACATTTGACTACTAGTAAATAAATTAAGTGCAAGAGACGTTTTACCTGATTGGGTAAAACAACAACCTAATGTGCACGTGTATTACATTTGTGTCAGTTTTTGCACATAATGGTTGTCACTTTCAATTATTGTTTACATTTGTCAACTTTTTTCTTTTTACATTGTCACAAAATAATTTTTTTACATATATAACTAACCGTGTTACATTTGGGGCAGGTTATTTATTTACGTGACTTTTTTATTTTACATATTTGACACGTTTTAGTGAAACTGTCACAAATGTAAGGCAATGTTACTTTAAATGTAAATCTTACACAAATGTTACAAAAACACATACTTACATGTGAAAACGACCTAGGGTCAAATGTTATACAACTCTACTATATTCAAGAAAACGTTTTTTTACTTCACCACTCAAATTCAACAGACACACACAGAGAAAATGGCTAAGATAAATGTTATCATGTTTACACGTTTTACCTTTTCACGATTTTGACAAAAGAACAGTTTTGACTACAGTCATGACATTTTGCATATAGTGCTCAGCTTTAATCTACAATGGCCCTGGAGTTACGTGTTCCTCCATCACACGGCTGATTTATGTTTGATTTAAATATAGGGGACACTTTAACAAATCTTTTTAGAAACTAATTTGGTTGTTCTTGCGAAATCTTCACCAAACTAACGGAACGAGGACACCACTACTTTAAGATTTTTTTTATCAAATTATTGTACAAAAGAATATCCTTTTATGATATCCTTTTATGGACGTTTGCTTAATATTGATATGCAAAAATGTAAAAGATTGCCGTGTGTCCCTTAAAGAAATTAAAGAAATTGTTATTTTGTTTGTTTGGATGTGCTTCCTTAGTTTGAATAACTTTTAAAACAATAAATGTGTTGTTTACAATAAATGTGTTGTTTACAAAACAGTCATTTATTTTAAAAGATATTCATGGCGTCATGATATTTTGGATATTGATAAACTAGATCCACGGGCATAGTTCGCAATTAAAGCTAAAAACATCATTCTACATTGCTGTAATATATTCTTCTTATTTATCAAACTACGCGTCCAGTGATACACGGTAACTTAAACACCGTAACTCATTCACGGGAACCAAAGCACACTGCTGGTACTGGAGCACATGGTTTCTAGGAGACAGGAACACGTGGTCTTCCCAAAAACGACAATCTAAGCAGACGACTGGTTGCAGTGTCGTATTCTGTTAAACTGGTAACAATGCAGTTAATGCGCCGGAGAAGTAAATGACAAATAAGCTGATTTTATATACACAACGCGCAATTATTATACCAACCTTTTCAATAAAATAGGGTAGATCTATATTAACATTTCCCCCGATTGTCCGTCTGTTCTGTCCATCCGTCCGTCCGTCTATCCCTCCGTCCGTCTGTTACCATATCTTCTCATAAACTGTTGATCGGGTTTCAGTCAAACTTAGTGTACGACTTCCCCATATGATAACGGCGTGCAAAAGCAACACTATTTTAGACTCCGCACCAACATATTAGATAACATATTTGTTCTGCATGATTTGATACATCGTATATTGAATGAAAAACAATATATGTAAAGTAAGCCTTTGACCTGTTGGTTGGAGAAAACTTATACAATATGGAGTCCGAGGAAACATTCTTAATATTATTAAATCATTGTATACAAATATAATCAAGAGTTACATATGAAAACCAGCTTAGTGGCAGTTTTAGCTGTTTTCTGGGAATGACCCATGGGATTGTTTGTTACCTTTCATGTTTTCCATGTATGTGAATGACTTAGAACATTGCATGGTTTAAAGGTATCGATACTAGAATGTCAAAGCTGTTACTACTCCCATATGCTGATGACATAGTGATATTTTCGAATACCGAACAAGGTCCACAAGGTAAATTAGATATACCGCATAGTTATTATTAAACATTTGGTGGTCAGATAAAAAGAAATCTATTATTCACATAAAATCATATATAAGTCATTTTACGGACTTATCTGTTAGCCATACTTTAGACATTTTTCGACAAACTCAGTTTGCATATTTTATATTATAGCGCAGAGGTATGCGGATTATCAAAAATGGAAAGGCTATAAAAGGTACACCTTAAATTTTGAAAACAGCTTTTATGTGTTAAGACACAAACTCAAAACAATTTCGCATATGGAGAACTCGGGAGAGACCCTTTTAAAAGTCAACGTATGGTATATATCATACGATTCTGGTTAAAAGTTATACGCATCTCAAGTTAAAGGATTATTGGAACGAACTATATTTAATGGTGTTAGAAATGAGCAGAAAACACAACATACTTCATTAATATATTTAAACAACCAGTTAAGGATATATTTATACAAAATTGGAATGTCAAATGATTGGCTTCCACTAGAGCTAGTACGTAAAGAATAAGATCAGATTTCAGGTTGAACTATTATTTAGACATACTCCAATATAAATAAATTTAGGACTTTCCTTTTACAAAACTTAGATTCTCTAGTCATAGGTTAGACATTGAAACTGGGCAATGCCCAAATAAAATACCAAGATCTGAAATAAAATTCCAACTTTGCAATACACTAGAAGACGAATTCCACTTTGTATTGGAGTTTCCACTATATCATGATATAAGCAAAGAATATGTTAACACATATTTCAGGAAACGGCTAAACATACCAAACTTTATAGAACTAATGACAACAAAAAGCACGAACTTATTAAAGAAACTGTCAGTTTTCAGTCATAAGAGACATATTTTATAAATAATTATCACTTTTCTCCGTGTTTTATCCACAAACATTAATGTACTTTTGCCATTACTGATGATTATTCATTTCAAAAATATAAGTATTTGTTGTAAAATATTGTTAAACTAAAAACATATGCCTTGAAATTTAAAAAGCACACTCATTTGGAAATGTTGATTGTATTTCATATACATGTTTATATATGTGTGAACTATTTGCATGTAAACTGTTGGGCGTAATGCCTTTTGTTTATGTGTGTAATATTATTAATATAATTATTAATATAATTGTAATGTTCTTTACAAAGATCACTGACAACGTTACACACAAGAGGAGTATCTTCGTAAATAAACAGAATTAAACTATATATATATATACTGGTGTTTTATGTCATTAGTATAGAGGGTATTATTTTTGCTTTTGAACTGTTACTTTCAACTTATAAAATCTAACAAGAGACCCAAGAGGGCCTGTCTCGCTCTACTGGCTAAAATGAATACTAGGATATGTATGATTATGTGAAAAGTTAGAATATACATGTAAAAACATTTAAGGGCGATAACTCTATTGTTATTGATTAAATCGGGATGTTGTTTAACAAGTGCGACATTTTATTGATATCAACAAACTGGCAGATAAAAAGTAAAGGTCTTATCAACTTAATGAGGCCAACAAGGATATATTTAAGAAAACCAAGGGCTATAACCCCGACTCTACCTACATATCAATTTTCAGGCCAATAGAACATTCCTTATTAAAGAAATTGTGCGAACATCATTTCTTCTGTTATTAGTAACAGTGACCTTGACCCTGACCCCAGTTAACTCAAATGGAATCACAAGTTTGTTTTTCATATAAGGTTCTTACATACCATGTTTCAGGCCAATATCTCATTACTAATTAAAGCTTTTATTGTGAAAACTAATTTTCTATTTTTAGTTACAGTGACCTTGAGCTCAGTGACCCCAATTACAATTTCAAGCTTCCTTTTTTATAATAAGCTACCTAAACATCAATATTCAGGTCAATATCTCATTCCTAACAGAAGTTGTTGTGCGGAAATCATTTTTTATTTCTAGTAACCGTAACCTTGACATTGACCCTAGTGACCCAGATGAATTCTGAAGCTCAATTTTCATATAAGATACATGCACACCAAGATTCGGACCAGTGTCTCAATCCCAGCTAAAGTTATTGAGCGGCAACTGATTTTCTATTTTTTAGCAAAATTGACCTTGACCCTGCAAGCCCATGCCTTATATCTCATTGACAAGTGATTGAGCGGAAATTGTTTTCCATTTTCAGTAACAGTGATCTTGACCTTGATTCCAGTGACCCAAAATGAATTCCAAGGCTTCTTTTTCATATAAGCTACCAACACATCAAGTTTCGTGTCAAGATCTCATTCCTAACTAAAGTTATTGAGAGGACATATACTACCTATGTTTATTAACAGTGACCTTGACCTTGACCACAGTGATTCGAAATGAGATCCCAAGATGCTTTTTGAATGACGCTACCTAAGCACCAAGCGTCAGGTCAATATCTCATTCATGGTTATAAGAAAAATAAAATCCCTTTAACGAGGCAAATATATATAGGTTTACCACCATTAATCGAATTTAATTCCTATTAAAAAAGTAATGACTTCTTTTTTGTTGAAAGGCCGGATTTTAAGTAGGGGAAAATAGCGCATTTCTATTCGATTTTGTTGTTGTATTTATAAAAATAGTATATGTTTTAATGGCTGATTGACGAGCATTTTCCATTGTTTTCGAATCTACATGTTTACATGCCTACACTTTGTTAACAACTTCATGAGCAACAACTTTCTTACATATCTTGTGACCCCACAGTTTCTTACGAGTTTTCAAAGGCATTTCTATTTTTCTATATGAAAATGACATTGTTGCATTATCCAAACTTGAACTAAAATTGCAGCAAATCATCAATATATGTAGCATTTTAACAATGAGTTTTATGGGGAATGTAATTCATTAATATTATCAATCTGGCCAAGTTTGTTAAAGATCCAACGAAAAATGAAGTTTCTATAATGATAGCAGTTAGCATGGTCAAATATAGCATTTTTTAAGAGGGTCAAGCCGGCCATTACTCCGGTTTTACTGTTCCTATGTGGCTGGTTTTTGAACTCATCCGATATCAACACTCTGGTGATGTTTGTAATGTTTGGAAAAGATCAGAGCCCAGTTGTTCAAAGATCCATTAGCCTAACGCTCGATTAGTTAAAAAAAAAATCTCTGAATTTCCTTGAAATGATATTGCAGACAGAAATTTAGCATTTAAAAGTTTTATGTTCAGAAGAAACTCAAATTAATGTTTTGTGATACAAAAACATATTCCGTATGAGAAAATGAAATTTGAAAGTTTTCACTAATTGAGCGCTAATATAATCGATCTTTGAACAACTGGGCCCAGGTGATAAGCGAATTAAGGCCCTATCATGTTAACAAGACAACCTATAGAATATTTCAAAATCAAGAGCTCTAACTCCGGTGTTACTAGTCCGATCTTGCATGTTTTCGAACTCTTCCGGGCTTTATTGATATCAACAATCTGGTAAAGTTTTGGAAAGATCTGATGAAAAATGACGGTCCCAATGTGTTAACGAGGCAAAATATAGGATAATTTTAGAAAATCAAGGGCAATAACTCCGGTGTTACTTGTCCGATGTGGCTGGTTTACAAACTCGTCCCACCTTTTATTGATATCAACAATCTGGTGAAGTTTGGAAAAGATCGGATGAACAATGAAAGCCCTACTGGCTATATGGTTCCATGGTGGGGTGAAAAATGAATGCCTCCAGTGAGATTTGAACCCACGACCCCTGGGGTTTCCAGTGTACTTACCAAAAATTGAAAAACTGGCCACAACTCAGGTGTTACTGGTTCAATCTGGCTGGTTTTCAAACTCGTCCCAGCTTTCATTGATATCAACAAAATGAAGGCGCTAGAGTGCTCACAAGGCTGAAAATGGCATTTCAAAATAATTCAAGGGCAAATAACTCCGATATAGCTGGTTTTCGAACTTATTCGAGCTTTCATTGATATTACCAATCTGTTAAAGTTTGGTAAAGATCGGATGAAAATTGAAGGCAAGTCTAAACAAGTCAAAAGTTAACGACGGACGACGGACGGACGACGAACATCTCGGAATCCCATAAAAAAATAAGTTGCTACAATGTTACCAAGGTCAATATAGCAATTTTAAAGACAATCACGGGACATAACTCCGGTGTTACTGTTCCGATGTGGCTGGTTTTCGAACTCTTTCGAGCTTTCATTAATTTCAACAGTCTGATAAAGGTTGGAAAAGATCAGATGATAAATGAAGGCCGTATCTTGTTTATAAAGCAAACTATAGCATATTTCAGAAGATCACGAGCCATAACTCCGGTGTTACTGGTAATATCGTGCTAACGAGACAAACGTTAACAAACGGACGACGGACTAGTCCTTTTATACTACTGTAACATCTACTTTCTGGAAACATCTAGTTTCTGGAAAGCAGTTGTCTGATTACACATTCTAAATCATTGCTTTCCCGTAAGCCGGAATACTAGCCTGTGAAAGAAACGAAACTATAGTCAGTGTGGTAATGCATATTATTGTGAAATAACGGAAAGCAAATGCATAACATGAAATGTCACGTCCATGTGATATGTTCCCTTAGAAAACTGATAGTATTTAGAAAAGTTTGCATGATTTCAAGCACCAAAAAGCAAAAAAAGTAATCTACACATCACTGGTATTCACAGACTAAATAAACGTAAACTATATCTCAGATCATCCACTTCGACAACACTGAAATAATTAGTATGTTCAATGTCTTTATTCTCAAATTGATCATCTTAAATTGAATATCAGAGTACGCCATCTTTCAAATATAATTAATTTGAGGGGTCAACCTTTACATAAATAATATTCTGTATTGGTTTTAAATCTCCGGAGGGACCGGACACCCTTCACACGCTAGAAAAATGACTTTTGGCCCTAACTAAAGATAATGCGCATGACAACCTTTGTATTGTCCTGAACCTTTAAATAAATATTAATGAATTCTAAGTTATTGATTGCTAAGACTAGACGCATCGATTAATATGTGACACTTTAACATTGGTGTCTATGGGGAATATAATTGGTGGTTTCATACCTTTAGGAACTATAGATTGGATCATTTTCGACGCTTGATTGTATATGTTTTGAAAACAAACAAGCGTCGCAGATGATCTAGACTACGGTAACTACGGATATTTATATATTTTCCCGCCTTTCAACCGGTGCAGAAAGGCGAAGTTTTGCAAACGACTTTTTGTGCTGTTCCTGTTACTTTTCAAAAAAACGCGAAGATGAACCTCGCGTATTCGTACAAGATGTTAGTAGATCTATGTTGAATTCGCGAGATTCATCGTCGCAGTGAATGGATAGTACTTTTCAAATTTACTAATATATATTATTTAATTAAAGTCAAACATGAACTACGTATGTTATACATTTCAAATATGATAAAATCATCAATGTATATCTAAACAATGTTGATAAACAACCTGAACAAAGCAACCCATACCAACATTATATGGAACTAGTTGTTTACAAATAAATACATACGATTTCAAATGTAAGTCTTCACGTATGGTGGTTCTGAAAAATGTGCTTAATTTTATATATAACTATTAACACAATACATGTCACTCAAACACAAATTGTAGTTATAATAACACGGATGGTCAGAGGGCTGGCGTGGCGCTGTCGGTAGCGCAGCGGATTTGTAACCGGAGGACCCGGGTTCAATCCTCCTTGGTGCCACTGAGTTTCGTCGGTGTGTTCTTCGACAAGACACCTTCCATTAGCCTTGTCCGTCGGATGGGGACGTAAACCGAGCGGTCCCGTGTATCGGTCTATCCTCCGAGCACGTTAAAGAACCATAGCAATCTATCCATAATAAGAGTAGGGCACGGTTCACGGATTCCTATGTATCTCTGGGGCGGCTCTAAATAACCTATACTATTTTGATGAGCATCCAACATCCAACAGAGACGTAATAAACCATTTCTTAGATATATGGGAAGATACTCACAGTCAATTGTCATATGTTATTTCCATGTTGTAGGTCATGTTTATTCTCCTCCTCCTACGGCTATGACTCAGGAATCCGGAAATAATGATCAACGCGTAGTGTACAGTGTTTAATGAGTGGGCGGCGGTTCTTTTGATCTATTATTACACGGGCCGGCATCAGCAAAGCAAGCGGTCCTGTGGTTTGTCTAAGTCTGTCAATCTAGGTTTGTCCAAGTCAAGTCTGTCAATCTAGTGAATAATTATATTTACTGTTTGTAACATATAAGTATAGGATAGAGCATGAGTTTTGCATGTGAACGGGGTGATATTGCACTAACGCTCGTGCATTATCGTCCGTACACGTGCAAGACTCATGCTCTATTGTATTTAAACCACAATAACTTACATATGCTGTGTATATCCTCGGGTATTACACGATGCATAGTGTGTATTTGGGCTATTGTGGTATAATTTAATATAATAGGTGGTTAACACTAGCGGATTCAGTGTGGGTGGTGGGTGGGTGGGGGGGGGGGGGGGGGGGGGGGGATCTAGTGAAGAATTATATTTACTGTTTGTAACATATAATTTAATATAAAAGGTGGTTAACACTAGCGGATCCAGTGTGGGAGGGAGGGGGGCGCACACAGCGCGCGCCTCCCCCTACCGGATCAGACATTTATGTCCATGTTACTGTAGATAAAATATCAAACAATTTCGATGCCCGCCCTCAGTATAATTTTTTTTCTCTCTCTTTGCTGGCTCGACGCATAATGGCTAATGAGTGGTTTAAACATTGTTAAATCCTTTTATTCGAAAACGGACTTTTTTAACCTATCAATGCACTACCGCAACCGTTTTATGAGGCTAGAAACGGACCCGAAAATTGACCAAAATCTTACGCCCAAAGTATCCGCCCCCACTCTATCCGCCCCTGGTCCTGGTTAATCAATGAAGGAAATGAATGCCCTGCAATGTAATGTCAGTGATGTAGTCTTGATCCTCTCCTTGATCCTCTTCGACATTTGATTTCCAATACAAACATTCAACAGTTTGTGCAGAACAAAATGAATACTGGAACCACGTGATCGTAAATAACGTGTTTCAAGTTTGGTAGTCTTGATCATCTTCGACGCTTGATTGTAAAATAGTTGATACAAAACGTCTTGACATGTTGTACAGAACAAGGATTTGTACAAATCCTTGTACAGAAAAAATTAAAACTGGAACAACGTGACCGTAATTATTATGTGTTCTGGCCATCCGCATTTAGTTCGTCGATATAATGATGAATTGAATTGAACTGAATGTTGTTTAATGGCTCATCAACACATTATAGGTTATATAGAGCCGCCCCACAGAGAGGGGAAGAATACAAAAGGAATCCGGGAACGGTGCCCTACTTTATTATCGAATATATTCCTATGGTTCTTTAGACCGATACACGGGACCGCCCGGTTTACGTCCCCATCCGACGGGTGAGGCTAAGGGAAAGTGTCTTCCCAAGAACACACCCACGGAACTAGTGGCACCACGGAGGATTGATATAATGATGAATTTACCCTCTTTGTGTATATATAAATATATTGTCTTTCTGCCTTTCGGTATATCTTGGATAGCAGGTGTTCCTGTCTCAGCCAATCAGAAATCTTACCAGGGTATCGGCAAACATCAAACTTATCTAGACGTTTGTCTTGAAAACAAGCAAGCGTCGCAGATGATCTAGACTACAAGTTGGGGTGTATGTGTCAGCCAATCAGAACCAGAATCTCGGTAAACACGCCCACTGATTCATAAAATCCACATACGTTTGTCTTCCAAAGTTAACACACGTCTGTATGGTGCATTAATGTATAGTGCATTAATTGTATAGTGCATTAATTGTATAGTGTATGCGTTAATTCCGGTATTCATTAAAAATGGTGTGTTTGTATAGAGACAAACAATACATATATTTTATAAGAAAATGCGAATCGGTATGTACTATGTAATTGTTTTTGTATGTGTAGTAGATATATCTAGGACAGACCCGTTTTCCCGTATATATCACGTGCAGAAGATTTAAAAAATATCAAAATCACCCATCTTCGTGTGAGGCCGATCTTTTTTTAGAAACTTCCGCCAAGACGCTTGCGCGAGGATAGACTGCTTCACTGCGCATGTACCGTTTTACTCAAAAAGACCGTTACGGCTAATGGGGACTTTACACAGGATGGCGACCTTTGTGCCTCCCGTGTGCGACCATAAAATTTGCAAGGTCGTGTTGGAGGCTCAAAGGAGGCAGAATGGTTGCCTAGGTCGTTCAAAGGTGGTACACAGGAGGTTCAGACATCGCCATGGACGCCGTGAATTTTTGAACATGTTCAAAACAGTCGCACAAAGGTCGCCGAGGAGGTCGGTTGCTCAAAGGTGGCTCAAAGGAGGCAGAAGGGAGGCACAAGCATTACCGTGGTTGCAAAATGGAGGCACAGTTGTCGCCCAATGGTCGCCAGGTAATAGATGCGTTCTGCTGCAAATTATTTTGCCTGAATGGTCGTCCAGTGATCGCCGTTAGTTGCCGTTGGTCGCCGATGATGGGACAGAGGAGGCACAGAGGAGGCTCAATGGTTGCCCAAACATTGCTGGGGGTCGCCTATGTAGCCTATAATCGCGTTGGTTGCCGTAGGTTGCACATGAGAAGCACAGGGGAGGCAGGCAGGTGGCTCAGTGGACGCAGATCGCCATGAAAATGCCCGAAAATTGCATTTTTGGTGGTTCAATAGAGGCACAAGGATCGCTGGAGCAGTTACATAGAAACATGGTTTTTTTAAGTTTAGGCGACCATTGAGCGTCCTGGCCATTTTTTGGTCGCTCAAAGGTGGCACAAAGGTCGCAGCCCTGTGTAAAGGGGCCTTTAATAAATAAAGCGCATTCCAACCACGATCGTGGCCAAACGTTTGAACTACGTTCTATAAAAAGATATACATGTATTGGGATTTCACTCAATATTGTTTACATAATGCAGACGCGTCAGTTACATAAAGGAATTAAGGTGGTAGGATATCTATAAACTGACAATGGCTAGCGTGAAGCCCGTTTTTGATATTTCTAGGTCTCTGAAGCGCTTGACGTTTTACGGCAAGTTAAGCGTCCAGTGAAGCGTTGTCGTAAAACAATTGAAGGTTTACCACCACTAATTACATGTAAGCCTCCGGGTGTCGAATGTAGTTCATATAATAAAAAGTAATCCCTCCTTTTTTGATGAAAACGGACATTATAAGTAGGGGAGAACTGCCCATTCCTATTCGATGTTGTGGTTGCATGTATAAGAAGCGTATTGATAAGTTTTACTGGATCACTGATGAACATTTTCGAAATTTCGACTCTATTCGACTCTACTTACTTTATGTGATCAATGAAAACAGTCAGTCAATGAAAACAGGTGTACCCTTGACCTGTGTAGTAAACAAGCAAGAACTTTCTTACATGTCTTGTGACCCCACCTTTTCTGGTGATTTTTCAAGTGGAAAATTAGTTTTCTAAATGAACATTACACTGCTGCATTATCCATACTTGAGTTGAATTTGCAGAAAATCATTAATATGTGACACTTTATAAGTAGGATCATAAACCTAGAAGATATGACCATTTAAAGTTCTTTTAAGACGGTTATGGGAGCCACCATCTTAAGAAATAAGACGTCATAATTCCAAATAACCATATGTCATGTATATAAATATCATTTAAAGCATAGACAATCACTGCAAATGAATGAAAAATCCCCTTTGATGCACTATTTCACTTCAGTATTCTTAATTTTCATATAGTTATGTGTATTGTTGTTGTTTTCATGTAAATAAATAAATGATCATATTTATAAATATTCCATATATGGTCAATTAGAACTATGATGGCATAGCTCTCAAAAGGGCGGCTTCCATATCCATTTCAACAGAACCGTCAAATTATCATATTTTCTTTGTTTATTACCTGATTTTGATAATTCTTTCAACCTTTTTCATTTTTTTCCTTCAGAATTCCCAGTAATAAATATCGTTTGGTTGTAGCGCTACATTCCCTTTAAGATTAACATCACAACATACTGACATTTTAATGTGTACATTTCTATTTTTTTCTATATATCTGTATCAAAATGAATGAGCCGTATTTATAGTCTCGTGAATGCTGGCATTTGTGCAGTTCACAGAACTTATAACTGTATTCACACATTCAACATTCTTCATTTTAACATTTGTACAATGATGAGAATCAAATAAACAATTCCAACTGAGAAAAAAAAATGTTGCGGTGCCTGCAAATGACCTCTAAAAATATTACAATAACTACACTTTTAAAATGTAAAATATATATATATATCACGTTTCTGTATATCACATGCTTAAAGGGATTGATGCGCTATTTTCAAACAGGTTTATTTTAAACGGCTCTGAAAAACTTGAAAAAAGCTGAAAGAAGGGTCAAAATGCAATGTGCAATGAAAAATAAAGGAGATATGACCTATTGAAAATTGCAAAGAAACATAACTGGAGGTGGCCATCTTAAAACGATGACGTCATCGCGCATTTTTACCATATATGGTATATTGACAAAGTGTCTTTTAAAGCAAAGAAAATCACTGCAGATGTAGTATATTTATTTTTAATCAATTTGCAGTGATTTGTTTTGCTTTAAAATATATTTTGACAATATTTTGACAATATGCCATATATGGTAACATTATGGTCATTAGGACTAAGGACCACTAATGACAAATAAATGACCACTAAGACATTACTAAGAAGGAATTAGTTTGTTAAATATATATTTTATTGATATTAAAAGATATTTTATCTATGAAGTGAAGTACTCGCGCACAAAAACGCTCGCACATTAACGCAAACGGCGGGCGGACGGCCACAAATGAACCACTAAGGACCACTAAGTGACCACTAAGGACAACTAAATGACCACGAAGGACAAGTAAGACACTTCTAAAAAGGAATAAGTATAATATTTCATGATATCTGTTAAGGTTAGTACACGCGCAAAATGAAAAAGTGGTGTGTTATGAAAGCATCTGCTACATGCATAAACAATGATAAATCAGCACATACATTCAGGGTGTAAATTCATGACCTCTGATGCTTGTACCCAGGACTAGGGACGTGGACCCTGCTTTCTATGAATCCGATTTTTTTTTGTTGTAACTTTTTTCGTTGTATTTTTGTTTTTGTTTTTAATAACCCGCAAAACCACCAAACCGTAACAGTGTGCATACATTTATAAGATATTAGGATAAAAGCATATACCTATAGCACTCGGCTATCCTAAACAGCACAATACTACAGTGGAAGTTTATGAAGGTTTGGGTTTTTCTTTTTTCATTATTTTTTTTATTTTATTTTATTTTTCCATTCTTTTCCTTTTTCTTTTTTTTCAACCATTTTTTTTTTTGTAAAACTAAATCAATTTGTATTTTAAAATAGTTATCAAGTATGAACAGTTGCATACATATTTATTAATTTTGTATCATATTGGCTTACAATCTGCTTGCATATAAATTAATACAAGGCACTACAATTTGGAGCTGTTTATATTCTGTCGGAATTCTGTTTAAGCTTCCAATATATTATTGATTTGAAAATGATGCATGTCCCTTTAAATTATAAAATGGTAATATGTGTTTACTCTAGATGACAGTTAGCTGTATAAGCTCTTTAAAGTGGTGACTGAATGTCATTTGATGCATCAGTTAAACATACACTAATGAGTGTTAATGATTTTCTTGAGATACATTCATTCCATTTAAAAGATGTTAAATAAAAGATAACTGGGGTATTGTAAGTGTTGTCTAGTGGTTATATGCGAGGAATATTCATGATAGCAACAAATTGACAAAAGAAATTATCATGTAACATGTATTGTTAAACTTATCATGCACTATAGAAACTCAGAAATAGCCTTTAAGTCCTCCTTTTCAAAAAATAAAAATGAAACACTTTAACACCTCTGTTTTTATTCTATATGATGGTTGCAAGCTTTTCAAGCGAAATAATAGAAACATTTCAAATACGTTCTTATTTATTAACACTCGTTATCCGACGACCAGACGTGTTTTTACTACTTTCGAACATTCAATCATACAGCAGTAGAACCATAATTGTGATAAACGGTCTCAAATGGTGTGATTTTAGTAGCACTACCAAAAGGCTTTTAAAAAACGCTGCGCCAGCGTGTCTGTGATGTTGATCTGCCCGCCGGCAACTCTCGTTATCCGACGACCAGACGTGTTTTTGACTACTATCGAACTTTCAATCATACAGCAGTAGAACCAAAATAGTGATAAACGGTCTGAAATGGTGTGATTTTAGTAGCACTACCAAAAGGCTTTAAAAAAGCACTGCGCCAGCGTGTCTATGATATTGATATGCCCGCCGGCAACACCCGAAACCCGACAAAAACGCCATTTCGAGTCTATTTCAGTGCAAATTCAGTAACACAGCAGTAGAACTAAAACGTTGATAAAGAATTTCAAATAGGTTGATTCTAGTAGCACTACCAAAGGTCTTTAAAAAAAACACTGCGCCAGCATGTCTATGATGTTGACCTGCCCGCCGGCAACACTCGTTATCCGACAGAAAACGCACGTTCAAATGTACCGTTATTCGACTTCAGTACTACAGCAGTAGAACAAAAACTGCGATAAACTATCTCAAATGGTGTGATTTTAGTAGCACTACCAAAAGGCTTTGATAAAAAAAACTGCGACAGCGTGTCTATGATGTTGATCTGCCCGCCGGCAACACTCGTTATCCGACGACCAGACGTGTTTTTGACTACTTTCGAACTTTCAATCATACAGCAGTAGCACCAAAACTGTGATAAACGGTCTGAAATGGTATGATATTAGTAGCACTACCAAAAGGCTTTAAAAAAACAATGCGCCAGCGTGTCTATGTATTGATCTGCCCGCCGGAAACACCCGAAACCCGACAAAAACGCCATTTCGAGTCTATTTCAGTGCAAACTTCAGTAACACAGCAGTAGAACTAAAACGTTGATAATTTTTTTCAAATAGGTTGATTCTAGTAGCACTACCAAAGGTCTTTAAAAAAACACTGCGCCAGCATGTCTATGATGTTGACCTGCCCGCCGGCAACACTCGTTATCCGACAGAAAACGCACGTTCAAATGTACCGTTATTCGACTTCAGTACTACAGCAGTAGAACAAAAACTGCGATAAACAATCTCAAATGGTGTGATTTTAGTAGCACTACCAAAAAGCTTTGATAAAAAACTGCGACAGCGTGTCTATGATGTTGACCTGCCCGCCGGCAACACTCGTTATCCGACGACCAGACGTGTTTTTGACTACTTTCAAATTTTCAATCATACAGCAGTAGAACCAAAACTGTGGTAAACGGTCTGAAATGGTCTGATTTTAGTAGCACTACCAAAAGGCTTTAAAAAAAACACTGCGCCAGCGTGTCTATGATATTGATCTGCCCGCCGGCAACACCCGAAACCCGACATAAACGCCATTTCGAGTCTATTTCAGTGCAAACTTCAGTAACACAGCAGTAGAACTAAAACGTTGATAAAGAATTTCAAATAGGTTGATTCTAGTAGCACTACCAAAGGTCTTTAAAAAAACACTGAGCAAGCATGTCTATGATGTTGATCTGCCCGCCGGCAACACTCGTTATCCGACAGAAAACTCACGTTCAAATGTACCGTTATTCGACTTCAGTACTACAGCAGTAGAACAAAAACTGCGATAAACAATCTCAAATGGTGTGATTTTAGTACCACTTCCAAAAGGCTTTGATAAAAAACTGCGACAGCGTGTCTATGATGTTGATCTGCCCGCCGGCAACACTCGTTATCCGACGACCAGACGTGTTTTTGACTACTTTCGAACATTCAATCATACAGCTGTAGAACCAAAACTGTCATAAACGGTCTGAAATGGTGTGATTTTAGTAGCACTACCAAAAGGCTTTAAAAAAACACTGCGCCAGCGTGTCTATGATATTGATCTGCCCGCCGGCAACACCCGAAACCCGACAAAAACGCCATTTCGAGTCTATTTCAGTGCAAACTTCAGTAACACAGCAGTAGAACTAAGACGTTGATAAAGAATTTCAAACAGGTTGATTCTAGTAGCACTACCAAAGGTCTTTAAAAAAAACACTGCGCCAGCATGTCTATGATGTTGATCTACCCGCCGGCAACACTCGTTATCCGACAGAAAACGCACGTTCAAATGTACCGATATTCGACTTCAATACTACAACAGTAGAACAAAAACTGCGATAAACAATCTCAAATGGTGTGATTTTAGTACCACTACCAAAAGGCTTTGATAAAAAACTACGCCAGCGTGTCTATGATGTTGATCTGCCCGCCGGCAACACTCGTTATCCGACGACCAAACGTGTTTTTGACTACTTTCGAACTTTCAATCATACAGCAGTAGAACCAAAACTGTGATAAACGGTCTGAAATGGTGTGATTTTAGTAGCACTACCAAAAGGCTTTAAAAAAACACTGCGCCAGCGTGTCTATGATATTGATCTGCCCGCCGGCAACACCCGAAACCCGACAAAAACGCCATTTCGAGTCTGTTTCAGTGCAAACTTCAGTAACACAGCAGTAGAACTAAAACGTTGATAAAGAATTTCAAACAGGTTGATTCTAGTAGCACTACCAAAGGTCTTTAAAAAAACACTGCGCCAGCATGTCTATGATGTTGACCTGCCCGCCGGCAACACTCGTTATCCGACAGAAAACGCACGTTCAAATGTACCGTTATTCGACTTCAGTACTACAGCAGTAGAACAAAAACTGCGATAAACTATCTCAAATGGTGTGATTTTAGTACCACTACCAAAAGGCTTTGATAAAAAACTGCGCCAGCGTGTCTATGATGTTGATCTGCCCGCCGGCAACACTCGTTATCCGACGACCAGACGTATTTTTGACTACTTTCGAACTTTCAATCATACATCAGTAGAACCAAAACTGTGGTAAACGGTCTGAAATGGTCTGATTTTAGTAGCACTACCAAAAGGCTTTAAAAAAACACTGCGCCAGCGTGTCTATAATATTGATCTGCCCGCCGGCAACACCCGAAACCCGACAAAAACGCCATTTCGTGTCTGGTTCAGTGCAAACTTCAGTAACACAGCAGTAGAACTAAAACGCTGATAAAGAATTACAAATAGGTTGATTCTAGTAGCACTACCAATGGTCTTTAAAAAAACACTGCGCCAGCATGTCTATGATGTTGACCTGCCCGCCGGCAACATTCGTTATCCGACAGAAAACGCACGTTCAAATGTACCGTTATTCGATTTCAGTACTACAGCAGTAGAACAAAAACTGCGATAAACAATCTCAAATGGTGTGATTTTAGTAGCACTACCAAAAGGCTTTAAAAAAAACACTGCGACAGCGTGTCTATGTGGTTGATCTGCCCGCGGCAACACCCGAAACCCGACGATCAGACGTGTTTTTGACTACTTTCGAACTTTAAATCATACAGCAGTAGAACCAAAATTGTGATAAACGGTCTCAAATGGTGTGATTTTAGTAGCACTACCAAAAGGCTTTTAAAAAACGCTGCGCCAGCGTGTCTATGATGTTGATCTGCCCGCCGGCAACACTCGTTATCCGACGACCAGACGTGTTTTAATACTTTCGAACTTTCAATCAAACAGCAGTAGCAGTAGCAATAGCAGTAGCAAACATATGACGGTTGCGAAAGGGGTTGTCTGTTAAACATGATTATGGGAAAGTAGAAACAACATACTTGCGCAAAGAAAACCGATGAACATATATGGTCGTAATTAAGATGATATTGACTCTACTGCTGCTACTGCTGGCAGTAGCTACTGCTACTGCTGGCAGTAGTTAGGAGTAGCAGTAGCAGTAGCTGTAGCAATAGCAGAAGCAAACATATGATGGTTGCGAAAGATGCGAAAGGGGTTGTCTGCTAAACATGATGGTGGGAAAGTTGAAACAACATACTTGCGCAAAGAAATATCATATATAGATGATCATATATCGTCGTAATTAAGATGACTATTGACTTGACTGCTGCTACTGCTGGCAGTAGCTACTGCTACTGCTGCTACTGCTGGCAGTAGTTAACAGTAGCAGTAGCAGTAGCAATAGCAGTAGGAACATATGATTGTTGCGAAATATGCGAAAGGGGTTGTCTGCTAAATATGATGGTGGAAAGTAGAAACAACATAATGCGCAAAGAAAACACTTGCGATGAATATACCTACAGAGATGGTGCTCTACTGCTAGCAGTCACTACTGCTACTGCTGCTACTGCTGGCAGTAACTACTGCTACTGCTGCTACTGCTGGCAGTAACTACTGCTACTGCTGCTACTGCTGGCAGTAACTACTGCTACTGCTACTACTGCTGGCAGTAACAGCAGTAGCAGTAGCAGTAGCAGTAGCTACTGCTACTGCTGCTACTGCTACTGCCAACTTCACGTCCATCGTTTTATTATTGTGTTGTTGGTTTCTTTTTTTATTACAAAGAACTCGTCTGCATTTAAAGTGAATAGTCCCCAAAACGCAGCAATACTTTCCAAAACCGCTGCTACTGGAATGATTAGAACAGAATTCAAGAAGCAGATGAGAATACGTCTCCCCAACGACCAGTTTCTTCCAGAAAAAGATCGAAACGCTCCGAATGCGTAAAGGAAAATAAAAGTACCGCCAATAAATCCAATCAAAATGTCAAATACGAATGGCTTACGAAATGGTAGCATGACATTAATTACAATATTTGAAAGACTCAGTGGCATCAGCAAGCAGCAGACGATAGAAATTGCGATGCCAGATTTGTACAATATTCCGATATCTGGACTCAGCACTGTATATGCCTGTCCAATAAACCATCGTCTACGCTGTCGAATGTAATCCATAAGTGTAAAGGGACTCTTTTCTTTCATTTCTCCGGGAATGAAGTAAAATGTATAACCCTTCATCCATGCCTTTAAAGCAAAGAAACAATCTTCGGCGATACTGCCTTTGGGGCCAAGGTCCAAGCCCACGTCCATTTCCACGCGATTTTGCAGAACAATGTACGAACCTTTGAATCCAAATAGAGGAACTCCCAAACATGAGAACTGAAATCGAAATAGCGCATAATCTAATGCTAGTCGAATGCTGTCAGCCATTGTTGTTATCCAGTTGTTGATTATCCTCCCATTTGCATAACTGATCGGACCCTGACCTATATCCGCTCTATTTTCAGTTATGAAGTCGATAATTCCAAACAAAGCTGACTCTGAAAGAAGCGTCTCTTCATCGAGATGCACTATCCAATCATTGGCCGCCAACGTATTCACGTGTCTTTCTAAACAATAGTTTAAAGCGCGTGCCTTGAATCGTGTTTTATTTTTAGTTGTGTAACTATCTGGTACAACTATTTCTCTAACGAATGGGTAGCTTTCTGGCACAGAAATGGCATTATCAGTTACTATTTCGACAACAAAGTGTTGTAGTCCAACCGATTGACATATTCGAGTGTTTATCAAGGCGTTCTGAATCACGAGGCTAGGATATATACCCCGAGTAACAACACGGAAGCAAACAAACGACAAAGACGAAAGTTGGACGCGTGGCTTTGGTATTGTACCGTATGAGTTATATAGCACAAGACCAAGGCAATTCGCTATTGTCACAGGTAGGGACGCAAACGGAACCATTGCGATGATGTAGAGTAGAATTGCGACGTAATATCCATATTCTTCAAATGGATCAATCCTGGTTTGATTGTTGATATTCATCAAAATAACCAACACTATTGTCGTCAACAGCGTCAATAAGACAGACATATGTTTTACGAAATGTCGTATCCAGTCAGTTCTGAAACCTGCGAATGTAAAATTTCAAATATTATATAAGAATACAATGTTGCATTAGGAATTCAGACAGTTAAGTATTACGTAAATAAATATATGCTATTGTTTGTTGTTCTTTTTGTTGATTTGGTAGAATCATTTGTAATCTTTCATGATTTATGTTAAACGCTTTATATCTGTATATGTATATATGTATATCAAAGGTCAACTGAATTGTCGAAAAGATTGTATTATGAAAATTTATTTTCATCAATATCAGAAATATATAACTACAGTGCATTGGGGTGTAAAGAATCATCTGTAGTAATTAAAGAATCATTTTCTGTTTAAATTTAATTTTCTCAGCTCATGTAGTTTTTATTATTTAAAAAAATTTCAGGCTTGAAGATATATCCGGCCGACCATACAAAATTGTTGGTTTGCTGTTTCCCTACCTACCCACGAAAAAGGGCCCTACCCAAACCTTTTTATAGCAGTACTTTAAGATATCTTTTTTTTTTACTATTTTTAGTATATTTTTCTTTCATTTCTAAAGGTTTTTACTGTGTTGGCAAAAAATAAATTCACCTACCTACCTACCCACTCCAGGGTCGGGAAACAGCAAACAAATATATATTTTTTTAAGGATGGCCTCCTATAAGCATACATGTATGCAGCGGTGAAAGAATCTGCATTTTTCCATGCAGAATGTATCACTAAGTCTAACACCTCATGATTATTTACTGACTGAATGAAGTGTGTTTTTAAAACAAAAATTCATTTCGTCACAATAAACCGAGATATGAATATTTGCTGTTATAACAAATGTTAGAGGCAAAAGTCAAAATGTAATCATCAAATACGTTAACTTGTTAAAGGTGGCACTTCTAGGGATACAATGAAATCATGTAAATATTGGTGCAAAATAACCACAGTAAAAATTCACAGTAACAGGACAATAATTTCAGAAATTGTGCCATCATGCAACTAACAGAGTACAACTAAATCGGAAACGAAATAGACCATTACGTGGACCAAATATTAACTTCCATACCCCATACAACACCTTTTGCAAGAAGCGAAAACGGGGTTGACTGGGGTATGAAATAAACCTCAATATCGGCTTAAAAGATTTGCACTTTGCAAAGTTGACATTTAACAGGTAACTTTAAATAGGTTATCACATTCAGTTTTAGTACAAACTGCTTTTAAACATGTTTTATTGTCGAAATATCCGTTATAAAATCCTGCTATTATAGCCTTTTCCATCACTTAATGGAATTAAGTCGGGTCTACGTAATGATTTTCCTTTCGTTTTAAATTTCGACGTTGAACTCAAGTGATTCTATACCCCCTAACCTACTGTATTTCACTTACCTAAATTCGAGCTTGTAATATTCAGCTCCTGCATAAAGACTTTTGTCTCCAACATGACTATTGTTTGCGAAGTCACCAACGTACATGCGTATAAGAATCACGTGTCACACAAACATTTGTATTGTAACCTTCCTTGCTCGAAAAAAGCTGCTGTCTAAAAAACGCACGTATGGTAAATTTAACTCAATTCGATTATTTCGGATTAAACATATTTTAGTTCCATTGTATTTTCTACAAACTTTACCAATGTACATTTTACAAAATATGAAAAGAACTGAAATGAAAGCAATTGCTTATTCCTTTTCGATAGTTTTGACAAAATGATTTACATAAATTCTGCCAAATGCCTCCTAGAAAACCCCACCCAAAGGATTATAATGGTTTATGTTCGAGATTCACGCTATTTTATAAATGGTCCAATGAACACACAATTCGGTCTTGGCCAAAAATGATTCTCCTCGACCTAGTGAGTGTGACGGACTGTCACTGGTTAAACGAATTGGTGGATTCACCTGGCCAAAATTAAGTACCATCGAATGATTAAGGGTCAAACAAACTTTGTCTTGTTAATACCATAAATATCTATTGTATTCGATGATAGGCTTCGGACAAGTTAGTAATATTACAGAAAGGAAACATATTTTCCTAAACTGCTAACATTGGAGATAGTCATAAACAAAAACTGGCAATCTGTGTTTTAAATATTGTAAATTGAGCACTATTTCAGAATGTTTATTTATTTGTGTAAATGTTAACAAGAAAAAATATACATGTAGATTTTCGGAAATTTGATACAATCCGACAAGGAAACTTTACACGAGAAGCACCAAATACGTACTTTTTTCGAGTAATATATATAATTAGAGGATCTCAAACGGTACATAATACTATCATCAAAAGTTGTATTCAACGTTTCAACTTTATCGAATGAAAACTGTACGAGAAATTAATCATGAGCACATATTTTAAGTTATATACTTCGAGAAGTAAGCCCAGGTTCAGATTACAGCTTTATTCTTACTTCTTTGACCAGTGCAATGGAGACTAACACTGAAGTAAAATTCGTCTTAAACTATTTTTGGACTGTATCAACTGAGTTGTATTTTATTTTACAACATTCCTTGAATAAATAGTGTTTAAACTAAGCGGTTTATCTTAACGTGTCACTTGATCGGACAATTACGTCACTGCACCCTGTATAAATAATATCTATCCCATACATCAATACGACTAGACTAAATAAGATAACATAAAGTATCTCTATGTACAACATTCATCCTAATAGATTACGTATATACTACGTGTTAAACTGTTTTACTTTCCTTTTTATAGCCAAATATAATTTAAAGACATTTGCCATTGTTGGATTATCATTTTAAGCGGTAAAAATAAACTAAAACATGTCAATATTTTCATAAAATATTACAGTAAGGTCTTCTTTAAATACATATTGCAAACTAAAGACAAATATTAATTTAATTTAAACATAAAAGCCTCAAAGGTACACAATCTTGCAATAGTATGGGTTATGTTTCAAAACTCGCGGCGTCACGTTATTTTCTAGATATTTACTTATTTCTACTATTTTTGAATGGTGCATAGCAACTTGTTTTTATCTATTGCTAATTGTTTTGTTTTTTACTGCCCTCATACTTTATTTTAACTTGTTAAGAATAACGAAGAAAAATTGAAAACTCCCAAATGCATTACCAGAGTTGTTCTTGATTAATAAATGCATAGAAAAATTGTTTCAATGATATAGAGACTGTTTCAATTATACAGAGACTGATTCAATTATAGAAACACTGATAGAGAATCTGTTTCAATGATAGAGAGACTATTTCAATGATAAAGATACAGTTTCAATAATATTGAGACGGATAGAGAGACTGTTTCAATGATAAAAATACTGTTTCAACGATAGAGAGACTGTTTCAATGAAAGAGAGACTGTTTCAATGATAGATATCCTGTTTCAATCATAGAGATACTGTTTCAATGATAGAGATACTGTTTCAATGAAAGAGAGACTATTTCAATGATAGAGATACTGTTTCAATGATAGAGATACTGGTTCAATGAAAGAGAGACTGTTTCAATGATAGAGAGACTAGTTCAATGATAAAGATACAGTTTCAATAATAGCGAGACGGATAGAGAGACTCTTTCAATGATAAAAATACTGTTTCAATGATAGAGAGACTGTTTCAATGAAAGAGAGACTATTTCAATGAAAGAGATACTGTTTCAATGATAGAGATACTGTTTCAATGATAGAGACCATTTCAATGATAAAGAAACTATTTCAATGATAGAAACACTATTTCAATGATAGATAAACAATTTTACTGTTTCAATGATAGAAAGACTATTTCAACGATAGACATTATTTCAATGATAGAGAAACTATTTCAATGATAGAGCCACTGTTTCAATGATAGAGGAACTATTTCAATGTAAAAGAGACTGTATTAAATGATAGAGGAATGTTTGTTTCAATGATAGATAAACTAAATGATGAAGACACTGTTTCAATGATAGAGAGACTATTTCAGTGATAGAGACACTGTCTGATGCTTTGATAGAGATTATTTCAGTGACAGAGATTGGTTCAATGATAGAGAGACTGTTTCAATGAAGGAGAGACTATTTCAATGATAGAGAAACTATTACAATGATAGATATTGTTTCAATGGTAGAGAGACTATTTCTATGGAAGAGAGACTGTTTCAGTGATAGAGATTGTTTCACTGGTAGAGAGACTATTTCTATGTTAGAGAGACTGTTTCAATGATAGAGATAGTTTCAATGATAGAGGTACTATTTCAAGGATAGAGAGACCATTTCAATGATAGATATTGTTTCAATGGTAGCGAGACTATTTCTATGGTAGAGAGACTGTTTCAATGACAGAGAGTTGTTTCAATGGTAGAGAGACTATTTCTATGGTAGAGAGACCGTTTCAATGATAGAGATTGTTTCAATGATAGAGAGACTATTTCAATGATAGAGATTGTTTCAATGGTAGAGATACTGTTTCAATGAAAAAATACTGTTTCAATGCTAGAGAGGCTGTTTCAGTGATAGAGAGACTAACAAAGATAGAGACTGTTTCAATGATAGAGAGACTGTTTCAGTGATAAAGATACTAACAGAGATATAGACTGTTTCAATGCTAGAGAGACTGTTTCAGTTATATATATACTAACAAAGATAGAGACACTGTTTCAATGATAGAGAGACTGTTTCAGTGATAGAGATACTAACAAAGATAATCACTGTTTCAGTGACAGAGCGACTGTTTTAATGATATATATACTGTTACAATAAAAATAAGACTGTTTCAATGCTAGAGAGACTGTTTCAGTGATAGAGATACTAACACAGATAGAGACTGTTTCAATGATAGAGAGACTGTTTCAATGACAGAGATATTATTTCAATGAAAACATATTGTTTTAATAAAATAGACACTGTCACAATGATAGAGAGACTGTTTCAATGGTATAGTCTGTTTCAATGACAGGGAAACTATTTCAGTGATAAAGATTGTTTTAATTATAGAGAATGATGGTCTCTCAATGATAGAGAGACTATTTCAATGATAGATACTGTTTCAATGGCATATGCGGTGTCAATGATAGAGAGACTATTTCAATGATACATATTGTTTTATTGATAGAGAGACTGTTTCAATGAGAGAGACTGTTTCAATGATAGAGACACTGTTTCGATGATAGAAATACTGTTTCAATGATAGTAACACTATTTCAATGAAAAACACTGTTTCAGTGATAGAGACACTGTTTCAATGATAGAGGCACTGTTTCAATGATAGAGAGACTGTTTCAATGACAGAGATACTATTTCAATGAAAACAGATTGTTTCAATGATAGAGATACTATTCCAATGAATGACACTGTGTTAATGAGAGAGATACTGTTTCAATGATAGAGGCACTGTTTCAATGATAGAGAGACTGTTTCAATGACAGAGATACTATTTCAATGAAAACAGATTGTTTCAATGATAGAGATACTATTCCAATGAATGACACTGTGTTAATGAGAGAGATACTGTTTCAATGACAGAGATACTATTTCAATGAAAACAGATTGTTTCAATGATAGAGATACTATTTCAATGAAAAAAGACTGTTTCAATGAAAGAGACACTGTTTCAATGATAGAGATTGTTTCAATGATAGAGAGACTATTTCAATCACAGATACTGTTTTAATGAGAGAGATACTGTTTCAATGATAGAGATACTATTTCAATGAGAGAGACTGTTTCAATGATATATGCGGTTTCAATGACAGAGAGACTATTTCAATGATAAAGATTGTTTTATTGATAGAGATAGATTAAGCAGTAGTCATGTTTCAATGAGAGAGACTGTTTCAATGATAGAGACACTGTTTCAATGATAGAGAAACTGTGTCAATGATAGAGACTGTTTCAATGATAGTGAATCTGTTTCAATAGAAAGACTAACAAAGATAGAGGCTGTTTCAGTGATAGAGAGACTGTTTCAATGATAGAGAGACTATTTCAATGATATAGATACAATTTCAATAAAAATACTATTTCAATGATAGAGCCACTGTTTCAATTATAGAGACTGTTTCAATGATAGAGAGACTGTTTCAATGAAAAACATGTTTCAATGATAGAGACTATTTCAATGACAGAGAAACTATGTCAATGATAGAGAGACTAGTACAACGATAGGGTCACTGATTCAATGATATAAACACTGTTTCAACGATAAAGACTGTTTGAGTGATAGAGAGAATATTCCAATGATATAGACTGTTTCAATGATAGAGAGGCTGTTTCAATGATAGAGAGACTGTTTCAATAATAGAGATTGTTTCAATGACAAAGAGATTGTATCAATGATAAAACATAAATAGACGGTTTAAAATGAAAGAGACACGGTTTCAATGATAAAGACTGTTTCAATGATAGAGACACTGTTTCAATGATAGAGAGATTGGTTCCATGATAGAGAGACTATTTCAATGATAGCTCGACTATTTCAATGATAGAAATAATGTTTAACTGATAGCGACAGTTTCAAAGATATAGAGGTTTCTGTTTTAATGATAGAGAGACTATTTCAATGATAGAATGACTGTTTTCAACGACAGAGAGAATGTTTCAATGATAGAGAATGTTTCGGTGATAGAGACTGTTTCAATGATAGAGATTCTTTTTCAATGATAGAGAGACTATTTCACTGATAGAGAGACTATTTCCATGATAGAGAGACTATTTCAATGATAAAGACACTGTTTCAATGATAAAGAGACTATTTCCATGATCGGGACACTATTGCAATGATAGAGAGACTATTTCCATGATCGGGTCACTATTTTAATGATAGAGAGACTATTTCCATGATCGGGACACTATTTCAATGATAGAGACACTATTACAATGATAGATAGATTATTTCACTGATATAGAGACTATTTCAATGATAGAGAGACTATTTCCATGATCGGGTCACTATTTCAATGATAGATAGACTATTGCAATGATAGAGAGACTATTTCCATGACCGGGTCACTATTTCAATGATAGAGAGACTATTTCCATGATCGGGATACTATTTCAATGATAGAGACACTATTTCAATGATAGAGAGATTATTTCACTGATATAGAGACTATTTCAATGATAGAGAGACTATTTCCATGATCGGGACACTATTTCAATGATAGAGAGACTATTTCCATGATCGGGTCACTATTTCAATGATAGAGAGACTATTTCCATGATCGGGACACTATTTCAATGATAGAGAGACTATTTCCATGATCGGGACACTATTTCAATGATAGAGAGACTATTTCAATGAGAGAGACTGTTTCAATGATATATGCGGTTTCAATGACAGAGAGACTATTTCAATGATAAAGATTGTTTTATTGATAGAGATAGATTAAGCAGTAGTCATGTTTCAATGAGAGAGACTGTTTCAATGATAGAGACACTGTTTCAATGATAGAGAAACTGTGTCAATGATAGAGACTGTTTCAATGATAGTGAATCTGTTTCAATAGAAAGACTAACAAAGATAGAGGCTGTTTCAGTGATAGAGAGACTGTTTCAATGATAGAGAGACTATTTCAATGATATAGATACAATTTCAATAAAAATACTATTTCAATGATAGAGCCACTGTTTCAATTATAGAGACTGTTTCAATGATAGAGAGACTGTTTCAATGAAAAACATGTTTCAATGATAGAGACTATTTCAATGACAGAGAAACTATGTCAATGATAGAGAGACTAGTACAACGATAGGGTCACTGATTCAATGATATAAACACTGTTTCAACGATAAAGACTGTTTGAGTGATAGAGAGAATATTCCAATGATATAGACTGTTTCAATGATAGAGAGGCTGTTTCAATGATAGAGAGACTGTTTCAATAATAGAGATTGTTTCAATGACAAAGAGATTGTATCAATGATAAAACATAAATAGACGGTTTAAAATGAAAGAGACACGGTTTCAATGATAAAGACTGTTTCAATGATAGAGACACTGTTTCAATGATAGAGAGATTGGTTCCATGATAGAGAGACTATTTCAATGATAGCTCGACTATTTCAATGATAGAAATAATGTTTAACTGATAGCGACAGTTTCAAAGATATAGAGGTTTCTGTTTTAATGATAGAGAGACTATTTCAATGATAGAATGACTGTTTTCAACGACAGAGAGAATGTTTCAATGATAGAGAATGTTTCGGTGATAGAGACTGTTTCAATGATAGAGATTCTTTTTCAATGATAGAGAGACTATTTCACTGATAGAGAGACTATTTCCATGATAGAGAGACTATTTCAATGATAAAGACACTGTTTCAATGATAAAGAGACTATTTCCATGATCGGGACACTATTGCAATGATAGAGAGACTATTTCCATGATCGGGTCACTATTTTAATGATAGAGAGACTATTTCCATGATCGGGACACTATTTCAATGATAGAGACACTATTACAATGATAGATAGATTATTTCACTGATATAGAGACTATTTCAATGATAGAGAGACTATTTCCATGATCGGGTCACTATTTCAATGATAGATAGACTATTGCAATGATAGAGAGACTATTTCCATGACCGGGTCACTATTTCAATGATAGAGAGACTATTTCCATGATCGGGATACTATTTCAATGATAGAGACACTATTTCAATGATAGAGAGATTATTTCACTGATATAGAGACTATTTCAATGATAGAGAGACTATTTCCATGATCGGGACACTATTTCAATGATAGAGAGACTATTTCCATGATCGGGTCACTATTTCAATGATAGAGAGACTATTTCCATGATCGGGACACTATTTCAATGATAGAGAGACTATTTCCATGATCGGGACACTATTTCAATGATAGAGAGACTATTTCCATGATCGGGATTATTTCAATGATAGAGAGACTATTTCCATGATCGGGTCACTATTTCAATGATAGAGAGACTATTTCCATGATCGGGACACTATTTCAATGATAGAGACACTATTTCAATGATTGAGAGACTATTTCAAGGATAGAGATACTGTCTCAACGATAAAAATATTGTTTACATTATAGAGACAGTTTCTGTGATAGACTATTTCAATGATAGAATGACTGTTTTCAACGACAGAGAGAATGTTTCAATGATAGAGACTGTTTCAATGATAGATGTACTGTTTTAATGATAGAGACACTGTTCCAATGAAAGAGAGATTGTTTCAATGATATAGAGACTGTTTCAATGATCGAGAGACTGTTTCAAGATCGAGATACTGTTTTAAGATCGAGATACTGTTTCAATGATAGATAGACTGTTTCAATGATATAACTACTATTTCAATATTAGAGACACTGTTGCAGTGATAAAGACACTGTTTCATTGATAGAGAGACTGTGTTAACGAGACTGTTTCAGTGATAGATATATTATTTCAATGATATAGAGACTGTTTCAAAGATAAGGAGACTGTTTCAGTGAAAGATAGACTGTTTCAATGATAGATAGACTGTGTGTTTCTATCAATGATAGAACTATTATTTCAGTAATAGACTTCTTCAATAAAAGAGACACTGTTTCAATGATAGAGACATTGTTTCAACGATAGAAATACTGTTGTGTCAGACTGTTTGTTTCTATCAATGACAGAACTACTATTTCAGTGATTGTTTCAATAATAGAGACACTGTTTCAATGATAGACTGTTTCAATAATAGAGACACTGTTTAAATAATAGAGACACTGTTTCAATGATAGACTGTTTCAATAATAGAGACACTGTTTAAATAATAGAGACACTGTTTCAATAATAGAGAGACTGTTTCAATGACAGAGTCACTGTTTCAATGATAGAGAGATTGTTTGCTTCAATAACAGTGAGACTGTTTCAATTATAGGCAGTTTTAGCAGTATTACTTGACATTTATAATAATATTTAAGCTTTAGAATACTGATTAAGCAGTAGTCATGTTTTAAGCAGTTTATAGAGTGACTGTTTCGGTAGTATAGCGTCTGCTTCGGAGGAAGAGCGAATGTGTCAGTAATAGTGTGACTGATTTAGCAGTAGTGTGACTGATTCAGCAATCGAGATTGCTTTAACAGTAATGCAAATGTTTCAGCAATAGATACTTATTATTAGCATTAATGCCCAAAAATAATGTGTTAAGCTACCGTTTCAGAAAAACTATCCTGGCTGTTTCTTTGTTACTAAGATATATCTAAAAGGTGGTAGCATTTAAAATGTTGAGTAGCCCATCCCATGGTCTATATTTAGCAGTAGCGTGAGAGTTTCAATAGTAGAGGAGAGACTCATTACAGCCGGATATAGCATTAGTGTTACTGATTTAGCAGTGACAGTAGGATGAACGTTTAATCAGTAGAGACTAATTTAGTAGTACTGTAACTGTGTCTCAGTGGAAATGAAACTGTGTCAGCATTAAAGAGACTGATCTATCATTAGTGTTATGGTATCGTGTCAGCAGCAGTGTGCCTGTTTTCGTAGTAGTGCAACTTTTTTAGAAATTTATACTGATATAGTCGTGCATATTTGTTTCGTTTTGTTTTTAGCAATAGAGGCTGATTTAGCAGTTAGTGACTGTTTCACTCGAAGAGAGACATATTTAGCAGAACTGTTTCAGCAGGAGAGAGTAGTGTTGCTATTTCATTCGTAGAAAGACTGATTTAGCAGTAATGATCAGTAGTTGATTGTTTCAGCAGTAGAGAGCAGCAGAGTCTATCAGATGCTCCCAAACTAAACTATTTGTAGATGACAGCCTTCTTTACAGAGTCATTGAGAACTCCATTGACAGCCAGCTACTCCAAAGGGACCTCAAAGGGACCTCACCGCCTTAGAAACCTGGGAGGAAACTTGGCAGATGAGTTTTAACCCCAGTAAATGCACATTACTGAGGATCATGCCCAACAACAAAAAGAAGTCACCATCAGCAACAACCTCTCATGGGACCGGCATATACAGAACACCATTGGTAAAGGCAACTATTGGCTTCCTGAGAAGGAACTTAATGGCATTCACGCCTCCAGTCAAAGCAGCCTCGTACACCGCTATGGTTAGACCATCACTGGAATACGCCTCCACTGACTGGGACCCATACCACAAGACCAATGTCAAAGCGCTAGAGCAGGTCCATCGCGGTGCCGTATGCTATGTCTTCAATGACTACTCCAGCAAATCCCCAGGATGTGTCACTAAGATGCTCAAAGACCTCAAATGGGAATCGCTTGACACCAGACGAAGACATAACCGACTGTCCCTGCTATACAGAATACAGCACGGTACAGTTTACATCCCCTTTTAGAAGTACTTGCACGCCAGTGACACCCGTACAAAAAGACAGCACAGATTCTTCCAGGAGAGAATAACAGACAAGGCCTACTACAATTCATTATTTCCAAGAACGGTGTGCGATTGGTCATCGGACCGCGTCCTCACTGGAAGAATTCAGATAACTACTCTTGGTGTGATCTGCTCCTTCATATCGAAAAAGACAGCAGTGTAAATAATTTTACCAATTTTAACTGCACATTGTTTTTGGACTAGCTGTGCGCCATCAGCATGCCTAGTCACGCAGAGCTAATTACGATCTACGAATATCCCAGCTCTTTACTTGGAAGAAGAAGAAGACGAAGACAGATTTAGTAGTAGTGTGACTGTTTTAGCAGGAGTAATATCAGATAAACTGTTGTGCAATTTAGAAATAGAGTGGATGTTTCACCAGCAGACTGGCTGTTTCACCAGTAGAGGGGCTACATAAAGGCTCCGATACCAATTGCACACGTGTGTATTTTTTTTAAATATATAAAAAAAAAAAAAATACATTTTCACCTTTTAAGGGTGCCCTCTGGTGAATATCACAACAGATAGAATTTTTTATTTCCCTGTTTTTTATGAAGACTAACATATTACTAGTTAGTTTCTGGAAAAATAATGATGGGTCGGTGATTTAACTTTTTCGCAAAATTAATCTTTAGTAATACACTCTCACAGTGCGGTTTTAAATTCTGAATCAGCTGCAAATTGTGTATGGCAACTTACATGTGTGTAGTGTGGTTTGCAGAACAGGTATCGATTTTCCGTCTTTTTTAATGTAATAGATCATACTTTAGGACGAAAAATTAAGGGTTGGGGTATTTGTATCACCATCTGAAAAATTAGTACATCCCTTGTCATTACCCCACCCAGTTTACTATAAATTGCATTTTTAAATTTGTGATCCATAAATTTTTCATGATAAAGGAACAGATAACTTTTTGAGATATTTTGTCTACAATATATACAAGACCTGAGCATCAGAATGAAAAAATAAAAATTGGGGGTCGGTGTGCATATAAGAAAGATATTCAATAAAAACTGAGAAAAAAATGTGCTTTTTTAGATTTCGACGAGCTCTGACATATAACGGCATAGGTCTGTAACAAATAATAGGAAAATACTTTTTATTCCTGTCTATGTATATGCTAACACATGTCTTTGTAATAAAGTTTAAATTAAGTGAATATCTTAAATGGTTTTTGATAAATACCATCTTTTGTACCCCTACCCCCCATTTTGGCTTATGTTAAAAATTGTCAATTTTGGGCACAACATGTGAGGTCAAAAAAAAAATCTATTTTTTTTTTATTTTTTTTGCACTAAAATATCCCTATTGGGCATAAGTTTGTTACTGTATAATTATTTTTTCCAGTTTTATTATAATTTTTGAAATATAACAAATGTAAATTTCCGGAAGTGCAAAAATCCAAAACCTCAGCAGAGGGCACCCTTAAATTATCTAATTGACGTTTTTTGAGGTAAGGTGTCAAAATTGTATATATGTCTTTGACTGTATGTAGAAACATGTTTTTGGTGTATATATATATATATCCGATCATTTGCCCTTGGAGTAAAATAGTTCAACGCCGTTATTATCTAGAGTTACTCCCCTTGTTGTTCCTAGCGACTTCGACGCACCTGTCCATACAGGTAATTTTCCACATAAACAATAACAGTTTTACATATGCATTTAATGCACTATTTGGTATCATTATCAGATTGTATTTTTTCAATCTTAACTCGATTTGTTATGAAATAAACTCATGTTCATTCGTTTTACGTTTGTTAACAAAAGCTTTGCAAAATGTAAACAAACGAGCATGAGTATCCGGATGAGTCTTAAATTTCGGATACTCTAAATATAAGCTGATCATGTTCCTCTGTGGATTCGCTGAACATATCTTCACACATGTTTTACAAATTAAACTAAACTCTTTGTCAAAATGTAAAGCAATCATTTATCAGCTTCAATTTAGTTTAGTAAAAACTTAAATTAATAAGTAGGACTTGGTATACAGTAAAGTCAGGGAGTAAGTATACAGTGCATAAAATACACGTTTACGAACTGCAAGACGATTTTTGATATGCGATGTCCTCCGAGGGTGCATCTGTAAACGTCTACATGTAATAAAAAAAGCACCATAGACATCAAATAAATGAGACTAAAAGACTCAGATGGGGGTGTATGTAAATAGATAGGTTTATAAGCGTTTATATTCCTGTCACATGACCACAGAGCTAGCTTTTATTGGTAGAATATCTGCTTCACATACAAATTAAGGTCCCGAGTTAAACACTGCTGAGGGTACAGATTTTTTTCTTGTAATTTTTCCAGTCCAGTTACAATGACCAGAGATCTAATATTTTTACATTTCCTATTTCAGATTTGTTTGTAAAATTACAAGTAGACATGTAGTGGTTGAACATTGTCAGAACCCATTTTTTGGAGTACAACAACTGGTGCTCATATTGGAAGGCTTATATAAACATCCACCATGGCTCTTCACCTGTCAGATCTGTACCACGCCTCTAGTACAGAGAAAGTCCTGGACTTAGAAAGAGATTTAAAATGTGAGCTGGAAGAACTGAAGCAAGAAATAGATGAAAATGATCTTGTGTTGGAGATGCCTGCCCGGCCTATAAGGTAATTAAGCCATCAGGTTTAGTGCTTGCATCGGAACACAGCTACTTTTATAATAAATTATTTGTTAACAAGCTTTGGGTAATGCAGATTGTGAATTTAGTGACATTCTCAGCTTCAAGACAAAACAAAACTCTTTTCATGCATACCAGCCTATAAATGAAGTAGGATATTTTATCATTTCTGGATGCTCATTGATTCTTTGGGTAATGACAGTGTATACAGTTGTATATTGTCTTGTTTTTATTTTCAGCTCTGTTCCTCTCCCAAAAGATGTTTCATACTTCAGAGAAGAAAGAAAACAGATTGTGGATCGTGCAATGGAGGTAATAGTGGGGTAGTTGCAGACATATTTCGCCTATGGGTGATATATATATAAGACAGTTTTTATAATTATTATATCCTAATATTATATTATAAATAAAAAGTAATTGGCTCATATCAGTTTTTAGCTTGACTATTCGAAGAATAAGAGAGCTTATGTAAGCACGTCGGCGTCCCACATCAAGGTTTGCGTGTAAGCTGTGTTTACAAGTCTATGTCTTTTACATTTCTTATCGTAGCACAACCAAATTTGGCCATGGGCTTCCTTATAGCAGTATCTTAAGGGCTGCGTAAGTAATTTTGGTTCCTGTAATCACTGGGCTCCCATGGAACCCTTAAACTGTGTCTCATTTCACATCAAATTTTGCAGGTCTATATCTTACATTTCTTGTCCTAGCTCAGCTGAATTTGGGAATTCGGGTTTCCTTATAGTATGTCGTAAAGGGTTGCATAAGTAGTTTGTCTTCTACAATTTCTGGGCTCCCATGGAACCCAAATTCTGATGGCCCATAAAATGTGCAATAAAGGCAGATGATCATGAAGGCTTGCGAGTTATCTCCCATTTAGTTAAAACAGCATATTTCACATTTAAAAAATACAAATATGGTAAACAGCTTGATTAAACTTTATTAAATAATTGTTCTGGGTCTCAAGTTATAAAAACCGCAAAACCAATTGACAAAAACCTTGCCATTATAAAGATATAGGGAAACAAAGTTTACCATTTGTGAAATAACCTCCCTTTACATGAAATAAGAACGAAATTATAAATTCTGCATAGAAAACATCTTGATTTTTACCCCGCAGATATCGTTTGAAAACAATGCCCTGTATATAATCCATAATTATGTTAATTATATTGTTCAGGACCTCTGCCACGCATAGGCTAGAACATGAGCAATGGGATTTACCACGTTATTTACTTGCTGAACTTATTTCTTTCAGTGTATATCTCTTAAAGTATTTTTCTTATGTCACCCAAATTTTGGTTTGGGATTTCTTATAGCATTATTCATCTTATTCATACTTCACCCATATTGGGGCATGTGCTCCCTCCCACAATCCAACATATTTCCAGATTACCAGATCAAATTAGTTTCACCAGAGTTATGGCCCTTGATTTGCTGAAAAATGCCATATTCTGCCTTGTGAACACTCTAGTACCTTCATTTATTATTTGATTTTTACCAAACTTGCATAGATTGTTAATATTAATGAATGCTTGGACAACTTCGAAAACCAGCCAGATCGGACTAGTAACACCAGAGTTACGGCCCTTGATTTAGTTTAAAATGCTGTATTTTGCCTCGTTAAGATGATAGGGCTTTTGTTTTTTATCCAATCTTTGCCAAACTTTACCAGATGGTTAATATCAATGAAAGCTTGTACAAGGTCGAAAACCAGCCAAATCAAATTAGTAATACCAGAGTTATGGCCCTTGATTTAGTTAAAAATGTTGTATTTTGCCTCGTTCAGACGATAGGGCCTTCATTTGACCGGATTTCAATGAAAATTTGCAGGGATGATTAGTATCAAGCCTAGTTGTGCATATTGTCACTGTGTTCCGGTTGAATGATTTTGGCAGAGTTATGGTCCTTTAAAGGTTTTAGTACACAACCTTTTTCCAGATTAGTTCTCCTGAACCCTTGGCTGAATTTCAACGAAACTTTGCAGGGATGATCAGTATCAAGCCTAATTGTGGATATCATCACCGTGTTCTGACTGTACGATTTTTGGCGGAGTTATGGCCCTTTATACATTTTGATACACAAACTTTGTCTGGACTAGTTCTCCTGAACCCCTGGCCAGATGTCGGCGAAACTTGGCAAGGTTGATCAGTATCAAGCCTCGTTGTGCATATCGTCGCTGAGTTCCAGTTGAATGATTCTTGGCTGAGTTACGACCCTTTAAAGGTTTTAATATACAAACTCTGTCGCGATTAGTCTCTTTTGTACTCATGGCCAGATTTCAGCGAAACTTTTAGGGATGATCAGTTCCAGGCCTAGTTGTGCATATCATCGCCGTGTTACCGTTGAATGATTTTTGGCAGAGTTATGGCCCTTTAAAGGTTTTAGTGCACAAATTTTGTCCAGACTAGTTCTCCTGAACCCTGGCTGGATTTCAGTGAAACATTGCAGGGATGATCAGTACCAAGCTTAGTTGTGCATATCATCACCGTGTTACGGGTGAATAATTTTTGGTGGAACTATGACCCATTAAATGTTTTAGTGCAAACTTTGTCCGAACTAGTTCTCCTGAAACCCTGGCCGGATTTCAACAAAACTTTGCCGGGATGATCAGTACCAAGCCTAGTTGCACATGTCATCGTCGTGTTCCTGTTTAATGATTTTTGACAGAGTTATTGCCCCTTATACACAAACTTTATCCAGACTAGTTTTCCTGAACCCCTGGCTGGATTTCAGTGAAACTTTGCAGGGATGATCAGTACCAAGCCTAGTTGCGCATATCATCGCCGTGTTCCTGTTGAATGATTTTTGACAGAGTTATGGCCCCTTATACACAAACTTTATCCAGACTAGTTTTCCTGTACCCCTGGCTGGATTTCAGTGAAACTTTAAAGGAATGATCAGTACCAAGCCTAGTTGCGCATATCGATGTTGTGTTTCCCACCACAGACACCATATAGCCAGTAGAGCGATACAGGCCCTCGGCGACTTGTTAGGGAGGTTTTTTAGGGGAATTTTCTCAGCCAAAGAGGTGGAAAAGGTAGGCTATTTTGCTAGGGGAAGAGGCGGAATATGGGGAAGGGGCGGAATATGGCCCCTGTTTATGAAGGAAAAAAAAACCTGTAGGGAAATCATGTGATTGCTACTAATTATTCTTCCCAAAAATATTGTAGTTATGTCTAGTTTTTTTTATGCCTGTAGGGATGTATTATGTCATGGCATTGTTTGTCTGTCCATTAACTTTTACCTGAGGACTGATTTTGGCTAATAACTTTCGAAGTATAAGATCTACAACAATAAAACTTTGCAGGCTTCTTCAGCATGATCCAGTGTATACATCTGATAAAGGCCCGTAACTCTCTGGTTCATACTTTGTGAATTTTTCCCCTTTGAAAAAAGGTTTAACCTGGAGTTTAACTTTGCGTTTGCAAATGATTGTGGCTAATAACTTTCAAAGTATTATGTGTAAAATAGTGAAACTTTGCACACATCTGCAACATGATCTAATGAATGCATGTTATAAAGGCCCACAACTCTCTGTTCATATTTTTTTTAATAATTTCCCTTCGAAAAAAGTTTATCTTGGAACTTAACCTTACCAACGACGGGCGTATATGCCCAGCTAGGCAGTGCTCTTGTTGTCTTATTGTATTCTGAACAAAAATTATTATGTTGCTTGTCTGTGGCAACTTGACTGTGTGTAGTCCTGCATTCAGAGCCTGGGAGGGCACATACAAGTGGCAATATCATCGGTCTTTGTGTAATGCTGCAACTCAAAGGGCAGGTACATACAATGCGATGCAATGGCTGGACGATGTAATTGAGAAGTTGAATTGTGTATTTATCAGGTCAGCCAGGCCCAGCCACTGATCATTCAGGCAGAAGTGATGAAGGAGGAGATGTTGAACACAGAATGTCTGGAATATACGCCAGAAAGTCTACCTTTACTTCTACACCAGGTATATAACTCGTTAAAATACATTACATTAATTGCAAACACGCTAAATAGCTTTTACAGTTTATTGTACAGATATATCATAATAAGCATATGCCATTTGAAAGACTTTAAGCAAGATTGGTTTGACCTCAGTTACATCTACTTTTAAACCAGGTTCATTTACTCATTTTGAAAACCTGATACAATACTTTGCAAACAAGCTTAAATAAAGCTTATTTCCTTGTAAATGTACATCATAATAAGTGTATTCCATTAAAAAAAATAAGGGACTATTGGTTTGATCTCAGTTACCTGTATTAAACATTGAGTATAATATCCAGTAATTCTTTGGGCCTCCTTTAAAGGGACACAGGGCAATATTACTTTATTTTAACTCAACATCTGTTATAATGAAACTTAAACCCAACAGAGGTTGTATCAGGACTTTATTAATTTCAAAATAATAGATTTCTGTAAAGGGAAATAACTCTAGCCAAACTAATTATTCAAATGTATACGTTTTAATCTTATTTTAGGCACAATATATGGCACATTATAGCCATTTATCACGTAATTTCACTATATGTAAAAACATTTTTATGCTATTTAAATGATTTGTTTCATACATCTTATAACTAGTAGGAGCTTGCAAGTTGTAGAGAAACTACCAATCCTTTAAAAGAAATAAAAATATCATACTGGGGTTGAAAGGCAAAATAATACACTTTTGTAAACATTTGCTTCATTTTGATGTGTGAAAATGTGTAAAACAGACCACAAGATTGCCTTTAAGAGACGTTTGGCACATTTCCTTTTAAGAGGCATTTGGCAAGTGTCCCTTTAAGAGGTGTTTGGCAAGTGTCCCTTTATGAGGCATTTGGTGCATGTCCCTTTAAGAGGTGTTTGGCACGTGTCCCTTTAAGAGGTGTTTGGCACGTGTCCCTTTAAAAGCATGTGGCAAGTGTCCCTTTAAGAGGTGTTTTGCACGTGTCCCTTTAAGAGGTGATTGGCGCGTGTCCCTTTTAAGGGGTGTTGTCCCTTTAAGAGGTGTTTGGCACGTGTCCCTTTAAGAGGCATTTGGCAAGTGTCTCTTTAAGAGGCATTTGGCACGTGTCCCTTTAAGAGGTGTCTGGCACGTGTCCCAATAAGAGGTGTTTGGCACGTGTCCCTTTAAGAGGTGTTTGGCAAGTGTCCCTTTAAGAGGTGTTTGGCATGTGTCCCTTTAAGAGGTGTTTGGCACGTGTCCCTTTAAGAGGTGTTTGGCACGTGTTCCTTTAAGAGGTGTTTGGCTCATGTCCCTTTAAGAGGCATTTGGCACGTGTCCCTTTAAGAGGCATTTGGCATGTGTCCCTTTAAGAGGTGTTTGGCACGTGTCCCTTTAAGAGGCATTTGGCAAGTGTCCCTTTAAGAGGTGTTTGGCACGTGTCCCTTTAAGCGGTGATTGGTGCGTGTCCTTTTAAGAGGTGTTTGGCACGTGTCCCTTTAAGAGGCATTTGTTTATTTTCTGGATGAACAAATCACTTTAGATGGTAATGATTCCCATTTACTCATACCAGCTGTGTTAGTGTCCATGATCTCTGAGCACGTGTGACCAGTAGTATTGGCTTGTTGTGTCATAAACTATACAACACCTATGTCCTAGTTAAAACTGTATTTACTACTTCATAGTTTTCATCAAAACAACTGTTTGCGATAAATAGAGAGCAATTGTCAGAAATAATGCATAACTGTTTATGTAAGTAACACATTTTGTATGATACAAACATGTTTATTTTGTTTCATTTTCAGCATTTTAAAGACCGCATCCACCATCTTGTACAATGTAAATATCTGCATTTATTGCGTTGGAAAAGATTCTGCCAGAACACCGCTGCCATTGAAACCTTGCATCCTCTGTATCAAAAGCGACTTAGGTAGGGAGCATTTTTATGACCCCATTATATACAGCTATATGGACACCATCAGGGGCGTAGCTGTGTCTGGTATGATGTGTAGGCATAATGGATTTATTGAGCTCAAAGTTGCAAACACAAAGTCAGAAACACGCTGAGGGGTGGTTGTAGGTAGCGATCTGGGCACATTTCCTCGGACATTTGGGGGAAAAAAACTGCAAACCATGGGGTTTTGACATTCATTTTAATAGATACATAGAGGCTTTTTCTATATGCTCACCATTAAAAATGAAGAATACTACAAATGACATTAACACTACGTTCTAAAAGAACACAGACAAAAATGTCAACAATGCCATTGATATTTTCTTTTCCCGATGTGTTGGCACATGCCTAAAGGCAGCTACAACACTGAGTGCATAATTATTGCTGCACAGGTCTCTGACTCTGACTCAGTTGTCTTGTTTAAAAACATTGCTTACAAAAATATCTTATTTTTGTTGAATTTTGTTGAATTCTAATACAAAAAATATAAATATTACACATCATGATTCACACAAGTTTATATTTTATTTTAGTCACATCTTGGCCGAGTACAATGACTGCATACAGAGAGCCCAGCGTCTGTCTATAGCACACGAATCTCTGCTGTGTAAAAATGACTTCGTACTCACAGCAGTCGAGATGGAGGATCTGCTTATATATCTACGCTGGCTTGTCTGTCATCTGCACTCAACCAAGAGGTTCAACCAGTATCTCAGAGTAGGTTAACTGCTTGAGATAATTATACCGTCATATTAAGTAAACTACTTTCAGTTTTCCCACATTGTTTGGTGTATATGTTGCCTACGTCAATCGTTTTTGGATTATAATACCATGACAGGATTTTAGGTAATTGCTGCTTATAGACTTGAACAAAAAAAGTATTGTGTTATTTTTCTATGCATTTGTTTGCTAATAATGTTTGAATATATATATTATTGGTGCAATATAATCGGCCGTTAGTAGCATGCAACTTGAAAAGAATTTGCTTTAGACTGTTTAAATAATTAGTAATAAGGATTTACAAATGTGCAAGTATGTAGAAAAAGTAACAGACGAGTTTTAGGAAAAACAAGGTTGATAAGAAAAATTCTTTATACAAGATATATATGCTGGGTTTTGAAAAAAAACACTTTACAATTATCAATGAAGGCGTATTAAAGTAACAAAATAAATATTTTGACAATTTTGTAAATGTTTACTGCATTCAAGATTTAAAGGGACACACAGCAATCTGGTGTATTTGCAAATAAATTCTTTTGAAAAACCCTCAGATTGCAGAGATCCCCTTTCATTAAAATTGTATTTTAAATCTTCTTTTGAATATTGTAAAGAATTTTTTTAAAAAAATCCCCATTTATATAGTTTCTAATCATGATATGCATTTTTTTCTTCTAAATATTTTGAAAACTGTTTATATGTAATAAATATTATGCATGTTACATCTATATCTCTACGGTTTGTTGAGGGATTGCCCACCCCGACCCTAACAGACCTATTACGGGATGAATAAATGGATTACCATTAATTTGTTGATAGAAATTAAAAAATAAATAAAATGGTATTCTTGACTATTGTTCCTGCTTTCTCAGCTCTATCAACACTGTACATGCTGGTCTCTTCTCTATTCAAGGTTCTACAGTGGATCCATATTTTACACAAGAATGAGATCTCGCCTCCTGTTAAGGAAGATATCGAACAGGTACCTGTAACAACAGCTATATTCGTTTTACTAATTTCAATAAAATATACCATTCAATGTTACAGTTTGAAATCTTAAAACTAACATGTTTTGAATTCAGATATTTCCATGTTTATAATAACCACAAATTATTTATTTTTGTTTTAACTTTTTTACTCTCCAATTATGCAAAATATTTTCCTAGGCATTCAAAATAAAAAAAAGAATATTTTCAAAGGTCATCGGAAACCATTATTTTGTTTTTACCGATTCATTGAACAGTGTGATCGTTAAAAAAGGTGTTGAACTCAGTATTAAATTGCATACTTTGACAAATGCAAAATAGACATGTATTTATAGCATATTTCATAGTGTTATGTTTGCATTTATTTAACCCAATAGCTGTCTTTGAAAGAGTAATTACTAATACTTAAAACTTAGTGACGTATCTATATATTCCATTATAACAGGAGGAGACGACCAGTGTATCCAAGATGGCGTCCAGGTATCAGGATGACGCATCAGGACTGTTTCAGCGGCCAAGATCCGGAGCCTCTCGACCCAGCTCAGCTGCCTCTCCAAGGAATCAATCTCCTCTGCCCCAGCCCCCTGCCATTAACCCCACCCTGTTGTCCACCACCCCCATGCCATCATCTGCACTGGCCTACGCAGCAGCAGCAGCAGGTATGATTAAAACACGAAGACTTAGTGTGAAACTGTTGTATCTTGTTCTTGCTTAATATATAGTTACAATAGTTTTGCACTCACCCTTCAATTTAATTAGTTAGAATTTCATTGTAACGGAATTATACAAATTACATTAAGTGTAGTGTACATGAACTATAATTTTGTACAAATTCTGTTCAAAAATTAATACTAACACTATGGTTTGGAGCACTTGTTTCTGCCAAAGTTTTTTTTTACTTTTCAGATGCAAGAATTTCTATTCAAAAATGGTTTTAATGTGTTGGATAAATCCGAATTATGACACCCTGAAAGTTGTATTGCAAGAAATTACTGAAATTATTTGAGATTTTTTCTTCTTTTTGTTTCCTGTCTCAATTACAAATAGTTTGTTTGAGAAAAAAACTATCAAAAAATAGTTTAGGCTGTAGAATATTTATTTTCAAAGTGATTCTCACCAGTCAAGTAATTTGCCATTGAAAATTTCAGTTCCGGTGATATAAATTATGTTGAGATTGTCAAAATTGTACATAAAAATGCTGAAAACACTTACCCCCAAACACAAAAAAAGACACTGTACTCTGCTTGTAATAATCATGTTTGATGCATCTGTATTACAGGTGGAGGTATAGCCACTGACGAGGAGAGCCTCGGACTTCCACTCAACTTTATAGACTTCCCATCTCTCAAACCTCATCTGGCATTTCTCCTTAACATCTATGGCATCAACTTTGTAAGTATACCGAGCGTATAAACAGATCTGCTTAGCTTAAAGATACCCCTACACTTAAACAAAGATTTTTTTTGAGTTTTAAAAGAAGACATCCTAAATTATTGTGTTAAAGTATATTTGAAAAGTCAAGAAGATCAAAAGCGTAAACGGTAAATAACCCTTTGATTAGGATTATAACATACTCTTCTTCTTCCAGTAATGTGTAGTGTTCCTCTGGAACATACTCGCACAGTTTACTCCCCCTATTTTAAGCACAATTGCCAAATTTCTTAGACCAAATCTCCTTTCTTGGTCTGTCATAATAAAAATCCGTTTGTTTGAAGAGACTGCTATCTATTAATTATTCTGGCATAGTTTGTTTTTTCTTGAAATAAAATATGAAAAGTTTTAGAGCTTAAATGAAAATGTTACAAAGGAACCTCGACTTGCAGATAATTATATGAATTTTCTGAGTATATTTTTGTAATATTACAGAATCTGGACGGCATAAGAAACAGTGCCGACGAGATGGAGATGTTTGCCGCCATCAACAGGAAGTTTAAACATATCTTCCAGAGGCAGGAACACATGAAGACGTTCAAAACTTACGACAGAATTGAGGTACGGTGCGGGGTTGTGGGAACTAAACATTTCAACATACCATATAAATATTGAAAACTGCTTTAAAATAAACGTCTTTTAGTATTTAAATTTGGTCTTTAATAAAGGGACACACGGCAATCTTGTTTTTTTAAAAACTCACATAGTATAATGCAAATTGCTTTTGAATATTATTAACTGTAGAATATAGTGCACAATTAATATATTTAAACTTTTGGTGGAATAAGATGAAAAATGAAAACTCAAAATGTTATTTAATTATATGCAAGCAGGTTTAGTCAAAATGATACTGCATAAATAAACTGAGATGCTAATTGCAATGTTTGAAAAACACTTCAAGATTGCTGTGTGTCCCTTTAATATTAACTCTCATTTAAAGCTATTGTTAATTTCCATAGCTAAAGTTGTTGGTTATATTATATGCTCAGTTTTGCAACCTAAGTACATGCATTGTATCAAATGTATTACAAATAAGTGAATATTCTGACCTTTTTTTCTCTATATTAAATCTCTGTGACCGAGGGGTTAACGACGGTGCGTTGTAAACCTTCTCGCCTCTCACCACTGCGAGCTTGACATGTAAGTGAGGCAGTTTTGATTCTTATGGATGGCGAGTGGTGTACAGTACTGGTTCTACCCAGGAAAAGTTGGTTGTCTGCCTCCACCACAAAAAAAGTCGACCGTTATATATAATCTTATATGTGTTGAAAATGATTTAAAACACAATGCAAAAAAAAAAGATTATATTTTGCACTTTAATCCTATTTTGATAAAAACTACCTGAAACTGATGTACCTCTTTTGGTACTGTATTATCATTTGATTTTCTAACAGCCTTCTAAAGCAAGGGTATCAGAGGTAAGAGTGACAACAAATCAAACTGTTATCAACATTGTTCTCGTTCTATAGATAACATGCATGATTGTGTTATTTTGAAATCATCAGATTGGGTACGTCATAGCACATTGTTGTCAAATTGTTGACAACGAGAGTTTATCATTTATGAAAAACATTGAAACATTTTGGAGTATTCCTTTTAAATTGCTCTAATCTGCTAATTTTTTATTATGCCCCCTTTTGAATAGTAAAAAATCGCAAAATTAATGATGTCCGCACTCTAACTTGGGTAAGTGTTATCCATCTTTCTCCAAATTGTATATGGGCACAATGTCTCGACCAAGTTCAATTGTTGGCCCCATTACCCTAGTAGTTATGCTCCTTGGAATGGTAAAAAATCGCGAAATAAACGTCCGCACTCTTACTTAGGTAGTTGTTATTTAATCTTCTCCAAACTTGGTCAACTTGTATATGGGCACAATGTCTCACCCAAGTTTGATTTTCAGCCCGATCGCCCCAGTACTTCCAGAGTTATGCCCCTTAGAACGGTAAAAATTCACAAAATAAATGTTATAGCTGGGGCATCCGTGTCCCATGGACACACCTCTAGTTTAAAACATCAATTGAAATCTAGTCATTTGAAAATAAGATCCATTCAACAATTTAAGAGACTGGGGTAGAATATTGTTTAGTTCATAATATTAAAAAACAGTATGAAGTATAAATGAAGAGAAATGCCCCTGCACTAAATGAACAACAATCTCAACATCTTGGACTTCCATTCCCAATCTGATGATTTTCATAATATGCCTGCCTCGTTGATGTTGACATTTACATTAAGTTTTACGTTAAAAGTTTTTGCATTCTAATAAGCACGCTTATTCAAATTCATTCAAACTTTGCATATGTCTTTTTTTTTTTTTTTAATATGTCTTTAGTAGCATCAAGGCCACTTAGACGCACTAGTTGTATTGCATTTTAGCAAAATCATGCCCCTTTTTTTCCACTGAGAAATTCATTCATGTTAAACCATCAACATTAAATTTTTAACTGCAATAAAGTCGAGACACGTATTGCCAATTTCAGACTTTCTTGATTACAAATAAATGTATATTAATCCACAGCCAAATAATTGATGTGCCCTGATTTGTACTGATATGTATTATGATTTCTCGATAGTTTAGCTCCATTAAATTGGACTGTTAAATATAAATTCACAAGGCTTATAAAGTATGTCTGTAGCAAGATCATTCATTCAACATGCCGATTGGGTTTCAAATTATTTACCCACTAAAACGGGTATATAAATAACATCTTGGTAGTCTGTAAGCACGTAACTCCACACTGCTTGTAAATGCATCTTCTTTTTAGTCCCCCTAATAGACTATAGGTTTGCAACCCGTCCGTCCGTCCTTCTGAAATGCTTGTCCGGGCCATATTTCAATACTATAAGACTTTGAGATACCAAACTTTGTATGTGGATACATCTTGGGATAGCGGTGTGTCGCGTACCAAAAAAAGACCTGTGACCTCTGTCATAGAAATTTGCTTGTCTGGACCGTATTTTCAATACTATAACACTTAGAGATACCAAACTTGATATTTGAATACATCTTGGGATAGCGGTGTGTCGCATACGAAAATAAGGTCACAGTGACCTTGATCTGTGACCTCTGTCATAGAAAATGTTTCGAAAATGCTTGTCCGGGCCATATTTTCAATACTATAAGACTTTGAGATACAAAACTTAGTATGTGGATACATCTTGAGATAGCGGTGTGTCACGTACCAAAATAAGGTCACCTTGACCTTGACCTGTGACCTCTGTCATAGAAAATGCTTGTCCGGACAGTATTTTCAATACTATAACACTTAGAGATACCAAACTTGGTATTTGAATACATCTTAGGATAGCGGTGTGTCGCGTACCAAAATAAGTTCATTGTGACCTTGACCTGTATTTGTGACCTCTGTCATAAAAAATGCTTGTCTGGAAAATAATAAGGTCATTGTGACCTTGACCTTAACATGAGACCTCTGTCATAGAAAATGCTTGTCCGGACCATATTTTCAATACTATAACACTTAGAGATACCAAACTTGGTATGTGGATACATCTTAGGATAGCGTTGTGTCTTGTACCAAAATAAGGTCACTTTGACCTTGACCTGTGACCTCTGTCATAAAAAATGCTTGTCCGGACCGTATTTTCAATACTATAACACTTAAGAGATACCAAAATTGGTATGTGAATACATCTTGGGATAGCGGTGTGTCACGTACCAAAATAAGGTCATTGCGACCTTGACATAGAAAATGCTTGTCCGGACCTATTTTCAATATTATAACACTTAGAGACACCAAACTTGGTATGTGAATACATCTTGGGATAGCGGCGTACCAAAATAAGGTAATTATGACCTTGACCTTGATGTTTGACCTCCATCATAGAAAATGTCTGGAAAATGTTTGTCTGGGCCGGTGGGGGACTATGGATTGCCCTGCAATTCTTGATGCTCTTGTTTACTATAAGGCTACAGTATTGAATTTTAGTATGTTGGTGTGCAGACTGGTTTTAGAATTTTCATTCAACCTCTGGGTTCTGTGGACTGGTTTTAGAAATGTCATTCAACCTCTGGGGTCTGGGAGGCTAGGTCAGAGGTACAAAATGTATAAAATGCTCTTAAGACTGATCGTGTAAGTAACATGTTTTTATTTGTTTGCCATGGCGTGCCATTGACTTAGCTATAGTTTTAAGTGTTATTTTAACAAATTCAAGTTGCATGCTTTTTGCTCCAAAATATTTTTGAAAATTAAACCATATTAACAGCTATACAAATCTGCTTTTGCCATAACAATACATTTTATGATAATGAACAGAGTTTTGCTGTCAGTTTATTAAAACTGAGTTAATAATAATATAAAAAAAAGTCAATAGGTTATAGGTCACACAGGGTCAAAGTGTATAAAATGACCTCAGAAGTGTGGATGAGATTTAAAAATTATGTTTTTGGTGGTAAACTTATAAGGAATGATATTGAATGCTAAAGGGACACACGGCAATCTTGAAGTATTGATCATTTAACATCTCTGTATATTAATCGAGTACTACTTGAGACCTGTTTGAATATATTTAAATAAAAGGTAATTTGGAGTTTTTATTTTTTATTCACTATTCTACCATAGTTTTAAATATATGTTTGTGGCAGTACAATCAACAATTACTTATAGAGTATGATAAAACAATTTCAAGTTATTTAGAAAAACCAACAGGAACATGAGTTTAAAAACACACAAAAGATTGTTATGTGTCCCTTTAACCCGCTTGCATCCATTGTAAACCCATAGCAGTCTGCGAGTAACCCTTTGTCACATAAATGGAATGGTATTAATTCAAAGAAAAGTCCATTGTATATATGTAGCAGTTTAAGGATTAAAATATGTCCAACTTACTTGATCTATATTACCAGAATTACACTTTGTATTGTCTTTCTAAATCTGACACTCCCTCAAACATTGTTTACTTTTTCTGCCATTGTCTGCAGGTTGGTTAGGAGAACTAGGGTATAGTTCCCCCAATCAATCCCTCAAACATTCGTTACTTGTTCTGCCATTGTCCTGAGGTTGGTCAGGAGAACTGGGGTATAGTTCCCCCATACATTCCCTCAAACATTCTTTACTTGTTCTGCCATTGTCCTGAGGTTGGTCAGGAGAACTGGGGTATAGTTCCCCCATACACCCCCTCAAACATTCTTTACTTGTTCTGCCATTGTCCTGAGGTTGGTCAGGAGAACTGGGGTATAGTTCCCCCATACACTCCCTCAATCATTCTTTACTTGTTCTGCCATTGTCCTGAGGTTGGTCAGGAGAACTGGGGTATAGTCCCCCCATACACCCCCTCAAACATTCTTTTCTTGTTCTGCCATTGTCCTGAGCTTGGTCAGGAGAACTGGGGTATAGTTCCCCCATACACCCCCTCAAACATTCTTTACTTGTTCTGCCATTGTCCTGAGGTTGGTCAGGAGAACTGGGGTATAGTTCCCCCATACACTCCCTCAAACATTCTTTACTTGTTCTGCCATTGTCCTGAGGTTGGTCAGGAGAACTGGGGTATAGATTCCCCCATACACGACCTCAAACATTCTTTACTTGTTCTGTCATTGTCCTGAGGTTGGTCAGGAGAACTGGGGTATAGTTCCCCCATACACCCCTCAAACATTCTTTACATGTTCTGCCATTGTCTGCAGGTTGGTTAGGAGAACTGGGGTATAGTTCCCCCATACACCCCCTCTGACATTCTTTACTTGTTCTGCCATTGTCCTGAGGTTGGTCAGGAGAGCTGGGATATAGTTCCCCGATACACTCCCTCAGACATTCTTTACTTGTTCTGCCATAGTCCTGAGGTTGGTCAGGAGAACTAGGGTATAGTTCCCCCATACACCCCCTCAAACATTCTTTACTTGTTCTGCCATTGTCCTGAGGTTGGTTAGGAGAACTGGGGTATAGTTCCCTCATACACCCCCTCAAACTTTCTTTACTTGTTCTGCCATTGTCCTGAGGTTGGTCAGGAGAACTGGGGTATAGTTCCCCCATACACCCCCTCAAACATTCTTTACTTGTTCTGCCATTGTCCTGAGGTTGGTCAGGAGAACTGGGGTATAGTTCCCCCATACACCCCCTCAAACATTCTGTACTTGTTCTGCCATTGTCCTGAGGTTGGTCAGGAGAACTGGGGTATAGTTCCCCCATACACCCCCTCAAACATTCTTTACTTGTTCTGCCATTGTCCTGAGGTTGGTCAGGAGAACTGGGGTAAAATTCCCCCATACACTCCCTCAAACATTCTTTACTTATTCTGCCATTGTCCTGAGGTTGGTCTTTAGAACTGGGGTATAGTTCCCCCATACACTCCCTTAATCATTCTTTACTTGTTCTGCCATTGTCCTGAGGTTGGTCTTTAGAACTGGGGTATAGATTCCCCCATACACTCCCTCAATCATTCTTTACTTGTTCTGCCATTGTCCTGAGGTTGGTCTTTAGAACTGGGGTATAGATTCCCCCATACACTCCCTCAATCATTCTTTACTTGTTCTGCCATTGTCCTGAGGTTGGTCTTTAGAACTGGGGTATAGATTCCCCCATACACTCCCTCAATCATTCTTTACTCGTTCTGCCATTGTCCTGAGGTTGGTCAGGAGAACTGGGGTATAGATTCCCCCATACACGACCTCAAACATTCTTTACTTGTTCTGCCATTGTCCTGAGGTTGGTCAGGAGAACTTGGGTATAGATTCCCCCATACACTCCCTCAAACATTCTGTACTTGTTCTGCCATTGTCCTGAGGTTGGTCTTTAGAACTGGGGTATAGTTCCCCCATACACTCCCTCAAACATTCTTTACCTATTCTCTCATTGTCCTGAGGTTGGTCTTTAGAACTGGGGTATAGTTCCCCCATACACTCCCTCAAACATTCTTTACCTATTCTCTCATTGTTCGCAGGTTGGTCAAGAAAACTGGGGTATAGATTCCCCCATACACTCCCTCAAACAGGAGTCCAACTGGGTACAGTACATGAAACTAAAGCCAGAACACAATGCCATGCAAGAGAAGTGCTGGACACAGCTGCGACAAGTCAATAACGTAGATGAGATCTTGCGTATGCAAGCACACTTCCTCCATGTGTCAGATGCAGAGGTAAGTTGAGATAAGTATATAACGTACCTCCATGTGTCAGATGCAGAGGTAAGTTGAGATGAGTATATAACGTACCTCCATGTGTCAGATGCAGAGGTAAGTTGAGATGAGTATATAACGTACCTCCATGTGTCAGATGCAGAGGTAAGTTGAGATGAGTATATAACGTACCTCCATGTGTCAGATGCAGAGGTAAGTTGAGATGAGTATATAACGTACCTCCATGTGTCAGATGCAGAGGTAAGTTGAGATGAGTATATAACGTACCTCCATGTGTCAGATGCAGAGGTAAGTTGAGATGAGTATATAACGTACCTCCATGTGTCAGATGCAGAGGTAAGTTGAGATGAGTATATAACGTACCTCCATGTGTCAGATGCAGAGGTAAGTTGAGATGAGTATATAACGTACCTCCATGTGTCAGATGCAGAGGTAAGTTGAGATGAGTATATAACGTACCTCCATGTGTCAGATGCAGAGGTAAGTTGAGATGAGTATATAACGTACCTCCATGTGTCAGATGCAGAGGTAAGTTGAGATGAGTATATAACGTACCTCCATGTGTCAGATGCAGAGGTAAGTTGAGATGAGTATATAACGTACCTCCATGTGTCAGATGCAGAGGTAAGTTGAGATGAGTATATAACGTAGATGATGTTTTGTTCTCCTTGTGTCATAGCTCTAAAAAAATAGGAAAAAAATAATCCCAAAATATTGTTTTGGCATGAAAATGAAGAAATTATTGCTAATGATAGCTGGTACAGTTGGTTCTTCTCCATGATTTTTCATGTGAAATGTTTCCTTGCACCAGAGGTCATACAGATGACAAAATGTGCTTTTCTGACAGGTATTATATTTGGTAGAATAATAGAAAACAAATTTGTTAAACCTTTTGACAGCTTTTGTGTGGCAAAACACCATATGCAAGCCGCTTGCTCCATGTGTCCAATGCATAGGTGACGTTTGTGTTGTGAATTGGCAAGTTGATTGTACACCAGATAAAAATATGCAGAATGGGCCCAGAACCTCACCTGCAGAACTCGTGGCAGAGTTGCTGCACATTCTATTGTAAACCCTCCATTTTTCGCTGATGCCACGATTATGTTTTCTTCTACAACTCTTACAATTCACACCAGAAACAATACGGAGATGATTATGAAGACCTTTAAAGAATGTGAAAAAAATTTACTAAGAGAACCTTGAATTTATAGGGATTTTAAACTTCTCTGGGTAATGAGTGGCCCTTTTCTTGCCTGTGGACCACATGGGACGTCTAATATGACTAGACTGTTAACCAATTAAATTTCCGTATGATTTTCTTTAAATAAACAGATAAATCTAATATTTTATTACACTTTAATTCACATTCTGTAATTCTATATCTTAGCATGTACAAGAGATTCTACAGGAGCATGCTACGGCCGTGCGCAACCCTGCATCTGTGATGGCAGTACGAGTGACCACTAACCAGGACCCTAACAACATGAACACCATTCAAGTCTGGAGGAAGATATACTGTAACCCTGACCTCTATACAGAGTATGTTCTGTCCGATTAAGATTGGGAATTCCAAAATGAGGTTTAACTGTTTTGATAGGGATCGCGGATCGACCAAGGCTCGAATTTAAAAATTATTTCGAGGGTTGGAATCTCCTTATCTTAACCCAATACCCATGACTGATTCTTTTTCTTCAATTTTCGTACGATTTATAGTATGCACAATGACTTCATGCAACTGTTTGATGTCATTGTTGATGTGCATGATTTTTATCTGCTCCCTGGTGAGCGAGAAGATTTTCCAGTATGTATGTAAATGCAGATAGCGTTATCTGGTATATAATAAATGTTCATACGCATGCTTTGTTTTGGGGGTGTGTGGGGGGGGGGGGGGGGGGGGGGGGGGGTGCAAGCCGTTTAGACTTATTCATCATTGATGCATGTATTTCCTATGCTTCTTTTACATGCTTGGAGGATAGACTAAGATGCATGGAATCCCTGGTTTATGTCCCTATCAGATGGGACAAGGCTGCAGTAAAGTGTTTTGCCCTTGAGCAAACTGATTAAAGTCATTGGCGTCTGTGAGGCTTGAACACAGGTCCTCCGGTTTCAAGGCCGTCATGCTGTCCACTGGGCCATGGCAGCGCCTACTAGTGAATGGAAGAAACAATAGTTGCCGATATATCTTTTATGGACCTGAATGCAGTTGACCAACAACTATAAAACAATCTGTTATAAACACGTTCCTGTGGACTGTTCACTCAATATCAAGCTGAATAAGTATATATTTATATGCAGGTTCTTGGTTTCAAATATTCGGTACCTGTTTGAAATACATCTACATTATGTATCAGTGTCAGCTGATAGTAATCCCGTCTGTTTGGTTCTGCAGTAAAGACGATGAGGAATCCGTAGATGTCGTGGACTTTGACGAGCGGGATATTGAGAACGTCAACTTGCAACAACAAGTCACGTCGGAGGTAGTGCTCGTAAAAGACGGGACAGCTACGACTACCTCATACACTGTTCAAATGCTGGGTATGATATTTTTTGATACATCGATAGAATGGCGCTAGCAGGGTCCGGAATTTTGTTTCCAAAAAATTGGTGTAAAATGGTAGCAGTCCTCTGTCATTCTGAGACATAAATTGACTGTAATGGGAACTACACAATTTTCAAGATGCACCTATTACACTCCCAGCATTGTCTACCAGACTCAGAACCATACAATCGCATCCTAAAATATTTTTGATGAAAATAGTTTTCAAAGCTGTATGAATGCTTATTAAAATCGGTAGGCAGGTAGTACACCTTCAGAAATCGGTAGTCTACCGCGTCAATCGGTAGAGTTGGCAAATATGTCATGAACTTGTTTTTAAAACTTTCTGTGATCTATTTAGTTTTCTACATAACTTTGCATATTTGCATAATCCTTATTAAAAATTATTTGAAAAGTTCAAAGCAAATTGCTAAACATATTCATAATTGCTGATGTAACTGAACCTGTGGTAGAATAACATAGAAAAAGTGAAACTCAATATAAACATTCATAAATGTGTCTCCATTTTGCTATAATGGACATTATTCGTTGTTAATGAAGCTTGATGCAACTTTGTCAAGAAGTTTGTCTTAATTATATCTTGGTCAAGTTTGAAAATGGGTCACATGGGGTTTAAAACTAGGTCACTAGGTCAAATATTGGAAAAAACCTTGTGTACACTCTTTGTCAAAATGTTTGTCTTAATTATATCTTGGTCAAGTTCAAAAATGGGTCACATGGTGTTAAAAACTAGCAGTCACTAGGTCAAACTTTGGAAAAACCGTGTCAGAATATTTGTCTCAATTATAGCTTGCTAAAGTTCGAAAATGGGTCACACAGGGTCACACGAGGGTCAAAAACTAGGTCACTAAGTACACTCTAGAGGCCATATTCTGACCCGATCTTGATGAAACTTTGTCGAAATAGATAGGGTCAGAGGATCTGAGAACAGAAAAAAAGACTCTTGGTCTAAACAACTATTGGTATAAAGGCTGTGACCGAATTATTACTAGGACCTAAATTCCCATGGTTCTAGTCTATTTGCGAGTTACGTGATAGATAAAATAGTCACATTTATTCCAAGTTATGATTGAATTTATTAAATAGGTCGGCAATGATGATAGGGAGCCTCAGCAAGCTTGGCAAGCTTGTTTAATAATTTCAGTAATAAATGAGCTACTAATGTAAGATCCTCTCTATATATTGTTGGCACTACCAGGTCTAGATGAAGGAGAACAGAACCACAATGATCCGGCCATGTGTTCAGGGAGCCTATCTCTCATTCCTACATCTGCGTCATCTCAGACTCCGTGATCTACACAGAATCGGTAAGTTCTTGTGTAGTTTACCGATATATATTGGTTTACATTGTATTTATATGTTGCCAAATTTCAGTTGTTATCTCTTTGACTCCTACTTCTACTAAAGTCATTGCAAATTGTAAAACAGATCAAATAAGATGAAATTGGGTTTTATTAGCAAATCCTATTGGGTTATTATGTAAATATCCCATCGTCTTGAGGGTGCCAGTGGATATTATCAACACTCGAAATGATAATATCGACCGTGTCGACATTATATTCTCATAAGAGGATGAGATATTTATTTTATTATACCGAACAAATACTTCTAATATACTAATATACTTGATATTGAAGAAAAAATTGTTGTTGTTGAAAAAATCTAATTTTAGAACAGAGCTTTTCAAAAAGCTAGCGAGATGATATTTTGCGCTATCACCTGCTATGACGCATTGAGGGTGATAGCGCGAAATGATCAACCCGGCAGGGTATGGGGTGTTTACAATGAGGTCTAATAAATTTATGTAAATGTGCGAGAAACCAAATTAAATTAATTTTTATTCTGCATGTGTGTAAAACAAATTGAATTGCCTTATATTACTAATTTTATATTTCAGTATAACTGTCGCATATACATTTCAGAGTTTGAGCATGTTCAGACTACTTCCGGTCAATCGAGAGAACACTGACCATCAATGACGCAGGCCTGACACAGACCGATGCAGATTTCCGACAAACCAGGTCAACAAACAGTAGCACTTAAGCTTTAAGCTTAGTCTTTGTTTACATTTATGATAATCTAAACAGCAAGTGACCAATAAAATAGTTCAACAGCAATAGAACCCCTTTCTCCTAAATAGCAAGTGACAAAAGAAATAGGCAAAATCTAAAAATCTTTTCTCCTAAATAGCAAGTGATAAAATGGAATAATCCAAACCTAAAAACTTTTTTTCTCCTAATTAGCAAGTGACCATATGAACAAAAATCGGTCATGGGTTTATCAATAGGGAAATCTCACCCCAAGGGTCAGAATCGGCAACCGCTGATAAAGCTTTCACATGGACAGTCACGATTAAAATATTATATTCCAAATCTTAGAACTGAACCGGAGAGCTCAGATTTCTCACATTTAGACCACCTAGTATGCTTGATTCGTTAGTGAGAATCAATTACTCACAGAACTTGTGTGTCTGTAAACAAAACGATCCATATTTTGGTCTGGCCAGGACAATGTCAGTAGCAGTTATTTAATCAACGTAAGCCTAGAAAGGAATAGAAATTATTTTTAAGAGAACATTTGCTGTCTTCTTTAACTCGAGTCTGGCTAGTACATGTCCTACCCAGAGATGCGTACAGTCCACACTGTTGATAACTCGGTCTGGCTAGTACATGTCCTACCCAGTGATGGTTACAGTCCACACTGGTTGATAACTCGGTCTGGCTAGTACATGTCCTACCCAGTGATGGTTACAGTCCACACTGTTGATAACTCGGTCTGGCTAGTACATGTCCTACCCAGTGATGGTTACAGTCCACACTGTTGATAACTCGGTCTGGCTAGTACATGTCACGCTACCCAGTGATGGTTACAGTCCACACTGTTGGACTAACTCGGTCTGGCTAGTACATGTCCTACCCAGTGATGGTTACAGTCCACACTGTTGATAACTCGGTCTGGCTAGTACATGTCCTACCCAGTGATGGTTACAGTCCACTCACTGTTGATAACTCGGGTCCGGCGCTAGTACATAGGTCCTACCCAGTGAGGTTACAGTCCACACTGTTGATAACTCGGTCTGGCTAGAACATGTCCTACGACCAGTGATGGTAACAGTCCACACTGTTGATAACTCGGTCTGGCTAGTGTACATGTCCTACCCAGTGATGGTTACAGTCCACACTGTTGTATTTTAAATAAATGAATGTATATTTGTTGTTACCTTTCAGTCCGCAGAATCATCGTACATCCACAGAGATTGACGGATCTGTAGGGGCGAGGGGAGGACTAGCATCACATGCCTATCTGCACAACACACCCTCAGATTTCAAGTATGTTAAGGTTCTATATCACACTTTGTAGAAATGTGTAAATTCTTGTTTCTGAATCATGAATGATGCTGTGAATGTTAAATTGACAACCGTTAAACTAATTTAACATTTTCTTGTTTGTTAGTGTATCATATCATGTTGAATATTTGTTGGATGTCATGTCTGTATCCTGCCCGGTTTCCATATTTGTGTGTACTGTTTGGTTGCAGGTCTGTATCCAGCTGGTTTCGATATTTGTGTGTACTGTTTGGTTGCCAGGTCTGTATCCAGCTGGTTTCCATATTTGTGTGTACTGTTTGGTTGCCATGTCTGTAATCAGCTGGTTTCCGATTGAGTGACTTGGCTGCAGATGTATTCCTGGTGTCCATATTTGTGTGTACTGTTGGTTGCCACGTCTGTAATCGCTGTCTGGTTTCCATATTTGTGTGACTAGTATCGGCGCGTTGCTCTATTGAGGTGTATGAGTCTCTCGCTGGTTTCAGATTGAATGTCGAGTCAGAGTTTATGGAGTTGCTGCTGATGTTGACACAACACGATGATTTCTACACAATAGACGATGGCAGAATACACGTGCAGGATCAACGCGGGCTACTACATTATGTATGATGCTGCCATCAAGGATATGGAGTGAGTAAAGAACAGAAACATTAAATTTAATGAAATGCCGCATAAAAACAATACAAGCTATTTTGATGAGAATTGTGTTTTTTTGTGTTTAACCCTAGGGAATAGTAACAATAAAAAATATTTCTTTAATTGTATACTATAAATGTAGACTTTACTGACATATCTGATGCAAAGAATATTTGACCAACTGTTTAGCTGTATTATAACTTAAATTTGACCTGTTTTATTCAGAGAAATTGAGAAAGATCTGATGTTAATAGCTACACATTACATCGAGAAGGACAAAAACCTACGCGGGACGTCAGCGAGTCAGACGAAACAGACGGAATCTGCCAGACGTAGACAGGTATAAATGAGCAATAGTAGCTTTAATGGCATTGCAATTTCATGATACAAGCTACACAGCATATACAAAATCTCTATCGATGACGTGGATGCCGAAGGCTCAAAGTGAGCTATTGTGAGCTCTTTTTGATCTGTCTGTCCATCGTCGTCATCGTCCGTTGATACTGAGGTCAAATCATTCCAAACTTATACAAAGTTAGGTCAATGTCGACGTCCTCAAGATGGCCACCGTACCTACCATATATGGTCAAAACCTTAAAAAATCTTCTCAAGAACCACTCAACAGGTTTTGAAAGTTTTTGTTTATAAATGATCGCCAACTCCTAGACTACAAAAGTTATACAAATGAAGTTCATAGAGTCGAAAATGGCTGTGTCCTGGTGTTCCAAAGTTTGTTACTATGGAGATTTTACATAGACATATAGTGGCATTTGTAAACAACATCTTCTCACAAACCGTTTGGCCAATTTTGACCAAATTTCACGTGGACGATACTAAGGTCAGTGCCTTCCAAAATTGTACAAATTAGATAAATGCAACATTCCAAGATGGCCTCTATTACCATATATGATCAAAACCTTAAAAAATCATCTTCTCAAGAACCACTGAACAGATTGAAAGTTTTTGTTTATAAGTGATCGCCAACTCCTAGACTACAAAAGTTATGCAAACGAAGTTCCTAGGGTCAAAAATGGCTGTGGCCCAGGATTCCAAAGCTTGTATATGGAGAGTTGTTACATTTTACATTATTTATATAGGAATATGAAAATCTTCTTCTCTAAAAGCACATGACATAGATCTCTCCTATATTGTTATGTAGCATTAGTCCTACGGTCCTGTACCAAGTTTGTTCAAATGGTGACTCTGGGGACTAAATCTTGCACGTCGCCCCTGAGTGGTCACAGTTTTACATAGAATTATATATATATGAAAGTCTTTTTAAAAAATTTATTCTCCAAAACTGCTTAGTCACTTTTGACCTAAACTTCTAGATAGATGATCCTTTGGGTCAATGATTTTCTAAATTTGTTAAGAATTAGGATAATGCCACATCTAAGATGGCCGAGCTGTTGAAGGGTAGATGGGGGAGGGTAAACAACGTCTCAGAAACTGCTAACGGCCAATTTTGATCCGCAAATTTCACGCAGATGATTCTGAGGTCAGTACCTACCAAAATTACACAAATTAGATCAATGCATTACTCAAGATGGCTGCCCATTACCATGATATGGTCAGAACTTTAAAAAATCTCTCTCTTATGAACCATTGAATAGATTTCGACAGTTTTTGTTTATAAATGATCGCCAACTTTTATACTATAAAATTATACAAATGAAGTTCCCTAGAGTAAAAATGGGCTGCATTCCCGGGGTTCTTATCCATCCATTTCCATACAAACATACTCTGTAAATACGAAGAACCAAGTTTTGCAACTTTATCCGTATGTCATACAAAATTTTCAATTCTAATAGTCAATCAACACTTTTGACTGCTTTTTCCTCTTTGCAAAAATTCTCAGGTCGAGCGACTCAGGGCCATTTGCGATCTTTTGTTTTTAAGTTTTGTTGTGTCCTTCTTCTTCCTTTTCCCTCTTGTTTTTGTAGTGGACTACACGGGGAGTTAGAGCATGAATACTCTTTATACATACGTCACTTCTTTATACCTGACATTCAAATTAATATCCAACCATGTGCCAAACTTCCGAAAATGTACATGAAGTAACATTTTCATCAAAAAAGATAATATGTGTGATAGACAGAAATCTCCATTTTAGTGAAGCATTTTTTAGTTCGTTTTAAGTTTCACAAAACATTAGCTAGAATGCAAACAAAGTTTTTTATCCTTTAAAATTATCATCTGATACATCTTACAGCGAAGACTATAGCATTGTTGTCTTGTCTTAAACTGACTTTCAGCAATCGACAGCCGGCCCTGGAGACTTTGACATCCTCAACTACGCCCACATTGAGTGTGGACCGGTTCGGTGTCATGATGGATCTGTGGACAAACGAGACGGCGTTCATGGAGTGTAAACGCGAGGTATGCCTACATACTTTTGTCAGGTTTTATGTTCGAAAATACGGCTGTAATAATATAGCGTCTGCACATTTGCATAAACACAGTAACATGTAGGAAGTCGTGTCTTTTCTGGTCAGGAAGCAGGATAAGTAGGTTTCAAAATAATTTTCCGAGCCCGTTGCATTCTATGATTGTAATATTGCACCTTGGGGAATTGACATGAAGTAAAAAAAAAAGATGGTGAGATGGAAACCAACCAACGAGATGAGATCATACTCTGTGTTTGTAGCATGTCCATTTAAAGCTGTCAGCCAGTACTCTAACTTCCAATAACTGGTAGTTAGAGTACACCATTCTGGCAGTTTAAGTCATATACCACTACTTGCATTTCCCATAGGCATCCATTATAGCCTTTTGGCCTACAAGCACCTCCTATTCATAATCAGAAGCGGATGATAAAACCTAACATTTTTTAAAGAACTATCTAAGACACTCAAAAATGACCAGCAAATTGGGAGTATTGTAATGCTTTCAGCCTCTAATATTGCAACTGAAGGTGGGCACCCCTCAGAATGGCAGTGAAGAAATTTGATACTTTTTGCATAATATACTCTCAGAACAATTGTACCCATAAAATGCAAAGTTCAGTCAAATCATACTCCTAATGGACATGTTTTATATGTTGGAAATAAATTGTTTGGATGTTTTATGGGGATTTTGTTATGATTTGGATAATTTAATTCAATCAGAGTCTACAGTCTGACTATATGTCCGCTAACAGACCCTATACTTTTTTCTTCAACCAATCAGAGCCCCAAATCAGTAGTGGTATGTGACCATAAAGGAATTTCAGTAACCATGCTACAATACTATTCATTCCACCATTATACCATTTCTTTGTTTTGTGAGAAAAAATGTTGACCGCCTTATAATGCTTATTGCAAAGCTCAATTAACTAGCACTTATTTGTTCTGTTTTTAGTTAATAGACTGTTACATGGAGGCATACCACCACGTGTTTGACCGAGATGAGAAGAGAGCTCTTGCTCAGGTAAGAGAATTGGTAGAGCATCCATCTTTAAAATGGTAGCCATTTTTAATCATGAAAATAACAACCATTTAATCCAATAACATGGCTTCTAGGAGTATCATAAAACCATGACTTGTAATGTAATAGTGTAATATCTATGTAAACGAGGACCAAATCACTATGACCGTACACAGTAAAACATGTACATTAAGTACTAATTATTTGCATGGTATATGATATGATACCTTGTGACAGACCTTAATATTTATTATACCCCCACTTTCACAAAGTGAATTGGGGGCTATATAGGAATCATGTTGTCCGTAAAGTCCCGTCGCGTCTCGTCGCGTCCCATCCCATCCCATCGTGTAACACATTTCGTCGCGTCACGTCATGTAACACATTTTTATTACTTGCATTCCTCAAACAGTTTTGAATAGGTTGTTCCTAAACTTCATATACACATAACAACTGATGACCTTATGTCTCTCTACATCACCCATTGTTGGTTGCCTGATTTATTACAGAATTATGGCCCTTCCTTTGACTTAGAATTTAAACAGGGGTATTCATCACCTTCTGTGATAGTTCAAGTCATATTTGAAATCTTAATTTATAAAATGCATGTAAGTAATGTTAAAATTGGTTTAAGGTGTTGTATTAACAGCCCTTTAACATCTGATTGACATCATTTAAACAACCAAACAATATCATGATTTCTCTTAGGCCATAATAAATTAATTGCTAGATTCTCATCCCCGCCCGCCCCCGTTTTTTTAAGCAGCCCCGGTAATTTTTGTTTCTTCAAAAAAAAAAAAAGAATTAAAAAAAAACTGTTAATAAAAAAAATTGCTGAAAGTATGAAACACTATTAAAAATGTGTTTTCAATCTTGGAAGTACTCAGTAGTATGTTTTACTATTTTTGCCTTGTGCCGAGGCCATTTTCCATTTGTCGTATAAAATAAAAAAAAATTAAAAAAATGTCACCCCCGCCCCTATTTTGAACTAAATTTGGATGAGAAACTAGCAATTAATTTATAATGGCCTTACAAAAATGGCATCATGTAAAAGCTGCATATCCAATTATTTTATCCAAGTTGTTTATTAAAGTCAATAACACGCGGTCACTCATGTAAGATGTTAATGTATGTTACAGGTGATAATTGACCTGATATACCAGCGACCACGTTACGACCTGACTGCCTCATACTTCATTGAGATGTATAGAGCCGAGTGTGTCATATTGAGACAGCATGGTCACCTCGTGAAAAACATCCTCGATAAACAGGTATACATGTATATTTTACTGGAAGATTATTATACTTCAAGGTTTGTTCTTTGATTCAAACAAAAGTGTTATGCTAATGGTCAAAATTGTCTTCTAGAGAAAATTAGTTGAAAACCTAAGACACTGCTGATCCTGGATCATGTGTTCAGTTTGTAGTTAGTAGATGCATTTACATGGTAGCCCATCGCACCATGAGGGCCCAGGGGCCACATAAACAATGCAGTTAGTCTTGATAAAATGTTAAAAGGACAGGTGTGTTGTAAATTATTAATTGTCTTTTTAAAAAGTCATCATTGTGTCTTCATTTGTTTGCACTGGCACCACTGAGTGGCTTAAGTGTGTCATTTGGCAAGATACTTCTCCTAGCCTCCTCCTTTGAATAGGGATGTAAACTAGGCCATCCAATGTATCACAGTCTGTTCTCAGAGCACTTTAAAGAACCATTGGAATCTGTTTGATAGTAAAAGTATGGCAGGGTTCCCAGATTCCTATGTATCCAACCCATCTCTCTGGAATGGCTCAAAATAATCTATATAATGTGTTGATGAGCTGTTAAATAGCATTCATTATACCCCACACCACTTTATACCCCCCGCAAAGTGGTGAGGGGTATACTGGAATCACCTTGTCCGTCCGTCCGTCTGTCTGTAGACACAATTCTTGTCCGCGCTATTTCTCTAAAACCCCAGTTGTAATTTCGAGAAAATTGCTACGAAGCATCAATATCAATTGAATATGCGCATATTGTCCTGACATTCTGGTTCGATAATTTTCCACTGAGTTATGGCCCTTTGTATTTTTAATATACTGTGAAATCATTTTATTTCGTCGGGATTAAATTTCGCGATTCTTTCCAAAAAGACAGTTTCGAGGGGACGTAATTTCGCGCATTTCTGATTTTGGAAAAAAAATATCTATAAAAAAGGACTATGTTGAAACGCATTATCGATAAATTGGACACAGATTTGTAAGTGCAAAAACATCCCGAGGCTACAGATTGGCAGAGCTGTCTTGCGATTACGTCAGACCTGTTCTAATAAACAATTAACCCTGGTCAGAAAACACCTACTCGGCGGGTGATGTGGTTTGATCTCCAGTTGTTCACCCTGTCTGACACCATTGTTTGTTTGGGAAGGAAATGGCGGACACCTGCGTCGATGTGTGTCAAATCTCTGATTTGATTGGTTAACAGCTATAATTAGCTTATGAATATTTATCAGTGACAATGCGTCAATTAAGGGGTGTTAAAACAGGTAATTGAAACACGTTAAGTTGTTTTGATTGCATGATAATAGTACTAATTGATATTAAAACGTAGAGTGCTTGCATATGTGTGTCGTACTGTACTTTGTTTTAATTGTTGCTATGTTGGCGTGTGCTTTGTTTGTTGATAGTATTTGTTTTTTTGTTGATTAAATATATACAAATTTGAACGTGTTATTGAAAATACCAACACGTATTTCACTTTGCAAAGTAAATTGCCGACCACTTAAGGTCAGTACTCTGTATATGATGACAATGATAACAGACTTCACTATCATTCGTGAATGGATTTATTAGTCCGCTTGCGTAAACACAGGTGTGTCGACACATCGGCATACATACTGACATATTGAAAAGATTAAAACAAACATGCAAGTTTTTGTTTTGTTTATTATATAAATAATTATATAATTATTCAATACATACATAATGATAAGTCTTTTATCTGCGACAAACAACCTGGTTCAATAAGTATTAAACTTATGTTAATATGCCAAACTCATTGATAAAACTGCAATACATAACCGATCGGAAACAATATTTTAATATAATGGATATAAAAATCAAACAGGAAAGTCTGTTTCGTACACATACTACTTAATTCAAACTCTGGACATTTTTAATCGTGGGGATTTGGTTTCGTGGTTTGGGCCAACCACGAAATACGCGAAATTAAATCCCCCACGAAATATAATGATTTCACAGTATATATATATATAATACAAAATTCTTGCCTGGGCTATTTCTCTAAAACTTCTTGTTAGAATTTATTGAAACTTGCTAGGAAGAATCAATATCAGGTGGAAATGTGCATACTGTCATGACGTTCCAGTTCAATAAATTTTCACTGAGTTATGGCCCTTTGTATTTTTAATGCATTTATACTTGGTAATCCAATAGAAATTCTTGTTCGGCCTATTTCTCTAAAACCCCATGTTATAATTTTGTGAAACTTTCTACCCTTAGGGGAGATGCGCATCTTTTCGTGACATTCCGGTTCGATAATTTTCCACTTAGTTATGGCCCTTTGTATTTTAATGCATTTTATTCTTGGTAGTCAAATAGAAAATTCTTGTCCAGGCTTTTTCTCTATAATATATGTCTATATATCTTATAGGAACAAAGTCTTGTATGTTTACCCACCCCCAACATGTTGCCAGCGGGGGGTATTTGTCCGCCTCTGGCGAAAGTTCTGGTTTCATTTGTTTGCAGTGTACTTGTCTACATAATGTCTTTCCTATAATTATGAACTGATTATTTTCCCAGATAGAGGAACAGAGGGAGTACAACCAGAAGGTTTGTCGTGATGGAGATAGTTTTGGTCTGCCACTGCGTATTGTACCTAAACAGCCTATAGCCGTCAACCTCAGCCGGTACGTCATTATGAATTATTATACCTCATGTCTATCCCTAATGTTATATTCCCATAGACTGCTATTTAACATTTCGCGCTGTTGTATGCTGCTGTAATGTCACACCCTGGAGTGACGTCACTGGAGGCCATTTTTTTTTTAATGTTACCCTCCCAATCACATCATCTCGGAATCTATGTATTTCTAATGATAAAATCCGACATCACAGCAAGTTTATAAATAAATAAAAAAAATTCCCCATAACTAACACGTTATGCGTAAATCGGTGAATACTTCCTTAGAATATGTATTATGTTATTTATGTTTTTAAAATGTATGTTGATGCAATGTGCAATTTTAATTATTTTTTTAAAGTTATGAATAATATGTTTGTTGACCAACGTGTTATTATTTAAATCAAAACTGCTTGAAAAAAAAGTAAAAAAATCCTCTTTATTATAAGAATATATTTGGTATAATTAAATAAATATTGCATCCCAGTAAGGGTGACAGTGTATATTGTCAATACAGGGGTGTAAAATATCACTCGACTGCTCGCCATGGCGACCAGAACGTCACGGAGGTCGAGTCAAAAATCCTAAATACGAGACTGATCAGTTGATCAGTTTTATTGTGGTGAAGAAAAAAAGATCAATATTTTCAGTTAACTAGGTTAACAGACTGTATTGTCGTAATGTTAACATCGAAGTTTACTGAATACACTTCACGTAAACCAATCTCACGGTGGGGAATCAAAGGCACCATAACGCTATTGTTATGCGTTAAAATTGTCACCGTGCATTTTCCGTTACGGTGCCCAGCGCAGAAATTGTCGTCAAAAGGTGAGTGTGAAATTGTGTTGTTTTTTTATCAAGACGTTATATGTCCAATTCCCCAAAATCGGGGAATGTCATTCCGGACAAATATGTCCAACCTTTATTTTGAAAGCAAAATAATTGAAAAAATGCCAAAATCTAATCGTGTAGAGCGTTTGGACTTTGCAAGAGTTCATTGTTGATTTGTCAAAATCAGAATTTTGTGACCATTCTTCAACGATCTGCAGGTCTACGCTAATATTTGACCTTCATACAACTGTGTAATGGACAGACGGATGCTCTGGTACAAAAAAAATGAATATTATATGCCATATAAAATACTATAAACCTATTTTTTGAAACGTCGTGGTGCCCAGGTCGAGACTATGGTGCCCAGGTCGCGACATGGTGCCCAGTGCAAGTAACTTTAAAAAGAAAAATAACGGTCACATTTATCAAGTACTGGTTTGGCTGTCCAGTTCGCCTTATAGTTATGTCCTATAGAGACTATTTGGTGGATAATTAATGGGAACATGAACAGAGTTCGAAACAAAAAGCAGGGATTGTGGAGGGATGGACTAATTGGATAATTTAGCAGTTTGAAGTTGAATTAAGTTTCCCAACAAACACATTTTAACAAAGGTCAAGTCAATTCAAATATTTATTTAGTGGATACCTGTTTATATTTTATTAAATGTGACCGTTTTTTTCTTTTAAAGTTACTTGCACTGGCACCATGTCGCGACCTGGGCACCATAATCTCGACCTGGGCACCACGATGTTTAAAAAAATGGGTTTATAACATTTTATATGGCATATAATATTCATTTTTTTGTACCAGAGCATCCGTCTGTCCATTACACAGTTGTATGAAGGTCAAATATTATCGTAGACCTGCAGATCGTTGAAGAATGGTCACAAAATTCTGATTTTGACAAATCAACAATGAACTCTTGCAAAGTCCAAAAGCGCTACACGATTAGATTTTGGCATTTTTTCAGTTATTTTGCTTTCAAAATAAAGGTTGGACATATTTGTCCGGAATGACATTCCCCGATTTTGGGGAATTGGACATAAAACGTCTTGATAAAATAAAAACACAATTTCACACTCACCTTTTGACGACAATTTCTGCGCTGGGCACCGTAACGGAAAATGCACGGTGACAATTTTAACGCATAACAATAGCGTTATGGTGCCTTTGATTCCCCACCGTGAATCTGGCAGGTGCGCGTGAAATTTGGATTACTCGGATATTTATGTTTATGTCAAATATGAGTCAGCTTGTGAAATATTTATGTCTACACCGTTGATTTTCCCGTAAAAATGTAAAAAAACAAGGCGACTCGTTCGACTCTCAACCAAAACAACGAGATATTAGATCGCTATTTTGAGGAAAAAAGACATGGGCGATGATGAGACTCGTTCAAAACAAATGAAATGGTAGAAAAACGTAAGCAGCAACAAGCTGTATATCACTATATGATAGAACAAAAAGGCAAAAAGAGGTAAAAGGGAGATTTATCAAGCCTGTCGTATGCACTATTGACAAAACGTTATACCTTTTCATATAGTAAAACCTAGGTGCTACTTAGTAGAATGGTAAAAAATACAGGAAATAAACAATTCAATAATTCAACTCTGCAAAACTAACTTTCAAATTTAGAATCATAAAACCATGCAGAAAAAGATTATTTAATTAATAAAATGGTTTTATACAGTTAGTCTACATGTGAACAAAAGTATACACTTGTTCTGTACACTGTTAACTGAAATATAGTTTAAAAAGTAGTAAACAATACTAATAGCCTATATATTAACACTTTTTATATATAAAATCCTTTAATATTATGAAAAAGTATAAGGTCAACTTAAAAGTTGATATGGTCGAGTGACTTTTTTCAACTGGTAGACCTACATTGAACATATTTTACACCCCTGATGCTAATGTGTTTATCATGCTCGTGCTTAGGTGTTTGTCATAATCATGCTAAAGTGTTATCATACTCATGCTTAAGTGTTTATCCTACTTTAAACCATGCTTGTACAAACTGGCTATTTCAGGTCTGCATTAAGGAATGTATTTATCTTGGAGTTCCACCCAACATTGGCAATCGCCAGCAAGATTCCACAGGCCCTTAAGTTTGCACTTCAGGTATGTGTGTGTACATTGTTCATTCCAAGGAGCCCGCTCAGTGGATAGCACGTGGACTTTGAATCCTGAGATGACAGGTTCTAGTCTCACTGGCACACTGGGTCATATGTTTATATTTCCTGGGAAGGGTTTAATCTGATGTTGGTAGAACTTGTACCCAGTTGTCATTTAAAATTTCTATTGTATATATGTTGATATTACTCTGTATGTAAAATGTTGGCAATAACATATATTTAAATCAAAAAAGTATATTTGCCAGTAAATCAACTGTATTGCTTTATTGATTTCTGAGTTTTCAGTTTTCTACTGAATGGGATTTGCTTTATCCAAACGCATATGCAACTTCAAAAACATGTGTTTTATTTGTTTGTAAGAACTTACGAATTCGTAATTTATAAAATTTATGAATTCTTTGGATTTTATGAATGATTAACCTTTTCAACACCTTGAATCATACCATGAGGTATAAACTATTTTGTGTTGGTATCTTTGTACTAGGAACTGAACCACATTCACAAGCCAGACACGATCCTGGACTCCCTGGCAATGGAGAAGAAACTGTACGAGGTAGCCCTCCAGGAATGGACAACAATGGATCCTATAGGCACTGCATTCTACCACAGATACAGAAAGATGTAAGCATTTAAACGAATGTTATTGCACTTGGAAAGTATCCTAAAATCCAATTAGTAAATAAGAAAATAAAAAATTGCGTCTATTAAATAGTGCATAACCAATAGCAAATCTAGTTTTGCGTCATTAAACCATCAGAAACCATCAGTTAGTTTTATTTCAATGCATTTGTCAGTTAATCATAAAATGCCTAAGAAACGGTTAACTGGTATTGAATTTTTTGCATTTATTTACAGTTCTTGTTAACATTTGTTCTGCTTTTGTGTTTGTTTCCAGTTGTTTTCTGAGGTTTTTGCTGAAGATCCCCTGTTTATGTGCGAGATTGCAGAAAACATTTGCCAAAGAAGAAGATGGACAGTCGGAGCAGCCGAGGGGACAAATTAAACAGAAAAATAAACTCATGATGAAAAAAGTGTCGAGAATCATGGAGGTACTGTTGATAAATTAATATTTTTCAGCCAAAGAACAATGTTAGGCTTTTAGAGCAGATTTTGAGATACTTACTTCTAATTTAGATAAGTTTTTGTGTGTATTCTTGCAAGTTTGATTATTTTGAAAATGAAAATGACACCATCAAAAAGAACATTCAAGCATGGGCATTTTGTCCACCACCTAAAAAAAAGAGGGGATGTTTCTTACAAATAATGATTATTTTTATGACTATTATTAGAAAATAATTTTAATAGTAATATTTTGTGTTTCTTGCATGTCTGTATTAGCTTCTCCGTGGCCGAGAGGGTAAGATCCTGAGTTTGAAACCTTCTCGCTTCTCATCACAGCGGGCCTTCTTGCTTCTCATTGCACTAGCCTTCTGGCTTCTCATCGCAGCAGGCCTTCTCGCTTCTCATCGCAGCGGGCCTTCTTGCTTCTCATTGCACTAGCCTTCTGGCTTCTCATCGCAGCAGGCCTTCTCGCTTCTCATCACAGCGGGCCTTCTTGCTTCTCATTGCACTAGCCTTCTGGCTTCTCATCGCAGCAGGCCTTCTCGCTTCTCATCGCAGCGGGCCTTCTTGCTTCTCATTGCACTAGCCTTCTGGCTTCTCATCGCAGCAGGCCTTCTCGCTTCTCATCACAGCGGGCCTTCTTGCTTCTCATTGCACTAGCCTTCTGGCTTCTCATCGCAGCAGGCCTTCTCGCTTCTCATCACAGCGGGCCTTCTTGCTTCTCATCGCAGCAGGTTTGATTCCTACTGGAAGCTCGACTTGTGAGTGAGAAAGTGATTCTTACGAATGGCTGGAGGTATATAGTACTGGTTCTACCCAGGAAAAGTGGGTGATCTGCCTCCATCAAAAAAAATCCATAGCCTTAAATGTGCTGAAACATTAAAACATGGCATTAAACACCAAACAAACAAACATGTCTATATTTATAATATATTTTTAAAATTAGTTCTTAATAACTTACTATTTAATTTTCCCATCTTTCATCGGTTTTTGCGCACAATATGACCTATATATGTGTCGACGTGCCGTAAAACACCATTCATTCATTCATTGTATTTATAAGGTGAACGATAAAGTTAACAAATAGAACAACAAATTGGTAAGCTAAATAAAAAAGCAGTATCACATTTTCAATATGTTACCTTCACATTATTAATCTGTCACTTTGAATAATCTGGTCAAAAAAAATAGATTTTGATGTTGGCCTCATTGGGTAGGTAACACTGTAAATGTAGGAAACTGTATATTCTTTCAATGGAGAAGCTAGAGTGAACAGTTTATACAGATTAAATTTTGTCAACTGTAAAAGTTACTGTACCCTGGATTCTAAATTGGCTGAAATATCAAAATGCGTTCTTGCCATATGTCAATATATTTCTTTGTAACATTACAATATTAAAAAGTTATTAAAAGGCAATGGTGTGCAAAACTGGTCTTCACTTTTAATGATCCATCGGGGTTTAATTGAAAGTTCATGCTCATCTCCGTTCCTCGCCTTAGTTGCCCTCTCAGTAAATGATGACCTTAAGTAGCTGTAGTTCCTGCCTGAATAGAACATCTCTTGCATGCTTGAACACATTGTCTTTTGTAAGGCTGCGCTTGCAGTCAGCTTGAGTGTGTCTTGATGATAGAGACTAACCATCTCCTTGAACAGATGACATTTTGAATTGTGATATGGGGCTCACACGCAGCATCTATTGCCACAAAGTTGACTGGGCAGTGTTTTTTTGATAACTCAGAGGTTACCATTTTAGTAAAATAAACGCATACACATTCGAGGGCCGAAAACAAGTTATTGGCACAATGCCAGGAAAAAAGGTTATTGGTTCAGTGCCAATTTATTTTATTAGTGCACTTGCACGGAAATGTTGTGAAATTGGCTTGAGGTAAGAAGGTACAGATTTTTTTCTTCTTTACTTTGTTACTGTTTATAGTGTTTATAGTAATAAAGATTTTTCTTCAGTCTTCAGATAGGGCATGACATTTTATTCGTCTGATATTGCTGTCTGTATTGTTTCAGACTGTGCATACCCGTCATCGACTATTAGATGCCGCCTGGGAAACTGAGCTACTCGCAAAGGTAAAGTAATCCCCAGCCTCCTCCAAAGCCGAATATTATAAGAATCTTTCATGGGTATCTGGTGAAGATAGGGAATTCCGACCCGAGGTATAAGTGTTTTTATCAGAACCGAGGCTGTGCCAAGGTTCTGATTAAACACTTATACCGAGGATTGGAATTCCTTATCTGAACTGAATACCCATGATAGATTATTTTTCTTGCATATCAGAGAAATGTTGGGCATTGATGCTGCCAGCTACTATTGTTTTGCATGTTTTCCTGCATGCCGGATGTTGGTCCATGCATGAATTTTATCTCGACCCTAGGGTGAGATGGAAATATCTAGCCCCGATAAAATGTCGGATATCCTTGCCCGGTATGCAAGAAATTAATGGTGACCACCCATGCATCCGTCGATCTGAAAACTTTAACACCAAAAATATAATTCCTTAAAACTAGTTTTTTTTTTTTTTTTTATTCATGCGTTAATGTTCCTGTTGGGATAATAATCATTACATAATGTAAGAGTTATGTCCATTCCCAATAAAAATATACCATATAAGAATATTGGGCCTTTTATGATCATCCTAAAAAATATTCAGACTAATTTTCTAGGCCTAAATGAATTCATTCATAGTGGTCATTCAGAGTGGTCATTCATAGTGGGCATTCAAAGTGGCCAGAATTACAAAGTTGAATTGATGATTTAAAGAAAATTTAATAAATAGTGTTTTCAACTTTTCTGGTTTTAATTATAAAGTAATTGTTCAGTATGTTTGCATCTTCATTCTTTGCCATTATAATGCCCTTTTATGAAACAATCAAACCCTCCATTTTTGCAATCTTGAAGTAGTTATCAAGCGAAAAAAATACAACATTGATTTATTAATCCAGTATCATTTAGACTTTAAATCTGCTTGCATATGATGAAACAAAAGGTTACAAACAATATGGAATTTTTAAATATTTCTGCATCATTCTACCATTGGTTTAAAATAATGTTGGTGCAGTATAATCCACAGTTAATAATATATAAAAACAATTTGCTTTAATCTACTTAAATATTATAACGGAATGCCATGATAATTACAAAAATCCTTTTATAACATATGTCCCTTTAAGAACCAAGTTTGCCTTATATCCCTTTAATTACTTCATTATAAGTCAAACATTTGATTGCATAAACTAACAGATATTAGGTTTTTGACTGCAGGTTTACAAGAGTCAGGCCGTTGACATGGGCTTTGATGAGTTTCACATGTACATGAGGTTTGTCCAGATGGAATTTGCAGGCTTCAAGGAAGACGCTGGGAAACCCCCACCCACTTTTATTACCTCCGTTTTTGAAGATGAGTCTTTGGTTGATAGGTATGCATTATTGAAAATGTCATCTACTAATTTGTGAATCCCATTAATATAGTTAATTTGAAAGGTCCGGCATATTTGTTTAATTGTATATGTAAATGTTTTATGACTGCCTCGACAAAATAGTTACTTTATTTGTTCTTACGACAAAATCACGGCTCGGCTATATTTAAATAGTTTCCAGGACTTCGTAGGTTTGTGTTAAATTATATAATTACAAATAAAAGTGGAAACATTTTGAGTGCAGTCATTTATGAATTGATTTGGAAATTGTTGGCGTTTATGTGTTTTTGAACGCCGGTAGTGAATGGCAAATTCCATAAAGCTCCTTATACGGTAAATATTTGTTATACATTATGGACAATGGTACATATTACAAACAGAATTATAACATCCAAACCATTTTAGCATACATGTAGCTCTGTCACCAGTAAAATAACTATCACATTGCTTGGTCATGTTTCAGGTTTACTCCAGCATTCTTGTACCTTGCTATACATGAGTTAGATGAGGCCCATGTTGGAAGATTCAGCTTCCGGAGCAGGGACGGTGTGATGGACGTATGTATTTATTATTGTTTTGTGCCCATATTATGTTTAAACCTAGTTCGGAATTATTTAACCTAGTTTACTAAGCTTGTGGACATTGATGGTGAAAGAAGAAGTTATTGTAAGTGAGGTAAAGGGCAAGTTTACAAGGTGAGAAAAGGCATGGGAAGGAATAGAAGGGACGGGTAGGCATGGTTTTAGAAGTTATAAAGGGAAAGAAAGGCAGGTAGACAGCATGGGAAGGAATAGAAGGGGCAGGTAGACACGGTTGGAAAAGGTATAAAATGGAACAGAAGGGGCAGGTAGAGAAGGTAGGAAAGGGCATGAAAGTGAGAGAAGGAGCATGTATACAGGGTGTGAGAAAACATTGGAGGTGAGAGAAGGGGCAGATTGACGGGATGTGAAAAAGCATGAGAGTTGCAGTAGAGGACAGATAGACAGGATGGGAAAGGGCAATGTAGATTATATAGATTCATATAAATTGAGGACATGCATAGGAAGGGACGGAACAAACAGTGAGTTGGAAAAGACATTGGAAGCTGTGGAAAGTATATAAGTTCGAAGAAGGCATTGGAGTTGAACTGAGGGTCAGTGGGTGGAAAATGAGTTGGAGTTTGCTAAAAGGCTAGCAACAGGGTCTGCGCCAGATCAGCCAGAGGGAGAATGGAAAACTTGCAATGCTCTTCCATTATCTTTCCAGTATTATTTTGATTATTATATAATTGGAATTGTACTAAATGAAAATATATATATATGTATTTGGAATCATTTATAGCAATTAGAACTGTTTCAGTCTGCACAGAGAAGTCTATATTTTTAATTTAAAGTTTCAGGTTTAATAAATAAATAAGACATTTAGTCAAATAAAAAATATTCTCATATTATTTAGTACCTAACGTGTTTTCTCTTGTTGTACCATTTCAGGTAATTCGCGGTGGAGGTTTGGAGAGCTTGCAGGTGGTGCTGAAGGCCCAGGTTGTCCACAAGAACGCGCTAACATGTGCTGTACAACAGGCACATGCATGTCAGCCGGTGAAAGAAATAGATTTTAACAAAAGGTCAGATATTTTACTGTGACTATTCTTCGTACAGATTATGATCTTTGATTCAATAGTCGAGCCTAGCATGTAACTAGTTTGGTCCTATTATACTGCATTAAACAGAGCTTTGCTTTTGTTTTTTTATTTACAGGGAAAGTTTAAAAAGTAGACGGCACTTTATGATCTTTTTCTTTTATTATGGCTCCCCCACACAAAGTGTGGTAGGGGAGCCATATTGAGTTTGTGCTTTCTGTCTGTCTGTCTGCGTGTCTGTAGGTCTGTGTCACAAACGATGTCCGATCAATAACTAGAGAATGGTTGGACCTAGGGTCCTCAAACTTGGAAGGATGGTTGGTCATGACAAGTAGATGACCCCTATTGATTTTGGGGTCACTAGGTCAAAGGTCAAGGTTGCGGTGACATTGACTATCAAAATGATGTCCGATCAATAACTAGAGAATGGTTGGACCTAGGGTCCTTAAACTTGGAAGGATGGTTGGTCATGACCAGTAGATGACCCCTATTGATTTTGGGGTCACTAGGTCAAAGGTCAAGGTCGCGGTGACATTGACTATCAAAACGATGTCTGATCAATAACTAGAGAATGGTTGGACCTATGGTCTTCAAACTTGGAAGGATGGTTGGTCATGACCAGTAGATGACCCCTATTGATTTTGGGGTCACTAGGTCAAAGGTCAAGGTCGCGGGGACCTTCACTATCAAAACGATGTCCAATCAATAACTAGAGAATGGTTGGACCTAGGGTCCTCAAACTTGGAAGGATGGTTGGTCATGACCAGAAGATGACCCCTATTGAATTTTTTTTGTTGTTTAAATTTTTTTTTTTTTTTTTTTTTAATTTTTTTTTAAAAATTTAATTTTTTTTTTGATTTTTGTTGATTTTTTATTTTTTATTTATTTTTTAATTTTTTTGTTTTTTTTTTAATTTTTGCATTAAAAGTTTTAGGGTCGGCCCCTTAAAAAAATAGGGTCGGTCGGGTGACCTGAACCACACATATTTTTTGATGTGGCCTTACTGATACAGATAGTAGATACAGTCACAGGGATATTGAATATCAAAACGATCTCAGATCGATAGAGAACGGTTGGACCTAGAGTTGTCAATTATGCCTGTTCGGGCGAGTGGGGGAGCCATACGTTTTTGTCCCATGGACAATAACAATTTCTAGTTGTTGTATTGGAGACTGCTAAAAGTAGCAGGTCAGCAAAGTAATCTGCCGGCTTATAAAGGAAAGCCCTGATGTCATTTTATCATGTTAATCTGTATAATTCTGCCGAGAAACAGGGTGCCTGAGATACAACCTTATCCCGTCAGGGGCACTTCTTTGGATGACGTCAGCACCTCTTTTGATGATGTCATGGTATATTTGATGGTCTGGGTACTTTTGAACGGAAAAAAATGTACATTAAATGATCAACATGATAAATAGAATATCATGTTTCTTGATAAAACTTATCAAAACTTATGTACAACTTATAATAGCTGCAGCACCACACCAAAATGTAAAGGCCAAGGTCACAGTCGGTGTCCAAGTCTTTTCTTTTTTTTTAACATTCTTTTTAAGCTGTTCATACCATCACCATAGTCATGTGTCATACATCCTGAATCCGCTACACCGAAGTCGACACATGTGCTCCAGAGGCACCCATCTAGTAAAATTTCAAAAGCATCTGTTTAAAAGAAATAATTGTTTGATTGATATTGTTAGCTGGAAAATAGTCTCAGCTTGGAAATGGTCTTAGAAAAGTGTTGTTGTTTTTAGGAAATATATTCTTCAAGAGCTAAATATCAGTTTGTATTCAATCGAAATCTAAGGCAATGTTACTTCTTCATGAATAATAAAATATTTTTCTTTGTCTTGACGTACGAAAAATCAAAACAATTCACGTCACTCATTAAAATGTTTATTCTCACTTCTCAATGAAATAAAATATCCTGTGTGCGTTATATTCCAGTGGTAGGAACAGTCCCACTGAGACCAAGTCTGAAAAGTCATCGTTGACCCAGCTGACGGGAATGTCCAGTAGCACTGCTGGTACCGCCCTTGCGGCCAAACTTGCATCCGAGTCGAGCGGACAGAGGAAACGCTCATCAGAGGCATTCATGTCTCTTCAGTTGGAGAAGGTAAGAATTGTCATTTTATCTAGTGGTTTAGTGGCTCATTGTTTTCATAAGGCTGAAACATGTGTGATTAGAGCTGTTATCAGTTGCTTAATTGTGTGCTGTATAATATATAAGTGGTTTAATTTCTCCTCATGTCGAGGATGATTGATTCTTATGGATGGTGTGACGTATACAGTACTGGTTCTACCCAGGAAAAATGGCGTGGTTTGCCTCTACCACAAAAAAATTGACTCACATATGGCTTAACATGTGCTTAAAATGATGTAAAATTCAAACAAATAAATCATACCGGGATCAACTTCCACTCTGGAACCATGCGAATCTATTTTGGATACTCTTGCAGCTATGTAGCTTGTATTGTTATGGTTGAAAGTATACAAAAAGGAAAAACAGCTTACGTAAATATGTTTTAACTGTGATTCATCTCTCTCTTTCCACTATTTTGTACAGGCACCAAGCCGAGATCTGATGTTAAATGAATTTGTCACAAAGAAAACACAGATGGGAACAACAATGTTACGAAATGCTGAAGAAATGACAAAACTTAAAAGGTATTAGGATATCTTATTGAATGATTGATGTGAGAACTTTCCCTTATTTATCCAACATATAAGAACTATGCATGGGCAGATTGCTTTGCTTGTAAAATTAACATTCTAATGGCACTTGCCAAAACTGACAATTTGTTTTACATGTTATTTATGTCTTTTGGCAACTTATATATAGGTTTGGTAGGACACTTTCCCTAGCCGAGACTGTAAACCATGCAGTCTCGGCTATCAGAGTCTATCCTGTGGGTACTTGAACAGCCATTTGAATCAAGTTTAAACTTATTTATTTTGACCCTGGGTCCGACACTCTACCACTAGAACACAGTGCTCCACCTTAAATCTAATTGAAAGTAAGATTAGGGCACGCTTCTCTGATTCCTCTCTCTCATATGCTCGAAATAACCAAAGATGTGTTCATGAGTGACAACAAATTGTAAACAGATGAGGAAAAACTAGGACACTCAGCGGGGTTTGAACTTGGGACGATTGCATGTATAACGGGTGCACTGCCGATATCGTCATATAATCTAGCTCCGTGGAGAAAATTGTAGTAACGCTCTTATCAACCTATCTATTTACATATACCCCGTACTGGGTCCTATTACATACCTCCATCCTTTATATTCTTGATATTTGTAACCCACAAATTGTAACACACATATATGTAGACAATAACATATCAAAAACATTATATGTTAATAAATATTAGGACACTCAGCGGGGTTTGAACTCGGAACGCTCGCATGTGAAGCGGGCACTCTACCGATAGCGCCATCAAAGCTAGCTCTGCGGGGGAGACTGTAGTAATGCTTTAACAAACCGATTTACATATAGTCCCTACTGGATCCTATTACACCAATACTTGTATGTGTATTTCAGAACAATCATCTCGCAGTTCTGTATCAACTTTAACAGAAGGCTGTCCCAGTTTTCTCTGCGAGGACAACTACTGTCCTACTACAACAGTATACTTCATCTACTCGATGAGTTTCCCCAAGTCAGGTAGGTAACTTTTGCTCATATTAAAAGCTATATGGATTGATTTACAGTGGCCCCATGTCATTGTTTATAACGAAACAAATGTAAAAAGGTTTTTAGAAAAAATGACATTTTGTAGCATATTTTAATAGCTAATTTCATAATGTGACATAGTGAAAAACATGATGCTTTTAGTGAGACAGATATCTAGACATGTACATGTTTACACAAGGTAAACTATAAACAAGTCAGTTTGTTTGTTTTGTTTGTTTGTATGGTGTTTTACGTCATTTTCAACACTATGACGGTCGGTAGAACCAGTACTGTACACCTCCCGCCATCCATAAGAATCAACATCTTATAGATGACGGGTTCTACTCAGGAAAAGGTTGATTCTCATGGTGGGAGGTGTACAGTACTGGTTCTACCCAGGAAAAGGTTGATTCTCATGGATGGCGGGAGGTGTACAGTACTGGTTTTACCCAGGAAAAGTGGGTGGTCTGCCTCCACCAAAAAAAAAATCTAAAAAAAAAATCAGAAGATAACCCTTTAATCCAGGTAAAGTTAGCCTAGTGCACTGTAATAATTAAAGTTGGTGTAGAAATTGTTTTGACTTGATACACAATTGATACTTATCCCTTTGCTTGTACATTTTAGGGATACCTATTTCATGTTGGGAGAACCTCATGAAAAGAAAACCAACATGGATGATGTTAGTGGACTTACACCAGATCCAAGGTACAAAAGCTACTAGTTTTCATCCATATCGTGAAAAGAATGCTTCCAATTTCATTACTGAAACGTAGCTAAAACTTGTTGACAACAAATCTGAGACTCTAGATGTGTTAAAGTACAACTTCCCAGTGACCTATGACTGAGTCACCCCTCTGTCCCATGCCTAAACGTCAGCGACCAGTGACTCTGGACTCTGTGTTTTGCCTCATCTTGAGTGACCCATGACTCTGTCTGAACACTGTTCCATACCTAATAACACTTTCCAGCCATTCTCTTATGCCTAAACTTATTCTGTCAGACCTCTGTTTATTTCCTCATCTTTATTTAACCATGGCTCTATCATGTCAGACATCTGTCCCATGTCTGAACTTGAGTGGCCCACGACTCTGTCCGACCTGTTTTATTTATTAACTTAAGTGACCTATGACTCTTATTGACCTTGACTTCATGACATAATCACTTAACTCTCGTCCTAACTGGATCCCCTGATCACGTGTAGCAGATTTTTCTGGATTGTAACACAATATGTATATAATTGATGATATTTCAGGAGTATGAGGAAGCGTCCTCGTCGAGTGCTGTCCCCAGACGGGAAGCACGTGCTGAACATCTGGTTTATACCCCACCACACAGAGACCCTGATCATGTACAAAACCCTGGATGATGAGCAATGTGTGACTGCCCTCACCTACTGCTTGATGATTGTCTCATCCCTACACGATATGCTGCAGTATCTGTGTGCACACTCCAGACTCGGCAGCTCGCATGCACGTCTCGGCTCTCGAAAGATGGAATTTGTGTCTGCCGACTGGGGTGGGACAGAGGGTGTTGGTAAGAAAAAATTATCCTTTATACCTTATTGTAGCCTTTAACTGGTTTTAACGGATGTTTTTGATGATTTAGAAACTAAAGAAGTGAAGTCAATACTCTCTGAATTATTTTCAAAAGTTAGGTTATTTCACCATTGCTGGTATACTGGTGAATCTCAATTATTTCGTAATTCCTGATATATTGAATCTAGGAGTGGAGTCTGGAATTGAAATTTCTAGAATATTTCACCATTGCTAGTATACTGGCGAAACTTTTGCCATTGCTGAAATGTTTTTTAATCTAGGAATCTAGATTATTTCGCTTATTGCCAACGTATTTGTGTATCTTAATTATTTTATTATTGCTGATATAATTGATTATTTCACCATTGCTAGTATAATGGTGTAGAGATTATTTCACCATAGCTAGTATAATGGTGTAGAGATTATTTCACCATTGCTAGTATAGTGGTGTAGAGATTATTTCACCATTGCTGGTATAATTGTGTAGAGATTATTTCACCATAGCTAGTATAATGGTGTAGAGATTATTTCACCATTGCTAGTATAATGGTGTAGAGATTATTTCACCATTGCTAGTATAATGGTGCAGAGATTATTTCACCATTGCTGGTATAATGGTGTAGAGATTATTTCACCATTGCCGGTTTAATGGTGTAGAGATTATTGCTGGTATATTTGTGAATCTAGGAGCGGAGTTGAGGGAGATACAGAAGCAGATAGATAACCTGAGTACGTCCACAAAACCTAAATTGGTGGCCGAATTCATGAGTTTGCGACGTGACGTCATGTTTCTGGAGTTTGACACTGCTGTCAGACATTGCATGGCCGACACGTTCCTGTCCACGGGTAACATTCAGGCATTCAAGGTGAATTTTAACAAGTTTCTGAACAGAGTTCTTCTGACTATACTGATTGTGAACTATCAGAAAATGAAGAATGATATTTATTCAGTTATGAACATTAACAATTTTGTGGATGAATTAACACATTATTAAAATGTAATACCCATTGTTTTATGTTTTTACCATTCATCTATAAATAGAAATCAAGAAGTTGTAGATTTAGAATTGTATAGTCAGTCTTTTGATATTTTAATTAATATTTATTTTAATTTGCAACAATATCTTTGTTGTAGTTGTCAATGATTTTAGTGTGGAGAGCATGTGGTAGAGCATTGGACACAGGATCAAAAAGTTGTGAGTTCCATACCCCACATGACCATATGTGTTGTGTCCCTGAGCAAGACAATCTATCTGCTTAGTATGGTTCTATCCAGGAAGATGTTGAGAGTGATTGAAATAAGTTCAGCGAGCTTTCGTTGCAATCGTTGTAAAATAAAAAGTTAAACTAATGATTTTAGATGTTGGTTTAATGTTCAATTTTATTTTTGTCTCAGCTGATTCTTTACCTAAATTGTCAACTGTTGTGTGAAAATATTGTAAGATATTGTAAAAATAGCTAACACTGGCTCTTTTATTCCACAGTCGATCATCAAAAACTTTCACCATGCCCTGCCATCACTGAGTAATGTTCAACGGCCATCTGTGTTTTCTACGTATTTGCCAGTTCCTGAGCCCCTAGAGCCCAGGGACCTGATGGCACGACAGATGTACCCCCACAGAGCATTTCTCGACAGGTACATATTTTATATTTAAATTGATGCCATGTCAGTGGGTGTCTTCATTCATGGCTTAAAGCCAGAGTATGTTTGTTTTCAGCCTTAACGAGGGTGATACAGACTTTGTGTCAAGTATTAGTGAATAGTTAATCACCCCATATACCCAGGCATTATTTAAAACAGTTTATTAAAAATGTACGCTTGGTTAAAAAGGTATGCTAACTTTTTAACTCTTGTGTTTACATAAACAATACCTGTGCTATAAATACAAACATTTGGCTCTGCACACTACCTGTATTATGCTAAGTGTTGGCGCAGCTTATAGGGGATACAGCATATTAGTACACCAAGGTATTACAAATAATTATTCAGCATAGTGTGTACAGTTTAATTCTGTTTCATTGATTTGATTGCGTCGAAATATTTGTCAACTGTTCCATTTTACGATTTAATAAGTATACTCTGCCTTTAGTTTTATTAGGATAGAGCGTAATAATTTTCTTTTGAAAAGAAATAGCATGGTAATTAATATAAGAAAATTCATAAAAACTTATAAATCCCTTCGACCATTGTCAAAGGTCCATGTGGCCACTCACATTTACCATATGTTCTAATGTCTATTAGGCCATTGATCATAAACAATTAGGTGTGTTTGTAGGACAACATGTGCTTTATTTACAGGTGTAAATACCTGACACAATTTGATGTGTCAGGTACCTGTTTGACCCGATCTGTGAATAGTTGTATACTGACTTATTTATAGTTAGGGATATAAATGTTTTTGTAGGCTGTCTGATATTTTACATGTTGATGGTTTACTAAGAAAACGAAACAAGCATAATAGAAGTGCCCGGGTTATGATGTGTATTAGTTGAGTTAAACTGTGCATTAGTCTATCTAACTTTCTCCTATGGCTATTTTTTAGCCTCGTCCATCGGATGGGGACATAATCCCGTGTATTGGTCTATCCTCCGAGCACGTTAAAGAACCATAGGAATCTATTCGACAATAAGAGTAGGACATGGTTCCCGGATTCCTATGTATCCTTCCCCTCTCTCTGGGGCAGCTCTAAATAACCTATACTGTGTTGATGAGCCGTTAAACAACTTTCAATTTCTATGGCTATATAGTTTAAATAAATCCTAGCCCGTCACCCATGTTAAATTTAAAAAATATAGTCCAAGTGTATATATTTGCAGGAATGGTCCATATCCCACAATGTAAGTGTATATATTTGCAGGAATGGTCCATATCCCACAATGTAAGTGTATATATTTGCAGGAATGGTCCATATCCCACAATGTTCTGGCAGTGGCATATGGTCGAATATTACATACAGCTGTGTCTGGCTGGCCTCAAGGATGTCGACAGGTGAGAATTCAGCAACTGAAAACGGAATAAATGGTAGTTCTGATAACTGTTCATTGAAGGTCTTTCTTGTGAAATGGATTTTTCTTTTATGCTCCAAACTCCTATATTTCAGGGGGCATATTGTGTTGTCCTTTTCTGTGTTTAGGTAAGCACATTTGTCAAAAAAGCATGACTTAGTTTTTCATTAGCTTCTTTTCTGTCACCAATAACCCTTGGCTCTTCAAACTTTATACACAGATGCATATCTGGAAGAGTACTATAAATAGGTGACCTTGACCTACTTTGTTTGCCTCATTGTTTTATGGTGTTTTTTAACATCACTATTTTGTATATTTATGTATTTGTACCTCATTATTCTTCTGGAGCAGTAAAAGTTTAACTAGACATAAATTAAATATAGGCATAAGTATTAAGTGACAAACTTCTACCCATCATCTCTGGGTCCATATTTACCCATCTGTAATATTTCTCACATAACATTGCATCTGGGAGTGTAAAAAAGACATCCCTTACCGCTATGTATCGTTATACACAATGCAAATCAGAAACACTTAGGCCCATATATTTCATTTGTCCATTTTATTCCAAGCATTAATATTTATCCTATTTGAAATTTTACTTTACAAAATGTATGTTTGTAACATTAAATTTGGTTTAACGTGTCATATTATTAGTGTGTGAGTGTGTAAACGTATCTGACGTCATGGTGACAAGCATGTGATGTCATAGTTTTTACTTTATTACAAAATGGTGTTGAGTTATTTGGTAAATAAAATCATATATTTGTGACCGTGTAATACACACATTATAAGATGATTAGATCTTCGATTTATCCCATCTCCCTGTAGCCTGTCTCTACATCAAATTATGTGTATTATAAATTGGGTTGAACGGAACATATCACCATGTTATAACCATTACTCACCTGTGCAGGCATGTGGCCAATGGTGAGATCCTAGGCGTGACATTACTTATGGAGGATGTACTACAGACCGGTTTCCAGGATGTTTCCCTTCTCACAGACCATGGAAACGGGGACCAAGATGCTAAAGCAAAGGACAGGAAGCCTCGATCTGGAAGTGTTAAATCGTTGGAAATGAAACGTGCATCGTCTAGTCTTGGAAGCTCGTCAAAACTGGGTAATTGTCATGTGACATTATTAATTTATTATAATTCATAGTTGTATTATACTTAAACTTTTTTATAAAATTAGTACCTCTTTTTTAATATCGAGTTAAATCTGCTTGCATATAACTGAATAAAAGGTAATAAAATGTGCAGTTTTATTTTCTTCGTCATTCTACCTTAGCTTTAAAATGTATACGGTGTGGGAGTGGAATAACACCATTCTATAGTTTCGATTTACCACTAGTTATATAAGCCTAGTATGCGCTGTCAAAAAAAATTGATAATGACTATGATCCAATTCCCACGGTTTATGTCGGTTTCGCATGTTAAAGCGACTGGCAAAATGCAATAAAAGTAGATATGTGTGTTATGTGATACATAGAATCTAACATTCGTTCTCATTCATTATTGAATTTATTAAACTCGTTAGCAAAAATGATATAATGGTCGGCAAGAGCCTCGCATTATATCATTTTGCCAACTTGTTTGATAAATTCAATAATGAAAGTACTCATGTAAGATCCTCTATGTATTGGTGCATTATATTAATCAACAATTAGTGATATGCAAAAACAATTTGCTAAAGCAACTTTCAACTATTCATTTAATTATTATTCTAATACACCCGCACTATATAGCCTAGTTTAAAATATCTTGTTATATTCAATGATAAATCACTGTAACGTTTGCAGCGTTAGGAGAATAAGCAAGGCAATGCGAAAGATATCACTGTAAAGTTTGCAAAGTTAGGAGAGTAAGCAAAGCAATGCGAAATATTTCAGATGAGTGCGTTATTTTCACATTTAGGTGTATTAGAATAGAAATAGAACATCCTTTACGGTGAATTATCTTGTAATATATCAGGGTTTATGAATTTATTGTTTACAATTGAACTCCAAACCGTGATATATTACACGATAATTCACCGTAAATGATGTTCTATTTCTTAAATAAAATGATTTTCAATATGAAAGTTATGAAAAATATAAGTTTAAAAACAAATTGTATTCCTTTAAAAGACAATTCTTAGAATAATCAACATGTGCATTATAAATACATTTATATTTTATATTCTACAATAAGACCTCCATAAAATAATCAGTATTAACACTTCAAATTGTAACTTTTATTCAATATTTCAGCACCTTGACTTTTTCAAGAATGAAAGGTTACATGAAACAGTTAATTTACATTCATTTTGCCTATAAGCGATGGAAGTTACTACTCAGCGTGTATTTTAGTTATTTAAACTTACTTTTCTATGTGTCCCATTTGCAACACAGCCATACAGAATGTGAGCCTGTCTCGAACTCAAGAGCCAATCAAGGCGTACAAGCTGCTGAAATTCTTCCTGTTACTATGGAAATGCCTGGAGTATTTAAAGTATGACTGGGGAAAGCGGAAGCTGGGAGTGGAAGCCATACAAACCATGTCCATGCACAAGGATTTCTGGTAGGTATTGTTAAATCTAGGGTTAATGCAGTTTTTATTGAAAAGAAATAGAGATTACTTACTGCTGGTATAGATTATAGGGAAATCCTTCACAATAATTGGGCATGTGGTTCTTTTCACCAATGAGCGTATGCCAGTGTGTAAAAAAACAACAACAAAAAAACAAGCCTACCATTGAGTGAAGGATTTCCCTATAATTAAACCCAGCTGTTAAATAATAAATTTATTAAATTTTAATCAGTTTATATATGATTTTGACTGAAATGTTTAGCTTTATCGAATGCTTATATATTAAATAAGTGACCAAAAACAATTTTGTAGGAAAGTTTTCTTCAGTTTTAGATGTTGTTTGCCACTTGTCAGAGACACAATATCCTTTTTACTGACCAGATTCTGAAACACAAGCTGTTTAGACAAGATTAGTTAGTCTTTAGTGATAGAAGTTATCTTAACCAGCATTAGGCCATTTATTATTTATTTGTTTTTATTTTTCTAAAGCTTCCAATAGAGCACATACGTCTTATTTTACATATAGATAACAATTACATATATACTGCAAACAAAGTGTAGTCCTACTCATTAATCAGCATGCTTTTAATTCTATTTTGTTAAAGGGACACATGGCAAACTTGATTTACATTCAAACATTAAAATAAGCACCTCGGTTATTAATCTTGCTTCATTTTGACTTTAGAACCTCCTGCAAAGGATCAAACAAAAACTTGAGATTTCGACCCTCATCCATATTATATCAAGCATACAACTGGTGCATTATTATCAAAGCATTAGCCATTTATAGTTAAAGAAATTATCTCTACTAGAATAAAGCCTGTTTAAAATTTCCTCCAGTCAAAGAAGAAAGTAAAACCTGTAATGTCAATTTCAGTAAAGTGTACAAGACCGAGGTGCTACTTCCAACATTACAGAGTGTAGCTAGGCGACTAGGTCAGGGTGAAATGTACGAGGGCATTGCCCTGGATTCGGACCCACTGGTAATGCCTCGGGGAGCATCAGAGATTGAAGTCAGGGCTAAACAGGTAGTGGGCTATTAATTTTGAAATAATTACTGATTTTTAGCTCTACTGGCCAAGGGCCAGCAGAGCTTATGGGATGGTGTGTTGTCCGTCTTCCGTCGTCCGTCATCCGTCGTCCGTCGTCCGTTAACTTTTGCTTGTGTACACTCTAGAGGCCACATTTCGGATGCAATCATCATGAAACTTTGTCAGAATGTTTGTCTCAATGAAATCTCGGTCAAGTTCGAAAATGGGTCATGTGGGGTCAAAAACTAGGTCACTAGGTCAAATATTGGAAAAACCTTGTGTACACTCTAAAGGCCATATTTTTGACCCGAGCTTGATGCAACTTTGTCAGAATGTTTGTCTTAATTATATCTTGGTCAAGTTTGAAAATGGGTCACATGGGGTTAAAAACTAGGTCACTAGGTCAAATACTTGAAAAACCTTGTGTACACTCTAGAAGCCGTATTTCTGACCCAATCTTGATGAAACTTTGTCAAAATGTTTGTCTTAATTATATCTTGGTCAAGTTCAAAAATGGGTCACATGGTGTTAAAAACTAGGTCACTAGGTCAAACTTTGGAAAAACCGTGTGTACACTCTAGAGGCCATATTTTTGACCCGATCTTGATGAAACTTTGTCAGAATGTTTGTCTCAATGAAATCTCGGTCAAGTTCAAAAATGGGTCATGTGGGGTCAAAAACTAGGTCACTAGGTCAAATACTTGAAAAAACTTGTGTACACTCTAGAGGTCATATTTGTTACCCAATCTTGATGAAATTTTGTCAAATTGTTTATCTTAATTATATCTTGATCAAGTTCGGAAATGGGTCACATGAAGTTAAAAACTAGGTCACTAGGTCAAATATTGGAAAAACCTTGTGTACACTCTAGAGGCCATATTTTTGACCCGAGCTTGATGCAACTTTGTCAGAATGTTTGTCTTAATTATATCTTGGTCAAGTTTGAAAATGGGTCACATGGGGTTAAAAACTAGGTCACTAGGTCAAATATTGGAAAAACCTTGTGTACACTCTTTGTCAAAATGTTTGTCTTAATTATATCTTGGTCAAGTTCAAAAATTGGTCACATGGTGTTAAAAACTAGGTCACTAGGTCAAACTTTGGAAAAACTGTGTGTACACTCTAGAGGCCATATTTTTGACCCGATCTTGATGCAATTTTGTCAGAATATTTGTCTCAATTATAGCTTGCTAAAGTTCGAAAATGGGTCACACAGGGTCACACAGGGTCAAAAACTAGGTCACTAGTACACTCTAGAGGCCATATTTCTGACCCGATCTTGATGAAACTTTGTCGAAATGTTGTCTTAATTATATTTTGGTCAAGTTCGAAAATGGGTCCCATGGGGTCAAAAACTAGGTCACTAGGTCAAATACTTGAAAAACCTTGTGTACACTCTAGACACCATGTAGTACGACTCGATTCATCAATGGTATAACAGCCAGTAGAGCGTTCACAGGCCCTCTTGGGCCTCTTGTTATTATTATTTTTGCAATGCTATATTTATTTCCCAATAGTGTTGCAGATCAGATTCTGGTAAATAATGAAGAATTCATAATATTATAAGCTTTATTGACCCTTAGCCCGCAGTGAATGTATAATGGACTGTCCTTTCTTAAAATTTAGACCATTCCATTTATGTTACAAAGGCGAGTTACTTGCAGGCTGATCTGGGTTTACACTGGCTGCAAAGGCTGTTGTAGTCGCCCTTAGCAGGCTGATCTGGGTTTACACTGACTGCAAAGGCTGTTGTAGTCGCCCTTAGCAGGCTGATCAGAGTTTACACTGACTGCAAAGGCTGTTGTAGTCGCCCTTAGCAGGCTGATCAGGGTTTACACTGACTGCAAAGGCTGTTGTAGTCGCCCTTAGCAGGCTGATCAGGGTTTACACTGACTGCAAAGGCTGTTGTAGTCGCCCTTAGCAGGCTGATCAGGGTTTACACTGACTGCAAAGGCTGTTGTAGTCGCCCTTAGCAGGCTGATCAGGGTTTACACTGACTGCAAAGGCTGTTGTAGTCGCCCTTAGCAGGCTGATCAGGGTTTACACTGACTGCAAAGGCTGTTGTAGTCGCCCTTAGCAGGCTGATCAGGGTTTACACTGACTGCAAAGGCTGTTGTAGTCGCCATTAGCAGGCTGATCTGGGTTTACACTGACTGCAAAGGCTGTTGTAGTCGCCATTAGCAGGCTGATCTGGGTTTACACTGACTGCAAAGGCTGTTGTAGTCGCCCTTAGCAGGCTGATCAGGGTTTACACTGACTGCAAAGGCTGTTGTAGTCGCCCTTAGCAGGCTAAGAGTGAAAGAAACAAATCCTCCAAATAACAGCAAAATTTCACTACAAAAACATTTATCCAGGTGTTCAGGTCATGTTATAATTTATATGTGCCAATTAAAAGTATGAATTTATTCATGAGTTCTTAAAATACTCATGATTGAATATGCGTAAAATGAATTATGAGTTGGTAACTTTTAATTCATCACTCCAGTTTGAGGGTTTTGCCTGATTGTTTAAAGCTGTTTATATTGTGTCTGTAGAGTCTGAATTCTCAAAATATGTAAGTTATATATATATACCTCATCATCAGTAAGTTTAATGTTGTTAAAACAACTCCGGTTTTACTTATCACATATTCAAATAATAATGAATCAGTTTTGAACAAAACGTGCAACATGGTTTACATCTTAAGTTAAGTTATATTTTCTGATGCAGCCATATCTTCATCAAAATATGCTGTACAACTAATTTTCTTACCTTAAATGTTTGATCTTTTACTCAAAAGCTTGTACGTCTGTTTGAGAACTTTGAGTGTCACATGATCAATGAGCTGCGTAAGAAGCTGAATAAGGAACTGACCATGGTCATAGCTGAGCGGGGACGTGCAGATGAGACTGCTCTACCTACAGATCTGTGGAAACGTCCAGTGAGTTATATCCGTAAATATGTACTAATAGTTGAAATGTTTTACAATCATAATGAACATAGGAACAGTACTGACAATAATGTGAAACAGTACTGACAATAATGTACATAGGAACGGTGCTGACAAGTACATACATAGAAACAGTACTCGATAATTATGTACATAGGAACAGGACTGACAGTAATGTATATAGGAACAGTACTGAAGATAATGAACATAGGAACAGTACTGACAGTAATGAACATAGGAACAGTACTGAAGATAATGAACATTCGAACAGTACTGACAGTAATGAGTAATACAGATGTAATCAAATATTTTATATGTCAGACCTAACATGGTCACTTGTTTGTATACTAACATATAAAGCTATTATGAAAATAACCATTGTTTAAGAAATTACAACCATTTAATAGTAAAACAAATGTATTGCTTCCCAACAGGTAATGAAGGAAAGCTTCACCATTGCTAAGCCACATGTTACAGAAACTTTTTATGAAAAACTGACGTCATTTTGTGAAGAAACAGACGACAAAATAACATTCACGCGGAAACATTTTAACTCGTGCATCGCTGACCTTGCAAGATCAGTTATGGGCAGAGAGAAGAGCAACTTCGAAAGTTACACGATGTATTACGAGAACTTACTCCGCTCCCTACACCAGAATCTCTACCAGAGAGAACAGGTACGTGAAAGAATATTTAAAACATTTTATTGTGGCAAGAGTTTTGTTTAGTAGAAATATAGAATTTTTCGATTTTTCATCTTCACAGTAAATGTTTTCCTCACAATTATTTAAAGTAAGGTAAAAAAAATAAATATTTGTTTAATCACTTTTTCTGGAGATTTGATGACATTATTGTTGACTTGCTGTTGGAGAAAATGGTTATACCAAAGCAGTCGGCATTTGTCTGTTGGGGGCAGCCATTAACCTTCCAACATACCCAGTCAGGTTATAATTTGAAGACATACCCATTATCAAGCAAGAAGTGTACAACTAAATGTGTTACATTGACACTCAAAACTGTTATGGATTAACCTGAAACACATGAACAATATCAAATCATATTGACAGAAATATTGATAGAATAAACTATGTTGTATGTTTATAGAAGATCAAACATGTTCTGTGTTGTATGTTTATAGGAGTTCAAACATGTTCTGTGTTGCATGTTTATAGGAGTTCAAACATGTTCTGTGTTGCATGTTTATTGGAGTTCAAACATGTTCTGTGTCGTATGTTTATAGGAGATCAAACATGTTCTGTGTTTATGTTAATAGGAGACCAACAAGGTTTTGTGTTGCATGTTTATAGGCGATCAAATGGGTTTTATGGTGTATGTTTATAGGAGATCAATTAATGTGTTCCTTGTTACATGTTTATAGGAGACAAATTAATGAGTTCCTTGTTACATGTTTATAGGAGATCAGTTAATGTGTTCCTTGTTACATGCTTATAGGAGACCAATTAATGTGTTCCTTGTTACATGTTTATAGGAGACCAAGTAATGTGTTCCTTGTTATATGTTTATAGGAGACCAATTAATGTGTTCCTTGTTACATGTTTATAGGAGACCAATTAATGTGTTCCTTGTTACATGTTTATAGGAGACCAATTAATGTGTTCCTTGTTACATGTTTATAGGAGACCAATTAATGTGTTCCTTGTTACATGTTTATAGGAGATCAGTTAATGTGTTCCTTGTTACATGTTTATAGGAGACCAATTAATGTGTTCCTTGTTACATGTTTATAGGAGACCAATTAATGTGTTCATTGTTACATGTTTATAGGAGATCAAACAAATGAAGGACCAGTTGAAGACGGCCCAGCAGAATGCCATGGTGGAGGTACAGTGTCAACTGGCCAACCAGGGTCATGACCTTATCATGGGTAGGTTCGGCAACAAGGGTTTCATGCAGTGATTTTATGCATTGTGTCAACCTTAAGTACTGTACATGTATTGAGAGCTAAGAAAGCAGAGAAGACTCATAGAAATGGATACATGTTCCAACAACACACATGTGTACAATCCTTCTATATTACTTAATTTTTTATGACAACATGGTTTGATGCTCATGTGCAAGGGGTTCCAGGTTCAAATAATCACTACTGTTACTGATTTTCTTCTCTCTCTACATATATTTAATCTATAAACAGTGATAAGTTTAAGATTTCATCTGTCTGCATACACTTCTGATAACTGGTAGTTAGAGTACACCAGTCATTCTTTAAGGCGTTATTTTCAATTAAATGATTTACAAATGTTCAGATACAAAGGAAATGTCAGCAACCATACTACAATACTTTATAAAACTTCAAAAGTCATACTTTTTTCAGAAATCACTGCGCTTAGGGCTAAGGTGGCAGAGATGCGTGTGATGAGTTTTAACCAACAGAAGGAGATACGAGAGGATGTAAGGAAGGAGTACGACAGTCTAATCCAGAACCTGTTCTCGTCTACTTTCTCTCTCAAGAACAAGTTTGATGAGTTCAGGACCGATCTACATGATGATGTGTTTGAGAAGATCGGAGACACGAGACGTGAGGCGTTTGTTTCCATGAGTAAAGTACGGGAGAAGTTTGGAAGCTCGCTGGGTACTATTATTATCATATTTGCTACTTCTTAAAATCCACCCATACAAAGTTCCAGAATATGATAACAAAATCCCAAAATATGACATTTATTTTGCATAACTGGGTCATGGAGAAATACATATAATACACCTACATATAATTCTGCCTTTCTTTATGAAATTCTCTTAAAGACGCGTTGGAGATGATACTTTCATTTTGATTCATATTTAGAAGTTTTATCTTGAAAGTTCTTCTTTTTTCATTCATTAATTTTTCGATATCAAATTTATTAAACTCGTTGGATAAAATTTATATAATGCTCAGCACAGCCTAGCATCAAATAATTTATCCAACACGTAAAATAAATTCAATATTAAACAGGCACTCATGTAAGATCCTGTATTTATAAAAAAAAAATTATAGGTGAAAGATCAGGATTTCTCAGTGAAAGAAAATTCATAATAAATAAATATTAATAACTTGCTCGGAACACAAAAATAACTTGCTGTAACGTTAAGTCATGATGTAATAAAAAGTTGAAGAAGTTGACCTCATTTGCAGAGAATGTTCAATGAAGCGAAACATTTTGAATGAAATCTTAAACAAACTGATTTAAAATATAATAATTTAATTTTGTAACTACTGAATTTGATAATAAGGAAATTCTACACTCAGTTGTTCGGAGTGGTAGAGTTTTGTTTCTTGCTCACTCGTTTCCACTCATTCATGAAAAGAACCACACACATCCCATCTTGTGAAGGATTTCCCTATAATTGAACCCAGCAGTAAAATAATCTATGCATTTCATATTTGCAGAGTCTGGTCAAGGAGATCACATTCTGGCCAAGTCTGAGACACTGCGTGAGCTGAAGCACGACAATCACATCTTGAACACACTGATATTGAAGATGAAGGCCATGAAGACCTGGAGACAGAACCATGAGAGTGTCAAGTTTGTCAAGAGTGTATGTATTGTGCCTAATATGCAGTATTGTTTGTTTATCCTTTATCCTGTGTTCCGTTAATTTTGTTTAACCTAGTTTGAAGCCATAAACCTCTACCCTTTCGAACCCTTGTCTTTGTAATGGCATAGTGGTAGAGCATCTGCCTTATGCGAGGTTGTGGGTTTGATCCCCGGCAGGGTCGTGGTAATGCATCTGCCTCATGCAAGGTTGTGGGTTTGATCCCCGGCAAGGTCGTGGTAATGCATCTGCCTCATGCGAGGTTGTGGGTTTGATCCCCGGCAAGGCCGTGGTAATGCATCTGCCTCATGCGAGGTTGTGGGTTTGATCCCAGGCAGGGTCGTGGTAATGCATCTGCCTCATGCGAGGTTGTGGGTTTGATCCCCGTCAGGGTCATGGTAATGCATCTGCCTCATGCAAGGTTGTGGGTTTGATCCCCGGCAGGGTCGTGGTAATGCATCTGCCTCATGCGAGGTTGTGGGTTTGATCCCCGTCAGGGTCATGGTAATGCATCTGCCTCATGCAAGGTTGTGGGTTTGATCCCCGGCAGGGTCGTGGTAATGCATCTGCCTCATGCGAGGTTGTGGGTTTGATCCCCGGCAGGGTCGTGGTAATGCATCTGCCTCATGCGAGGTTGTGGGTTTGATCCCCGGCAGGGTCATGGTAATGCATCTGCCTAATGCGAGGTTGTGGGTTTGATCCCCGGCAGGGTCGTGGTAATGCATCTGCCTCATGCGAGGTTGTGGGTTTGATCCCCGTCAGGGTCATGGTAATGCATCTGCCTCATGCAAGGTTGTGGGTTTGATCCCCGGCAGGGTCGTGGTAATGCATCTGCCTCATGCGAGGTTGTGGGTTTGATCCCCGTCAGGGTCATGGTAATGCATCTGCCTCATGCAAGGTTGTGGGTTTGATCCCCGGCAGGGTCGTGGTAATGCATCTGCCTCATGCGAGGTTGTGGGTTTGATCCCCGGCAGGGTCGTGGTAATGCATCTGCCTCATGCGAGGTTGTGGGTTTGATCCCCGGCAGGGTCGTGGTAATGCATCTGCCTCATGCGAGGTTGTGGGTTTGATCCCAGGCAGGGTCGTGGTAATGCATCTGCCTCATGCGAGGTTGTGGGTTTGATCCCCGTCAGGGTCATGGTAATGCATCTGCCTCATGCAAGGTTGTGGGTTTGATCCCCGGCAGGGTCGTGGTAATGCATCTGCCTCATGCGAGGTTGTGGGTTTGATCCCCGTCAGGGTCATGGTAATGCATCTGCCTCATGCAAGGTTGTGGGTTTGATCCCCGGCAGGGTCGTGGTAATGCATCTGCCTCATGCGAGGTTGTGGGTTTGATCCCCGGCAGGGTCGTGGTAATGCATCTGCCTCATGCGAGGTTGTGGGTTTGATCCCCGGCAGGGTCATGGTAATGCATCTGCCTAATGCGAGGTTGTGGGTTTGATCCCCGGCAGGGTCGTGGTAATGCATCTGCCTCATGCGAGGTTGTGGGTTTGATCCCCGTCAGGGTCATGGTAATGCATCTGCCTCATGCAAGGTTGTGGGTTTGATCCCCGGCAGGGTCGTGGTAATGCATCTGCCTCATGCGAGGTTGTGGGTTTGATCCCCGTCAGGGTCATGGTAATGCATCTGCCTCATGCAAGGTTGTGGGTTTGATCCCCGGCAGGGTCGTGGTAATGCATCTGCCTCATGCGAGGTTGTGGGTTTGATCCCCGGCAGGGTCGTGGTAATGCATCTGCCTCATGCGAGGTTGTGGGTTTGATCCCCGGCAGGGTCGTGGTAATGCATCTGCCTCATGCGAGGTTGTGGGTTTGATCCCCGGCAGGGTCGTGGTAATGCATCTGCCTAATGCGAGGTTGTGGGTTTGATCCCCGGCAAGGTCACACCAAAGGCTTCTTCTTGTAACTAGTGCTTCCTTGGTTGACGCTCAGCATAAAAATTGTAGTGCTATGACTGGCAGCCCGGTGAAGGTATAATGTGACTGGGTGGTTGTTTCCTGTCCTGTCATGTGTCTACGGCATTGTATTCTAGATTCTAGTGTGGTAGCATTATAGATTTGAGCATTGAGCTCATGGCTGCAAGTGGACACCTCATGATATGCCTGTTTGTTGAAGAATGTATTGTCTTCAGATTGGTTTAGTCTCCAAACTTCATCTTTAATCTTCAACCCTTGTGTTTAGCATGGTTTAGTCATCGACTCTTGCCACTGTTTAGTGTCTAAATATTGTCTTCCACTTTATTTAGTCTTCAGCGTTTGTACTCAGCTTGGTTTAGTGTAAAAAAAAAAGACATGGTTTAGTGTCCAACACTTGTATTTGGCATGGTTTCTTATCCAACCCTTGTATTTGGCATGGTTTCTTATCCAACACTTGTCTGTGACATGGTTTATTCTCCAACACTTTTATTTGGCATGGTTTCTTGTCCAACACTTGTCTTGGGCATGGTTTAGTGTCCAACACTTGTATCTGGCATAGTTTCTTATCCAACACTTGTTTTTGGCATGGTTTAGTGTCCAACACTTGTATTTGGCATGGTTTCTTATCCAACACTTGCATTTGGCATGGTTTCTTATCCAACACTTGCATTTGGCATGGTTTCTTATCGAACACTTGTATTTGGCATGGTTTCTTATCCAACACTTGTATTTGGCATGGTTTCTTATCCAACCCTTGTCTTTGGCATGGTTTCTTATCCAACACTTGTATTTGGCATGGTTTCTTATCCAACCCTTGTCTTTGGCATGGTTTATTCTCCAACCCTTGTCTTTGGCATGGTTTATTCTCCAACCATTGTCTCTAGCTTTATTTAGTATACAACACATTTCTTTGCAATGGTTTAGTCACCAACCTTTGTTTTGGCTTTTTTCTCAAATCATTCAAGGTTCTTTCCATGCTCTGTTGATGATTAGCTTCCTAACATTATTTTTAATACCAGGGCAACTGTAGCTTACTTTATAAATATGCTTGACATTCAATAGATTCGAGGGCTGAAGAACGAGTCAGAAAACAACAAGAAGATATGTGAGGCCATGAGAATGGAGGCTGAGGAGCAGATAATACTTCTACGTCAACACATCGTTGCCCTTCGTAAAGCCCTGTCAGATGCGCAGAGAGAGGCTAATGATGTGAAGAAACACCTTGATAAAGAGGTACGTGCTTTACCTTTATGTGAATGAAGTTCTAGAGTTTAACTCATGAACTTCAGAATCTCAGATGAAGACTGACAAGCTATAAAATATATTACAATACATTTTAAAAAGGTGTATACTGAAAAGTTTAATCTTTGAAATAGGATCTTTACCTGTTCCTGGTATCTTTCCACAGAAAAAAACAACATCTGAGTTCATTTGAAGTCTCTCAGACTTTTCTCCAATAGTCATATATGAGATATTGTGGTTTAACATCCATTTTGAGAAGCTTTTTGTCTGAAGCTGTTTGAGGCAACTAATAAGGGTATCTAACATACACTCATATGGTACTTTTGGCATTGGAATACAAATAAAGTTGGATAATAAATAAATATATTGACCAGTTACAAGAGTCCATCAAAGTCCTTTAACACAGGTACATACTTATCTTGACTTATTACGACAGTTAAAAGAAAAGCTAGAGAAGACCCACGAAGCAATGCAGAAGGCCAGAAGTCAGAGGCAGCTAGAACAGGCCAAACAGGCCAACATCGAGAAACTGGTCAGTATAGTTGTATTGTTAACTCTACTTGCTTATTAGCTCAAGGGACCTTTTGCAGTAGCTCATTCTTGTGAATTTGATAACTTTAGTAAACAGTTTCAGATTTTCATAAAATTTGATTTGAAGGTTTGTCAGGAAGTTCTTGTATGAGTTTGACAATGCGAATAATTGACTTGTTTCTTACAGAGTTATGGCCCTTGATTTTGTGCTCATTTATACTTCTCTCTTGCTGGTCGTATTCCAATATGCCCAACATTCCTAAAAATAGATGAAAACTAAGAAAAGTATAAATATCTTTAATAACACAATTACATGTAAGACTGGCTGTAGAGCCTGCCACCTATATAATTCATTATAATATTTGAGTCTTAAATGCATGTTAGACTGACTGTACGCTCAGTCTATATGCTGTCTGCCACTTACATTAACAAGTAACATTCCAACCACAAATACATGTTGGACTTGCTGTCATTCAGTCTACAGGCCACCAATATAACTAATAAACACCATCAGGTGATAACAAAATTTACATAAATTTAACTTGTTTTTAGTTGGAAGAGCTACAAGACAAAGAAACTCAGCTGTCATCACTGTCAGATGAGAAGGACAAGAGTGTTAAACAACAGAATGTCTTCTTTGACAAGATCAGGAAGGATATAGATACCTCTCGTAAACAACTGCTCCATGAACGTAACATGAAACTTGATGCTTTCCAGAGGGTTGACGATCTACAGGCAGTGGTAAGTTCTCCATGAACGTAACATGAAACTTGATGCTTTCCAGAGGGTTGATGATCTGCAGGCAGTGATAAGTTCTCCATGAACGTAACATGAAGTTGACGATCTACAGGCAGTGGTAAGTTCACCATGAATGCAACATGGAGCATGATGCTTTCCAGAGGGTTGACGATCTGCAGGCAGTGGTAAGTTCTCCATGAATGCAACATGAAGCATGATGCTTTCCAGTGGGTTGATGATCTGCAGGCAGTGGTAAGTTCTCCATGAACGTAACATGAAGTTGCCAATCTACAGGCAGTGGTAAGTTCTTCATGAATGCAACATAAAGCATGATGCTTTCCAGAGGGTTGACGATCTGCAGGTTCTTCATGAATGTAACATGAAGCTTGATACTTTCTAGAGGGTTGACGATCTGCAGGCAGTGGTAAGTTCTCCATGAATGAAACATGAATCATGATGCTTTCCAGAGGGTTGATGATCTGCAGACAGTGGTAAGTTCTCCATGAATGCAACATGAATCATGATGCTTTCCAGAGGGTTGATGATCTGCAGGCAGTGGTAAGTTCTCCATGAATGTAACATAAATCATGATGCTTTCCAAAGGGTTGATGATCTGCAGGCAGTGGTAAGTTCTCCATGAATGCAACATGAATCATGATGCTTTCCAGAGGGTTGAAGGTCTGCAGGCAGTGGTAAGTTCTCCATGAATGCAACATGAATCATGATGCTTTCCAGAGGGTTGATGATCTGCAGGCAGTGATAAGTTCTCCATGAATGCAACATGAATCATGATGCTTTCCAGAGGGTTGATGATCTGCAGGCAGTGGTAAGTTTGTAAGGTTGAGCAAATACATTGCAGGATACTTCAATCTGCCTCAACAAGTTTAAATCCACTTTAATTGTTTTATTAGCTCGACTTTTTCAAGGGAAAAAAAAGAGCTGATGTCATCACTTGATCTGAGTCTGCGTCCGGGTTAAAGTTTGCATGTAAGCTTGTATTTCCGAAAACTACTTTACATAATGGATTGAAACTTCACACATTTGGCATCATTAGACAACATCATACAGCCAGGTTCTATAACTTATGCTTTTATTTTAACAAAATTATGTCCCCTGACTCTAGGCAATTTTGGTTTATTTTCACCCGAAATTATTTCGCCAAAAATTGTTTTGAAAGGAATAATCGTTCCATTCTGTCACCTGTTCCAAATACCTTTTTAACTGCTCAAGGTAAAGATTGGGATTCAAATGGCTTTATGCTAGTGAACAAAGTCACCTGTTCCAAATACCTTTTTAACTGCTCAAGGTAAAGATTGGGATTCAAATGCTAGTGAACAAACTGCATCATCTTCATTATGATTAAAAAGTGTGGACCAAAATGTCCAATGTAACATTTGGAGCCAAAACCTGTAAGTTCAAAAATATTCAGCATAATTATTATTAAAGGGGTTGATGCACTATTTTCAAACATGATTTATTTAAAAGGGCTTTCAAAAACTTGAAAAAAGCTGCAAGAATTATCGAAATATTTTAAAAAATAAAGAAGATGTGACCTATTGAAAATTTGCAATGAACATCAATGGAGGCAGCCATCTTTGAACGATGACGTCATCGCGCCTTTTTAACATATTTGGCATATTGACAAAATGTCCTTTAAAGCAACGAAAATCACTGCAAATTGATTAAAAATAGATATACAGATGTAAAATGTATAAATTGTATGCTTATTGTTCATATGCAGTGATTGTCTTTGCTTTAAAAGCCATTTTGTCAATATTCTATATATGGTAAAAAGGCGCGATGCATCATCGTTCAAAGATGGCCACTTCCATTTATGTTTCTTTGCAAATTTTCAATAGGTCATATCTCCTTTATTTGTCACGCCATTTTGATAATTCTTTCAGCTTTTTTCAAGTCTTTCAGAGCCCTTTAAAATAAATTGTGTTTGAAAATAGTGCATCAACCCCTTTAAAGTAAAAAACAGGACCAAAACATTCAGTAATGTGAATTTGCTGAGCAGTTTTCCACCACAGTCCAAGATCAATATTTATTACATTCCAGTCTTGTGTTAATATTATCATTGCTGCGCATGCAGCTTGTTAAATCCCATTGATTGGGAAACAGTAATCTCACACATAACAAATTGAAAAAAATTGAAGTCAATTTTTTTTATTGATTTCTACTATCTTTATTCCATATACGTACTCTTTAATAATTGACTATTTCATTATTCCTTGGCATCAGTTTTTGCGCATAATATGACCTATTGCTGTCATGCTTTAAAACACCATTAATTCTTTCATTCATTATTCCCAAAACAATGTTTATTTCTTGGATGTAAGCTTTGGGAATGTTTGTTTATGAAACTGCCTTATTTTGCAGGTTTATGACTATGAGTCGTGTGTAAGTAGGACGCATTCTGGGTTCTCTCCAGCTACTCGTAAGTACATGTTAAGAACCCGTTAAATAAAATTCTAAAGAATTAAGTTAATGAAATTTGATGAAACTGTTCTAAAAGAAAAATGCTATGTTAATATTTTTGCTTGAACAAAACATGGTAAAACTGGAATGAATGCAAATGCTGTACAATAGTTTATACCGTCAATAACTTCTACAGTAAAGAAACATATCAGTTAGAGTATAAGATATTTAATTTTTTGTTAAAATTATCTTCACAATCATTATAACTTAAAATTCAACCTAATTCAGAAGATTGGCTGTGTTATGTAGGAACGTAGTATATTGGGGTGTCGTCCGTCCATCCATCTGTCTATTTTCTACCATTTCTAGTCATGTGAGATAGTGTTTCCCTCATGTGAGATTATAAGAATCTTTCATGGGTATCCGGTGAAGATAGGGAATTCCAACCCGAGGTATAAGTGTTTTTATCGGAACCGAGGCTCTGCCGAGGTTCCGATTAAAACACTTATACTGAGGGTTGGAATTCCGTATCTGAAACGAATACCCATGATAGATTCTTTTTCTTGCATATCAGAGACATTTTGTGAGTTGACGCCGCCAACTACTAACGTTTTGCATGTTTTCCTGCATACCGGATGTTGGCACGCGTGAATTTTATCTCGACCCTAGGGTGGGATGGAATATCTAGCCCTGGTAAAATGACGGATATGCTTGTCCGGTATGCAAGAAAACTCTCTCTTACATGAAACGTCATGACGTCACGTTGACAGCTCCTTATTCTAGCATTAATCAAATAGTTATTGAAGTGTCTTATTGTTTTATGCCTGTACTAAGCGCATAACGGGAGAAAAATCCTATGATTCAATGAACATGATGAATGAATCTTATAAAGGCCCATAACTCTGAATGGTTATTTCCCTTAGAAAAAGGTTTAAACTGGAACTTAACCTTGCCAATGATGGTGTACATGTACTGCTAGGCGGTACTATTAATACAGTTTCGACAGTATTTAGGAGCAGTACTCTGTATTCACTATTTCCGTCCATTTAACAGCTTCTACGGGTAAGCGGTCACGGGTACAGTCCGCACACCGGAGTGCACAAAGTCGCGGTACACCATCTTCCGGACTGTTCCCACCGGCCCTAATCTGGCCCAACAACAGAACATTGACACCTGATATGGGCAACCTCAACAATGAACCCGGCAAGAAAATACAGAGACCTAAAACTGTAAGTATATCAAAATGGTAGATTTAATTTGAAGTATTAAGCTACAATATTGTTTTTTCGTTCCCATTTAACCTTTTGTAGTTCTTATTGATAACTTTTAAGTTGATACGTCTTATAAAAACACCAAGTATATATATGGATAATGTGATTTAATACACCCACTGAACAAATTTGAAATTTATATCACGTATAGTTTGAAAGATATTGTTGAAAGAAAATATGTTAAACAAATGTTTCACACTTGACTAACGTACGTACATACGCCATTGTAACAACTATGTCTCGCTTTCCGCCTAAAACTGCATTAGCCATAACTTTTAGCTCATAACACACAAAACAATCATGTTGACAAACATAATACAACTACCATTATTGAATATTTACTAAAAGAAACAAAATGTTTTGACGGAATTCAGTAGCGTTACAAAAATAAAAGTACGACTTTGTGGGATTGAACTCCAAACTCTCACTAAAATTACACTTGCGGGTAAAACGAACATGTTCCCGATTGAGATAGATGGGACAGTTATGTGATGCAATACATAGTGTACCCAAAACATATTGTGCTAATGGATATCATGAGAGCATCAGAAATGTAAATATTGCAGTCCCAGCTAGGTTTACAAACAATAAAATGTATTACTACAAAGTTACTTATTCGGGACTATGCTCATGTTCCCATGTACCCACCCCCAACCTTTCACATTCAGAATATTTTTTATTATCATTTATATCCCTCAGTCTCTTCCATAGGGGAGAGGAAACAGTCTAAGATGTATTAAAAATGTTACTGTATTATTTTTAAAAAAATGTTGGGAAGTGGGAAGAATCAGCTAGCCAATTATTCCCACCCCCACTCACCCACATCCACCACCAACCATGCACCTTCAGAATTATTTGTTTATAGTTTTATATTCCTCAAAAGGGAACAGTCTTAAGATGTATTAAATGTATCTTTTTTAATGTTTCTGAATGTGTTAAAGATAAAAGCTGGATGGGGAAAGAATCAGCAAGCCATTTAAGCCACATAATATTCTGAGCCTACGTTTGTATATAGCTAGTACTTTTGTATATAGCTAGTTTGCAAAGTCAAATCAGAAAGAAAAAGAAAACAAACTTTTTTTTTTCAAAGAAAATATTTTAACAAATAGTGTAGAGAGGGGGAAAAAACCAGCTAGCCAATTTTTTCCCTGGGGAAACTTTCAACTAGGGGGTGGGAAAGAATCAGCTAGCCAGTTTCTTCCCCCGGGGAAATAATTGGCTAGCTGATTCTTTCCCCGGGGAAACTTTCAGGGGGGGATACAATTGCTACATCGGTATCAATTTCAATGAATAAAAATCAGACAGCTTATGCTCAATATATGTCTTACTTATGGAGTTCTTTAAGCAGCTCGACAAAATACACTCTTAAATTACTCAATTCATATACTCCTTATTTTGCTTCAGGTGGGTGGACGATTAAGAAGTCGTATAGCTGAACAGCTTATGAATGAACTAGAGTTTGACCGTCATCAAACCATTGTGAAGCTAGAAGAACTGGTCATAGATGGAAAGTAAAACACCAAAATATATCGCAAACTTAAGACTTAACCACATGTAGTTCAGTAGGAAACTGGTTGTTGATGGGGAGTGGTCAACTTTTTTTTTAATAAAAGTGAATATTGACATTGCCTCATAAAACAATATTGGAGAGATAGAATCTTGGAATGTTATATTTTCAGGGATTGTCAGCAATCTTTATTTAATCATGTTGAAATGTTAATAAAGATCTGTGTGTATCATGTGTCGCCCATTATGTGGTACAGTACTCTAGGAGTAATAGTCTTGTTTAAGAATGCAGGATATGAGCGTGCAGCATGGTTAGATACCAGACAATGTTTTCAATATATTGATTTATTATTTCTGCCCTTACCCCACTTAAATCCCACTGGGAGCTCGACTTGTCAAGTGAGAAAGTGTTGATTCTTACAGATGGCGGGAGGCATACAGTACTGGTTCTACCCAGGAAAATGGAGTGGTCTGCCTCTACCACACCAAAAATCGACCATCATATATAGCCTAACATGTGCTGAAAATGACATAAAACAACATGCAAACACTTTGGGTGTTAGGTATGCATGTATTACTCTGTGTGTGTGTGTGTGTGTGATAGTTTTAGTCCCTCCAGTATATAAGTCGAGGGAGAATCTCCAAGGATGATCATTGGGTTCAAATATTAGTAATATATTTTGTTTTGTTTTATCTATTCTGCTGATTAAACATTTAAATGGCACCTTTACTGCATTGTGGTACTGTATACAGCATTAATCGAGATGTGATAGTCAATGTTCTAGTTTGTAAAGTTACATTTAGTGTTGTGATTACCTTCCGCATTGTAATGCTTTAACTTTTCTTTGTTAAATGATATTTTTGGGGGATTAGAATTCAAAAAAGTGACATGTCGACATTAATTAAATGGATTTTAACTTTTTTATATTAAAACAGTTTAAAGTCTTTCCATTTGTCTTTTTTTTATGCCTGAGGCATATAGTAATCGCACCGTCCGTTCATTCATCCAGCCGTTCATTCATCTGTCCACAAAAATGTTAATCACAGCGAGAAGGTGTGTTGGGCACAAGAATCAGGTCTGTACCTGAAAGGTCAAGGTCACATTTGGAGTGTCAAAGGTCAAATGAGTCTTCGGGGATGGGGGGTGGGGGCATTTGTCACTTACCGTGACATTAGTTTTATCTGTTATTATTATCTGTAAAACTCAAGACATAGAGCTGGTTTTTAGAGACTGCTCTCTAATCTGAGTCCGTCTATCTCTACATCAAATTGTATTACTTTTATAATAACTAATTAAAGTTGTGTTATGCTTGTGCATATTTTTTCTTTTTTGACAAATTCTACTCATTTAGGACTGTGTTTTACTTATGTTTACATTCTTTGGAAAGTTTTACTCATTTAGGATTGTGTTTTCCTTTTACATCTTTTGACAAGTTCTATTAATTATAGCCTAGGTTATGCATTTATTCTTTGAAAAGTTGTGCTGATTTAGGGTTGTTTTGCATTTATTCTTTAAAGCAGCTATCCCACCAACAAACAGCTAAAATTTTACAACAGATGTACACTATTTCTACACTTACTGGCGATGAAGTACATATAGAGATTATTTAACTGCTGACGTTAATTGTAGAGAAATCCTTCAAGAGATGGTAGACGTGTGGTTCTTTTCACGAACAAACAAAACATCTGGACAGAGTTTTAAACTACTTTTAATACATGATTTTGTAGTGTAATTTTGGCATTATTTGGCGGGTTAGTTCCTTTAACAAGTTTTAATAAATAAGGGATGTGTTAGGCGTTTACATCCATAAACATTTATAATGCCATTTTGGTGCTACCGCCAAATATATAAATGACATGACTTTCATTGTACCTTGATACAGCATTATTGCATTATTTCAATAACTGTAATCTTCCATGCAGGGTAATATGAATAGATTTGTGTCAACATTTAGAGGGTTGAGTGCGAAACTACAGTAACTAAAACCAAATGTTTACATTTCTAGTACATTGGCCTTAAATGAACCACTTTAACTTGTTGTACCTCAATTTCCAGTGAAAAGTGTTTACTTTTTTGAGCAGAGCAAAAACAAACAAGTTTCAGTGAATTGGTCTGATGAACTTGTTTCGTTTATATGACATAACGTCATCTAAACGTTTTCATGCTAATTTCTTCAAGTTGCTATTAAAAAAAGCAACGTCGCTGTTCCAACAGTACGTATTACAGCTTTATAATCACTATTTTTGACACGAATACAACATATTTACATTATTAAAGTCTGAAAAACAGGTAGAACAAACATAATGTAAATATAATTGAATAATAATAATAATAATAATTTAAGGTTTACACTTTAAATAAGCCTAATGTTTTTCATACCCTGCAGAAAAAATGAAATATCGAATTCAGTTCTTAAATGAGGAACACATTACAATAGTTTCGGGTTGATCCCTCAGTTTCTTATTTATTTGTTGTTTATTTTTGTCATCTATCCGTCCAAAGAATAAATTTCTGTATCTTATACATTAAGTAATATGCATGCAATGTACATATATTATATTTTTCTTATAACTTCTTTGTCATAATGTAAATATCAGCATTATAGAGATGCCATAATTTGCATTCAATAAATTTACAGACCTAACCCTGCTTCTGAACTATGCTTTACACCCTCTCCGGAGAAAAAAGCCTGTGATAATATTATATGATAAATTTAGTTACCATTGTTACTGTATATGCATGTATTCTGTTTTGTCCAAAAAAATAATAATTTTAAACTGCAATTTATGATTGAAACCTTATTTATTTGTATACCGGTTATATATCATAAACATGTTTTAAAATACATGATACTATTCCACATGTTAAGTTCATTAAATATTTTGTTTAAAAAATTGTTAATTTAAAACATAAAGTATATGTATTTGGGGTTGTTTTTTTTTGTTTTTTTTAAAGAAATTGTTTTATTTTCATTTTCAAATTATATATATATTTTTTTGTTTTACTTAGATTTTTATCTTTACCCTTTTTAATGTAGACAAAATGGAAATAAAGTGCTATGGAAAATTGTTTACTTTTTGTTGTTGTTTGTTTTATTAAAGTGGCACACACCAGTCTTGAAGATTACAATTAGCACCTTGATGTATTTATTAATCCAGTATTGTTTAAATGTCAAATCTGCTTGAATATAGTTAAATAAACGGTCATACAAAATTCTTCAATTTGCCTTCCCATTTATCTATATGGTTAATATTTTATTGGTGCACTATAATCAAGAGATAGTATTAATGTGCAAATCAAATTTGCTTTGAAATAATCTATTATTAATGATTTGCAAATATGCAAGTTTTGTAAAAAAAAAATTAAAAAAATGAATACACACACAAAATAAACCCACTAAGGTTGCTGTGTGGCCCTTGAACATATGTTTTTTATTTAATGCTACAGAGACTGAGCTAGATGAGACTGGATGCCAGTTCACATGTAGATAATATAGTAATATACTGGACCAATTGCTGTGTGTTTCCGGGGCAAAGAATAGGGCCACTGCAGATCCCGTTGGAGGGGTAGGCAGAGGGGTAGAACCTCCCCCACCCCCAACCCCCAAATTCATGTTCATTTGATCGTTTTGTGTTCATGCTCATTAAAGTTCTTCATCATGACCCTGCATTGTTTCAGGTGCCATCTCGCTCAAATCACTAGAGCAGTGGCAGAAAAACAATGAACGTGGCTCCAGCGTAAATGGAGTGTCTACAATAGTATTTGCAGCAACTCTGCAGTTCTGCAGGTGAGAAGGTTCTAGGCCTATTCTCCATATTTTATCTCGATGTACCTGGAGGATGAGCCTGGCATGTTCATTCCTGTTAGGCGCCATATAACCTTTCATGTGTTGGTGCACCTTAAAACCCCAATTCAATGGACCCGTTGCACAATACTAATATGAATGAACAACAGACATAACTCGGAAATAAGAGATCCCTCCAATGGAACCATTTCCAACATCTCGAGCAATTTCATGATTCCAAACGTGACAGAGTTTGTACGAATCACTGCAATCAAAGGTGATCTAATGAGCAAATATTTTTGAAAGCAATAGTAAAATAGAGTACTTTAATCAAAGGGAAACAAACATAAGTATAAAAGTCGAACAGGAAATGCAGCTTTCACAGAACACAGTAAACCCAAAAACACGCAAAACGACAAACATGAATGGCAGTGTAAAGGCATATGACGTCACAAACACAAAAAGGGTTGACAATAGGGCTACCGCCTTGGAACTAAGGCCGCTGGGGATTTAAACCAGGTTTCAGGGTGCACCAAACCTCACACTTACCCTACTTCATCCCAATAAAACGGGACAGTGTAAATAAAGAAATCCCCACCACGTACTATACTCTAATCAACAAGGCAACATTAATAGGCAATATAAGTAAACACAAAGATGCTCGTGTGTATATAAATACAAAAAAAAAAATAGCCTAGAAAGCCACAAAGAAGGTACTCAATGACCTGGCAGAAGCTAGAGCAACAATAGAACAAACCATTGAGGGAACGACAAGACAAGATTGCAGACAAACATCAAACGTCGCCGTCCTTTTGGGCTTTAGGTAGACGTCATCATAGGGTCCACAGCCTCTCCGGTCATCGCACAATTAAAGAGGAAAGCACAGTGGCGAACTGTAAATGGTTCCACCACCAAGCATGCAGTGCGTTACAAAATGATAGGGTCATAACCTCTTTTGATAAACCTGTTAAATACGTTTTACAAAGATAGTATGAAAGTGATCATGACCAAGGATCATACGAAGTTTGTATATCACATCACCATAGAAGCCAGGTTGTGATAGTACTTAGTCGCAGAATAGTTCTTAAATTACTTTTATATTTGGAAAGAAACCAGGGTTACGATAATAACATTTTGCAAAGGTTTTACGAGGTTTATGGTAACGGTAGCCCTGGTGGAGTAGCTATTTAGTAATACAAATATTACGAATATTAAAGTCCTCAACTCGAGTACAAGCTCTAGAAAAACGAATAAGTTGAGACTTATAGACCCTATAAGAAGTGACTTATAGACCCTATAAGAAGTTGCTCGGGAACATCCCCATATAAATGGGGATAATTCACAATATCAAAATTAAAATCATCTCTCTTGTCATAGATTTTGCTAATTATTTCACCATTTTCAATAGAGAGGTGTAAATCGAGAAAAGAAGCGTTAGTATCAGAAATATTAGCTTTGTTAAGTTCTTTAGGATATATATTATTAACCATATTAGAGAAGAAAGGGTTATCAATGTTCAATATGTCATCCAAAAGAACGAGAGGTGTCATTAAAGACTTTAATAACATCTGCCTGGGTATCTGGTGAAAGACTCAACATGAACACCTCTTTCATAGCAATATAAAAACAGATCTGCGACAAGGGGTCACAGTTCTTAGGGATACCAACAATGTGTCTATAAACAGTAGTTCCATACTTAACGAAGCTATTATCTCATAGAAAAATAAGTGATTCACAAACTTCATGGCAAGTCCACATAGTGTAATTGTTCAAACTGCTGTTAGCAAAAAACGCTAATGTTACAGGCCAAAAATGTAGTATTTTCCCTAGCAAAAGTTTTTTGAATGAGAGCAATAAGCTTGTCTTTGATAAGGTTGTGTGTATATAATGTAGAAAAATCATAACTATTTATAGATGAAGGTTGACGTTTATTACAAATGTTATCAAGAACGTCGCCTGAATTGTTAAAGACCAAAATAAATTAATCCCAGAATTTTCATATTAAGCTTTTGCACAATATTGTTTAACGTGATCTTTAACGTCAGTAAGACAAGATGTTACAAGTTTGGAGATATTCGTAGTGGTTCAAGAACTATATTTGGAAATAAAAGGGGCTTTATATGGTTGTTTGTGTAGTTTGGAATCCAGTACATCGTTGGAAGTCTGTTTTATTTTTCGTCTATTCCAGCCTTGAAAAGCTTGCACTGAGTGATATGCGTCGAAACAACATTATCTTCAGTAGATTGCACTGGAGTATACGAACTAGTATCCCCGAGTTCCTGAGATGAAACATTGACGTAATGGAGGCGTCAAACAATAATTATATTATTAGCTGCTTAATATTAGCAGGAACTAAAACAAACTTATGATGAAATTCCTGGATTCCGGATTCTAAATTACGAAATGAAAACCTAGGTCTAGGGGGAAGTAGGGAGGGGTTAGCCGCATGCAATTTACTACGGGTATCTATGATGTTAAAAATAGTATTTTCTACGGAATCCTGTTAGGGCCATCGCGATCTCGCGTTTTCAATTTCGCGAGATTGCGAGATTGCAAAATAAATTTCGCATTCTCGTCCTATTCTACATTGAAAAAAACGCGAGATTTGCAAGCCAAACTTCGTGCAAACCTCGCGATTTTATCACGTTTTCATTTGGACGAGATCGCGAGAATGCGAAATAAATCTCGCATTCTCGCCGTATTCTACAATGAAAAAAACTCGAGCTTAGCAAATCAAACTTCGTGCAAACCTCGCGCTTTTATATCGGCCTATTGTACGATGAAAAAAATGCGAGAATTACGCGAAGTTTGGGTTAGCAAACCTCGCGTTTTTTTCTTCGATGTACCAGAGGGCAAAAACAAGAAAACATATTTCTTATTCTCGTAATCTAATAAGAATAAAATCGCGAGGTTTGCACGACGTTTGATTTGCAATCCTCGCATTTTTTTCATTGTACAATATGCCGATATAAAATCGCGAGGTTTGCACGAAGTTTGATTGCAAATCTCGCGTTTTTTTTCATTGTAGAATACGGCGAGAATGCGAGATTTATTTCGCATTCTCGCAATCTCGTCCAAATGAAAACGTGATAAAATCGCGAGGTTTGCACGATGTTTGGCTTGCAAACTTCGCGTTTTTTTTAAGGTAGAATAGGACGAGAATGCGAAATTTATTTCGCAATCTCGCAATCTCGCGAAATTGAAAACGCGAGATCGCGATGGCCCTAACAGGATTCCGTAATTTTCCAAGTAGAACACTAGTTAGGGTCAGCATGTTCTCTACGACACAATTTAATACTAAAATCCTCATGGATTGGGAGATCTGACCACGACATGCATTAACATCAATCACAGAAGGCAATCTATACTTCGGACCTTTGAAAAAACAAATACCGTAAGACGCACTTAATTCATGTTAATATGATAGTTTCCCTTGATTGAAACAAATGTCGTCCTCTAATGGTGACGTCATATTTGGCTTCGTTTTTTAATTTTTTTTTATTAAAGGAAAATAACTACGTACTAGATATTAACATGAACTAAGTACGATTTGTTTCCCTTCGGTTAAAGTCTTAACCCTGTATGTTAAGATGTTCTGTAATCCAACCATTCATTGTACGTCAAGGGAAATAGACAAACACGTAGCCTATATATATTATTTTCTGATGCAGCCTTGTAGACGATACTTGCATACCTCTTCCTGTCAAGTCGCACGCATTGCATTTTGTGTCAAATCAACCTCACACGCGTTTAAACAATTTGATCAAAATGTTTTTTTGTCTGCGATATATTAATACAATTTAATACGTTTTATACAGAAATTCGATAAAACAATTAGTAAAAATGTCCGTATCGCATCCGTTAATTGCGTCACTTAAATGAATTCAGTTCAAATACATGATCACATGAACCGTATTACAAGTATTACGAGTATACCTCTATGCTAAATGTCATCAAGTTCAGCCAAAGACCCCACTGACCCCCTAACCAATGATCAACCGCTCCTTGGGGCGTCATCTCACTCTTGACTTTTATTGATTATTCCGTATCAGATTGTTTTACATAACATACAACATGACAGCCAAGTAGAGCGTCGACTCTACACACTTTACATGCCATCTTGGGCCTCTTGTTTAGGAACGACTTCCTATGCCCGTAGCTATCCTAAGACACACTGAGTAGAAAAGCCACCTCTGTAGAATTTGAGAAAGGTACAAAAAATGACTGGAAAATCAAATAAAATCATGAAATGTGACAAACAAAGCATCCACGCCTGATGATCTCCGCAAAGATAATTTTTTTTGTCAAACAAGCTTATACTTTCGTAACAGAATGAGATCACGCAGTCGATATGTGCTAGATCGTAAATTCCCGCGCTTGCCTTAACGTGTTCAGGCCCAGGACGTGTATATATGGTTATAAGGTTTGGATCTCAACGGTTTCCAAGTCATGACACAGGGGCTATGTCTCAAGGGATGGGGAATTGGGGATGGACCCTGGGGCGAATGCTGGTTACATGGTTGTATCCGTCTGTTCATGCGCAGTAAGTGCTACTGTGTGTGTATATATGGTTGCAGGTTGGGGATCTCAACAGTTTCGAAGTTATCTTGTCTCGCGGGATCGCAGTTGTACATAGTTATACAGAAAAAATCGTTAAAACATCTTACTATATATTCTTTGAAAAACTAGCGTTATAGTTATACTATTTTCCTCAGCTTATGGTCCTCTGTCGAGTTTGCTCAAATGGTGAGCATGGGGTCAAACTGTGTTCAGTCTAGATTTGGAAACATATATTTAACGTCTAATTTTGTGAAACCACAAGGCAAGTTGCACGTAGCATACACTTACGGTCCTCCTTCCACATCATGACTCGGGTTTTAAATATGACCTGCCCCAGACGGCCACAGTTTTACATGACTGGTTCTACCCAGCAAAAGTGGGTGGTCTGTGTCCACCACAAAAAAAAACCGTCATATATAACCTTACATGTGTTGAAGATGACGTAAAACACCATACAAAATAAAAAGGAAAAAAAAAGGTCATTTTCAACACATGTAAGGTTTTGCCTTCTTGTTTGTCTGTTTGCGTGTTTGTTTCTGTGTTTTGTGGTTGACTGTCCTCCTTGAATGCTACTTTCCCTGTCCGATCTTTTTATATTTCTTTATATATGACGGTCGAATTTTTGTGTGGAGGCAGACCACCAACTTTCCCTGTGTAGAACCAGTACTGTACACCTCCCGCCATCCGTTAGAAGCGACACGCGTAGATTGTTTAAAAATAAAAACAAGCACATGCGCCTATAGAGAATTATATTTTATTGCAACGATAAGCAGTTCGACAGGAAATAAATATATATAACATAGTCAATAGTACATTTTAAACAAATAATTACTTCATACTAGTATACGTAACCTGGGTTTAATTTATTTTTTCTCCCGTTCTTAACTTTGGGGTAACTAGCAGAATGGGCCTAGAACATGACTGAATGTTTTATTCAGTATTAAAAAAAAACAGTTTATATTAGCATTCGATGCATATACCAGATTCGATGGAAATTCCGGAGATTTTATCCGGAGATTTGGCAGGCCTGATTTATGGCCAGAATTGATATTGGTCTTATTAATTAGAACATTTAATACTTGTTTTACGCGTGTAATTTAAAGCAGTATGTATGCACGTGTCATTTTTTGGAAAAGACAATATGGCACGGTATGTCTATAGGTAAACTTATCTAAATAAGCACAGGCACTATACGTCTCAGGGCCACGGACTCTGGAAAACCGGGCAAATGGCACACTCAAAAATCACTCAATGTTGTCTATATTTGCAAATTTTACCTCGATTCGTACATCGAGTTATTGTCACTTTTTAATCAAACTCGCACAATCATTATTAGTAGATCGATGTCTGCTGTGAGGCAGTATAACAACATTACATTACCATATCACACGGATGTCGCAATAAACGCCCGATGTACCAACTATAACCTTAAACTTGGGTAACACCTTTAAAAAAAGTACAATACAACATATAACAACGAAACAAATATATGCAGAATGGGCCTTGAACCTTCTTCCATTCAGAACTCTTACCTACAGAATTGCAGAGTTGCTGCATATTCTATTTTACGCTGGATGCAAGACCACCACCTACACATAGCGAAGAAATCAGAAGCAGGCCGGTTGACCGACGTTATTAAAGTTGTCATGATGTATGAGCATAACAAAAATGATAAAACATGAACATGAACGAGGTGGATTCTACCCCCACTGCGCCCTATTCCACACAATCAATAAAGTGCAGGCAATCCAACAAATCTAGTACGGAGAACATACATGTATATACACATATTGAAAATGCACCTTAAAGTATCTATCCCGCCAACAGCAGCCAAAGTTTAACAACATCTATAAATATACATGTATTTATTAAAATAATGAGTATGTGTATTTGGTCTTTCCGTCTTTTTTCCTCTTTAACAAAGCTGAATATTAAATTCATTCTTTTATTTCGATCAAGTCTTTTTTACGACCATTTTGTGCAATACAACATATAAATAAATAAATGACGGTCTGCCAGTGGTTTTGAGGAACAAGGGAACATGGCCATTTAATTTTAGGGAAAAAGGGAACATTGTCTGTTATCGGTAATATTTTTATGGAACTGGGGAACATTGGAAAAATATTTTTGGGGAACAAAGCAAAATATTTTTGGGGAACAAGGGAACATTGGGTCATATTTTCAGGGAACAAGAGAACATGGACTCCCCACCCCTGGGAGGGCCTCATAAATATAAAGTATTGTTGAGTTGGATTTTACGTTGCACCAACGCTTAAAAAACAACATTCCAGGTCCATCCTCCATTTACATTGAAACAACTATATGGGCCTTACACCTTATTAACATTCAGAACTGCAGAGATGCTGCATATTCTGTTTTAAGCTGGGTGTTCTACCACCACCAACAACTGGCACCTGAAACAACAAGCATGATAATGAACTATAATGAACGTGACAAAAATGACAAAATGAACGAAAATGGGATTCTACCCCCACTGCATGATGTGCAGTGGCCCCATGCCACACAATCAACATTACGAAGTATTGCATTGCAATACAATGTCCCCTACCGGTCATTCTGTGATAATTTGTTTTTATCGGAAGATAATTAATTTTCTCCTTGGATAAAGTGACACATGAGCATGTCAATGTAACAGCAATGTAATGCGTTAACTAAATTTATTGAGTGGAAACCGTTTTTCTATTTTTAGTAACAGTGACCTTGGCCCCAGTGACCCCAAATGCAATCCCAAGCTTTCTTTTCATATAAGCTATCTATCCATTTTTCATTCCAATATCTAATTCCTTACTGAAGTTCTTGAGCGTAAACCGTTTTTCTATTTTTAGTAACAGTGACCTTGATCCCAGTGACCCCAAATGCACTCCCAATCTTTCTTTTCATATAAGCTACCTACCCATAACGTTTCATTCCAATATCTCATTCCTAACTGAAGTTATTGAGCGGAAACCGTTTTTCTATTTTTAGTAACAGTGACCTTGACGTTGTCCCCAGTGACCCCAAATGCAATACCAGTCTTTCTTTTCATATAAGCTACCTACCCATAAAGTTTCATTCCAATATATCATTCCTAACTGAAGTTATTGAGCGAAAACAAAGTGTGACAGGCTGACAGACTGACAGACGGAGTGCAACCCTATAGTCCCCTCCGTCTACCACCAGTAGGGGACTAATAAAGTGCGGACAATCCTCTACGACCAGTAGGGGACTAATAAAGTGAGGACAATCCTCTACGACCAGTAGGGGACTAATAAAGTGCGGACAATCCTCTACGACCAGTAGGGGACTAATAAAGTGCGGACAATCCTCTACGACCAGTAGGGGACTAATAAAGTGCGGACAATCCTCTACGACCAGTAGGGGACTAATAAAGTGAGGACAATCCTCTACGACCAGTAGGGGACTAATAAAGTGCGGACAATCCTCTACGACCAGTAGGGGACTAATAAAGTGAGGACAATCCTCTACGACCAGTAGGGGACTAATAAAGTGCGGACAATACAACAAATGAAGTACGGGAAACATATATACACATACTGAAAGTGCACCTTAAGCAAAACAACATAGATAATTATATAGAGGAACTTACATGAGTGACTGTGTATTGTTGGTTTTAATAAACGAGTTAGATAAAATGATAGGATACGAGGCTCTTGCCGAGTATCCTATCTTTTTATCCAACGAGTTTATTAAAGTCAATAATACACAGTCACGAATGAAAGATTCTATTTATCACATAACACACCTACGACGTGATAGTTTTACTTTAATGTTGTCAATTTTCCTTACATACGGCGGCAATTTGTAAGACAAACCATGACGTCGTTTTGTTGTGGTTTGCATGACGTGCTACGTTATGCGGCTGTAAAGTTCTGCGTTCGTCCTACAAATATTGCGACACCTTAAAAACCAAATTTAACGTTACCAACATTCATTTTATGAAGTAAGATTTCAAATAATGATAAATAATTAAGGCGTCTGAACGTAACGTATGATACACCATGCAAGCAATTGGGATTAAATGTTTTACTGTATACAAACACAATGATTCGATCCTCATTTGCATCTGTAATACACTAGTGTATTACGAGAAATAAGTCATGGCTTTATTGCACTCTCAGAAGCCATGTTATGTGATAAATAATTTTATAAAATAACAGAGGTGTAGCTAGAGCTTTTTTAAAATGTACGCAATAGAACACATTATGCTAGTGGGGTCCGTGGGTATATATTTTTTTTGGTAGATAATCTGACAGTGGTGAATTTTGGGAGTATTTCCGAACATTTTAAATAGATATTTCAACGGTGAATGTGGATGATTAGTGATTTAGCCTGAATTGTTCGAATGTCAAGGAAACTGAATAAAAACGCGTTCCCTTAAGCATATACTCCACCCCCATCCCCGTCGTGTTATTGCATTTGTGGACCTTTTCAATTCTTATTATTGACGACAATGTGTTCGCAATTGCGTACAGGTAGCTACGGCCTTTCCTTGAATTATAATGAATAATTTTTATTTGGTATTTCCATTTTTTACTCTTTTTTTTAACTAAAAAGCTGAATATTAATTTCATTTTTTTACTTCAATCATGTCTTTCTTACTATCATTTGGTTTGCGTTTGTTCTTTTCTAAATCATGTCTGTGTCTAGTTGTCGAAGATGTTTTTCGGAAACCTTGATGCGTCTAGTAGTTGAAGATTTTCTGTAGAAACACGTGGTGTGTCTAGTTGTTGAAGACGTTTTGCGGAAACACGTGGTGCATCTAGTATAGGTGAAGATGTTCTGTAGAAACACGTGGTGCATCTAGTTGTTGAAGATGTTCTGCGGAAACATGTGGTGTGTCTAGTTGTTGAAGATGTTCTGTGGAAACACGTGGTGCGTCTAGTTGTTGAAGATGTTCTGTGGAAACATGTGGTGTGTCTAGTTGTTGAAGATGTTCTGTAGAAACACGTGGTGCATCTAGTTGTTGAAGATGTTCTGCGGAAACATGTGTTGTGTCTAGTTGTTGAAGATGTGCTGTGGAAACACCTGGTGCGTATAGTACTAATGATGTTTTGCCGAAACACGTGGTGTGGCTAGTTGTTGTATGTGTTTTGCAGAAATCCGTGGTGTGTTTTACGGAAACATGTGGTGCGGCTTGTAGTTGAATATAATATATGTGGCGGAAACACGTGGTGCGGCTAGTTTCTTAAGAAGTTCTGCTGTTTAGGGATCCTTATTGTCATCTCTTCCACATGTCCATCTGTCCTCGTCTTGACTTTGTTCAAAGCTTGGAAAAGTAGCTGAAGTATACACAATATGGTATTAAACATATAATATGCATGCGTGGATCCAAAATTTGAGGTTAGGGGTTCCAGCCTTTCAAAAACCAATTCTGTATCTCAGATATACAGAACACTATATCTTTGTTAGGTGTGGCGTTACCATTAATTTACCTATTTCAGACAATAATAAAAACTGAGGCGTTGGACCTGCAACTGAATAAATAACATAATTATGCCGAATGATCGGAGCTCCTCTGGGCTGTAATTCGAAGTAAATGTATAAGGATAGTAGCTAGCAAACAATGTAGCTATAAATAATGTATTATTATGTATCGTCATTTTTATCAGAACACCCGCATGCGCCTCGAACTCAGGCCCAGACCATTAAACCAACATGCAGACCCCATAAGTACATAATTAGGGGTCTGATGGTCTTGGGCTGAGTTCCAGGCATCAGCGGGGACTGCACTTTTTAATACACTTCTAGTTATTGCACCGGTCTACATTCTGTTATACTGCCTCACAGCAGACATCGATCTACTAATAATGATTGTGCGAGTTTGATTAAAAAGTGACAATAACTCGATGTACGAACACATTAACGTTGGTTTGAAACATACGGGCATACTCCGGACAGCGAACACGACCTCATCGGTGCAGAAGGTATAGTATTCCTTCCCTTCCTTCACGAACATCCCGAGTCGGTGCGTGTGGCCAGCGCCGAGTCCCTCGTCACGTTCAATCGGAACCATAGCTTCGTACTGGATAAAAATGGAGTCATCGTCGGAATTGGTAGCGGGCCTCTCTATTTTCTTAACGTCCCCAAAGTTGAACTGGCAAGAAAGCGAACTTCCCTTAAAAGAAAGTACACAACAGAAGTAAAATCAAAATTGTATATAGTATTTGGTGAAAGGAGAATACTCGCCCGAAACATAATGATAAATCTCGTTTCATTTCTGTGATATTTCTTAGACATAGTAATATGGTGTCTGTTAGTCGTTGGGGGAACCCGACCCTACCTAAATACGACACCGACCATACCTGTTCTTTTTTATTTTTTGATTAAATTAAACACAAATGCAAAAAAAGAAAAAATATATTTACACCAAAAATATATTAGTCTGTACAGAATATAAAACCATAATAACTAACAATCTCATAGCTATAAGAATTTTACAATATTGGTACAAATATGTTAAATCTAATTTGGAATTGCGTATATGAAAAAATATATATACCGGGACTTGAAATTTTTCAATTCCGAAATCCATTATCGGCTTTGCGCTTCCAGAAAAGCGCAGTCTTGACCCGATCTTGACCTGTGTTACTTTGGTGATGACCAGGTCTGGTCCGTCTAACGTCGGGTAAATGGTAACTTCGACGTCACTATGGAAATGCTTTAGAAACCGAATGGTTGTGTTGACGATGGTTTTCTCGCCAATAAATATATTGGTCTCTGACGGCCATAGTGACATCGTGGCCGAAATTGTCAAAGGTGTGTCACCAAAAACAGCTGTAAAGTGAAGGAAATAATGATTTAGATTTTATGGCAGCATATCAATTTCAGTAGATCACATGTAGAGCGAATATTGGAAGAAAATATATGAGATAGGAAGAAGTTGAGGAAATTTCTAGAGGACAACGAAACGTGTTTGATATTATGTTCAGTATATATAAGGAAACAGTAAGATATTTACAGTGCAAATACTTTCAAGTGCGTGTGTATACATGTATACAATTTGTCAACTTATTACAGACATGCAGGTGCATCATGTTTGTTTAAACAGAAATTAATAGATCTACAAATTAATAGATCTACAAATTGTATCATGCTAGTTTTACAAAAACAGATTTACCATCACATATTATGATGAACACTGTTCTTAATGAACGCAAAAACAAAAAAACAACAAAACAACAAGAACTAAACAAATAAAAAAATAAAAATATCGGACACCTCCGATGCTTTTAAAAATATATTATAATATAAAAGGTAAATAAATTCCGAATTAATATTTGCTAGACTCTGACCATCATAGCATAGTGGGAGAACTATCAGAGGTCGCCAACATAAGTATATTATACTCGAGTTTAAAAGCAGGTGTATTAATAACGTTCGTCTGTCCGAATTTGACGGGTATTCACAACTCCATCATTCAGTGTAGTTTCGTCAATTTTAGAGAAGGTGAGATGATTGCAGAGATTAGATATACATAATTCTATTTTTTTATATACCTATCAGTGATTTACAAGGATTTTTCAGTGACATATTTTTAGTATCAGACAAAAAGCGACGATATCATTTTTCTATAGCGTCAGTTACGATATCACTTTAACAGAACTACTTTCTTACCATTTTTGTATTTACCGGCTCATTTCAGAATCTGCCAAATGTATTCATTCTCGAGGGCACCTTGCGTAGGGGTGCGAGGTGTGTGTGTGTGTGTGTGTGTGTGGTGGAGGGAGGGGGTGTATTTTCAATTAAATATTCTTAAAAAATCACTGATAGGTATGTAATAAATAGAATAATCAACAGTCTTGGTGTGATACAAAAAATAATTGTAAATAAATTGTAATTCGGTTAAAAAACTCGTTCTTCGAACTCGTTTTTTGAGTTTTTTAACCGAATTACGTGTTCGAGTGACATATTTTTCGTACCACACTGAGACTGTTGATTAGTATCTATATATATTGAGGAGAGTCTTAGAATTGTAATGTGTTAATAATATATAAATATACATATATGTTTTTGTTGTTTTTTATTATTCATTTTTCTTTACTTTTTTTTATGCATTCACTGTTAATTTTTATGTTAACATAAAGGTATATTATTTATATAATGAGAACACTGAATTCAAAAAGCCTGTATTTTAAGTGTTGCATGTCGTTAGTACGACTGTAATAGTTGTACATATGTGTAACTTTAATCTGTGACACTATAATAAACTATTAAAATCTATTAAAGGCTCAGTCTATTGGAAAGTGTTAGTTTGTGGTACGACTACGAATTTCACGTACCCTTTGCATGTTTATTAAAGAAACTAACCCGCCAAATAACAACAAAATTACAATACAAAACCTTTTATCAAAACTCTATCCGGGTGTTCAGATCATATAATAATGTATATGTGCAGATTAAAAGTATAGCTTTATTAACGGGTTCTTGAAATATTCGTGATTGGGGTTTGACTTGGCTTCCTAAAGCCGTTTATACTTTGTCTATAGAGTTTGGATTCTCAAAATATGCAAGTTTTATATAAACCTCGTCATCAGTAGGTTTAGAAACGGTGTAGGCTACATTTGTTGTAAAATCTGACTGTTGTTGGTAGGAGAGCTACTTTAAGATTTATTAATTGTACATACAATGTATGGCTATTCTATGACTGCAAATAAGGATCGGAACGGAACCACAGTGATTTTAAGTTACGGTCCCCTTCTTAGTAGTTCCTCTCCGGGGATTATTATAAGTTCCTCTCTTTGTTACATACCTCATTTATTTTGGAAGACTGATCACGACTTGAAATATGAAAATATTAGTATCCTCGTTTTATTTTTCAGTAACTGCACCATCTGTTCTGACGCTTGTGCACCTATCATTGATTTCCCCACAGTGGGTTGGGTCGGGTAGAGATGAGGGCTGGTGGGCGTTCATGCCATGGGGAATTAGACAAATGTACAAATAGATTGTATAAATTTCGATCAAAAGGAGCAAAATGCATGTCTAATTTCCACAGGGTGGAAGTTAATATCCCCATGTCGGTGCCGGGTTTTGTCTGGTTCTTTACCCCGGTTTCATCGTGGTCGGTTCAATTCCCGCATAATGGCAGTATGGGAATATCTCCTGGCTACGCCCCACCCTCATACCCCAGTGGGGGGAAACATCATAGGCGCAATACATTTCGACAGAGACAAAAACAAAAGAGAGGGCGTGCTAATAACAATATAGACTAAGGGACCAACAAAGCGTCAAGAGATAGCGAACATTAAATAAACAATATTTACCCTCTGTCATTGCGAACAGCATCACTAGCGGACAAAACATCTCATAGAATTCCATTTTTCTTATGTTGAACCCTCCAGACGATCAAACTTCAAATGGGGCGCTGAAGAATCTCTACTGTCGGCGCAGAAACACCTCACAGGTGAAGGATCCGGGACGAATGATCAAGCAACAAACAGCAGCTATCATGTATACGAATTGTTCCAACTGAGGCTCAGGTTGCTAGGACACTCGTCACAGCCTTTAATTCCGATTTGAATAATTCATATTTGGTTAGAACCGTTATTGATGTAGTGTATACCTGATTAGAATGCTTTACGCTCGGGTGTTTCAAGTTGCAAATCAATAATAGCGGCCGTCGTGATACGATTGATTTTAGGATTTTTTTAAATGTAAATTGTTTTGTCGTCAAATATGCATCATAACACTTTTAAACCGAATCTGAATCTGAATCAAAACTCTATCCAGGTGTTCAGGTCATATAATAATGTATATGTGCCAATTAAAAGTATAGGTTTATTAACGGGTTTGTAAAATACCCGTGATTGTATCTGCGTAAAATGGATTATGAGTTGTTAACCTGTGGCTGCTATGCTGAGTCTATACTCGGTCAAGTATGGAATATTTTACAATAACCGAACATTATACCATGGCAGACTATGGTATAAACCATGGCAGACTATGGTATAAACCATGGCAGACTATGGTATAATTTTCGGCTTTTAAAGTTCTCCGGCCATGTTTTGTTTCATGAACATTTTTATGTTTATTTAAATCGAAATCAATACGCAATAATAGATATTTACAATTCACACATTGCAATATCTGTGAAAAGCGGGAATAAGATTTTATTAAATGACGTAGAAAACTTTGAACAGGTAAATTAATCCACAGGTAAATGTATTTATCAATTATCTTGCAATAGTTGTGCAGCTATACAATGTAGATTTACCACATTTCTCCGTGCAGTCACGCAGTGGTAAAAGTAGTATCTACGTCATGCAAATAATACTTATTTTTACATACAACTTTGTAGCGGTTTTCAATATATGTTTCTCTCCGAGACTATCAAGAACTGTTCATATGACGTTTAAGAGTTAAATTTGTTAATTGGTAATACGACAAAAAGGGTGGACATTCATCTATAATGCCATAGGTTAAAACAGATATATCATTGATATTCTCGTGTTTTTATGTGTAGCGTAAATTATACCATAGTTTGGTGACCTTTCCCTTTGCATTAACCACTACGTCTCGTGCAGTTAATACAAAGGGGAAATGTCACCAAACTATGGTATAATTTACGCTACACATAAAACATACGGAAGAGTTTACTTCATCGTTATCAGGGGAAGCAATTATGCAAATACTCTGATTAAGTAAATCTCAGTATCAGTGTTTTCTCCCCTGGTGGGCCACTATAACACACAACAAGCCAGATCTCTGATGCGACTGTTTCTTATCTTAGACGGTGGTATGGCTAATTGGAAATACATGTATACCGATAAATAAAAACAATCGATATTAATTGTGCTGGTGATATCATCAGATCAGAATTCAATTTAACTTGATATTTCGGATATAGAATGAATAAATAAGAAGAAAACACATTTTGCCTCAAACTTATTTAATTATCTAAACATACGTTGTCTTTTATTGTGATTGCAATTGCACTGTTTGAAATATAAAAAGGAAACAACATACAAATGGCACCTGTACACGTGCTGTCTTGTGTATTATACATGTAGCATAATTAAATGTATGCAGTAAATAGATTAGCAGATAATAATTAAGAATAATTTCTAAAACCGGTAAGGGACTAATAAATATAGCGTATTAAATACAATAAATATATACAATACATTGACTATCTCAACATAATTTAATTTAAATAAATACGTTTCAAATATACATGTAAATGAATTGGTCATGATATGCTGTACAATTTTATATATATAGGATCTTACATAAGTTGTTATTTGATATAAACTTTTATTAAACGAGTTTTTGAAATTTTATTTAACGAGCCTTAATTTGGCGAGTTAAATAATATTTCATAAACGAGTTTAATAAAAGTTTATATCAAATTTCAACGAGTGTAAGATTCTTTTTATCACATTACAAAACGCCTGAAAAATGGTAATTTTCCTTAGTAAACGTCTTTTGGCGCTAAACGACGTCGTGATTACTTAGGGGGCACTCCTCAGTTTCGCATGAATGTCCATGGTGTAAATCAGAAAGAAATCAACTAAGCATCTTTTAGGTCCATGAATGGTATTTATAATAATTATGAAGCACATGTTTGATGTTGTTTTCAGTTTTGAGTACTTCTAAGTTTATTTTGGTGTATTGGAATATGCATTCTTTGGGTTTTTTGGAGTCTATAAATAGAAAAATGTGAACCAATCCAAAACTTTCTAAAAATAGGTGAAATGGCTGATTTTCTATCACGGGGAGTTCAGCATGGAATAACTTTTTAAAACGCCGGACTCGGTATGTAAAGCTTAGCATTTCCTGATATGCAAGAGCATTATGAGTGCAGACATGACCCTGATATGTGTAGGAAAATTTTTTATTTTTATTTATTGACATTTGAAATATTGCTAAAATTGGTTTTTTAACATGTTTTGAGGGGTGGGGTAATCTTAAAGAAATGGGACTAAAGTTGTACAGAAAATGCTTTTTGATACTTTTATTTGGTATGGAAACATGGGTAATTGTATTGTCTTCTAAGAAATGTATGACACAATGATGATGTGATTTATTTTTGCTCAAGGATTCAGGCTAAGGGCTTGTCATGGGTTTGATGATTGAGAAATGTACATTAAACTGTGGAGTGCCCCCTTAAGGGTCAAACCTTTTTTTACTAAAACAGTCAAATGAAGGATTTTTTGTCTGTATTTCAACATATTTTCAAAGTTTGTTACCATTCGGTTTGTTTGCGAAGAGAACTACTTCGGTTAGAATGTAATTTGTCGATAAGGCAAACCCGCATTGCTACGAAACCCAGATTATGAAAAACTCGGTAAAATATGTATATTGTAATACTCCGCGATGCACCGTATCTTGAGATATCTCGATATATGTCTAATTTATCTTGAGATACTCCATGTTGAGATATCACATTTTATCTTGAGATATCTCAATTTATATTGAGATATTTGTATTGAGATATCTCAATTAGTCTCAAGATATCTCAATATATATCTCAAGTTATCTTGAGATAACTGTCTTGAGGTATCTTAACTTGTTTTGAGATAATTATCTTGAGATATCTCAATGTGTCTTGAGTCATTGATATCACAAAATAAATAGAGATATATCTTACAATTTCTCAAGGTGTATCGCAACTTATCGTGAGATATCTAACTTGCGATATCTCAAGATCTCATGTGTCTTGCGGTTGGTATATGCAATTTTAGTAGGGTTTTCTAAGTTTGAGGTGGGCTTTTTGCCATTTGAAAACTAACCATTGGTGTAATTCTTGGGTTTGCCATAACACTGTTTCAATATATGTACAGTTTGCTAATGGTAATGTCCCATTTAAGTACTGGTTGCTATGGTATTTTGATGTCATAGTAAAATGACGTTAAACATAGAATAGCATGTTGGGTGACGTCATGTCACATGACGTCATTATGTCGTGTCGCGTTAAAATAAAAATAAATCGCATAAGATAGCGGCTTTATATAAATCGGGTTATAGGAGGCAACTTTTTAGAGTGGAAATGACTTCTGATTGCAAATTTCAGACCTTTTTCATGCTATGGAAAAAAAAACAGACCGAAAGAAAAAAGTTTGCAAAAAAGCTGTTAAAAAGGCTATTTCAGTGTTATCTTAAAAAGGTGCTGTTAGGCCAATTTTTGGACAATCGCAATAATACGTATGTCAAGACGTCCGGAATAAATTCGCGAAATGGAAAAAGGGGCGTTTAAAAAAAAATTAACGGACAACTTTCCCTTAAGGGGGCACTCCTCAGTTTCGCATGAATGTCCATGGTGTAAATCAGAAAGAAATCAACTAAGCATCTTTTAGGTCCATGAATGGTATTTATAATAATTATGAAGCACATGTTTGATGTTGTTTTCAGTTTTGAGTACTTCTAAGTTTATTTTGGTGTATTGGAATATGCATTCTTTGGGTTTTTTGGAGTCTATAAATAGAAAAATGTGAACCAATCCAAAACTTTCTAAAAATAGGTGAAATGGCTGATTTTCTATCACGGGGAGTTCAGCATGGAATAACTTTTTAAAACGCCGGACTCGGTATGTAAAGCTTAGCATTTCCTGATATGCAAGAGCATTATGAGTGCAGACATGACCCTGATATGTGTAGGAAAATTTTTTATTTTTATTTATTGACATTTGAAATATTGCTAAAATTGGTTTTTTAACATGTTTTGAGGGGTGGGGTAATCTTAAAGAAATGGGACTAAAGTTGTACAGAAAATGCTTTTTGATACTTTTATTTGGTATGGAAACATGGGTAATTGTATTGTCTTCTAAGAAATGTATGACACAATGATGATGTGATTTATTTTTGCTCAAGGATTCAGGCTAAGGGCTTGTCATGGGTTTGATGATTGAGAAATGTACATTAAACTGTGGAGTGCCCCCTTAAGGGTCAAACCTTTTTTTACTAAAACAGTCAAATGAAGGATTTTTTGTCTGTATTTCAACATATTTTCAAAGTTTGTTACCATTCGGTTTGTTTGCGAAGAGAACTACTTCGGTTAGAATGTAATTTGTCGATAAGGCAAACCCGCATTGCTACGAAACCCAGATTATGAAAAACTCGGTAAAATATGTATATTGTAATACTCCGCGATGCACCGTATCTTGAGATATCTCGATATATGTCTAATTTATCTTGAGATACTCCATGTTGAGATATCACATTTTATCTTGAGATATCTCAATTTATATTGAGATATTTGTATTGAGATATCTCAATTAGTCTCAAGATATCTCAATATATATCTCAAGTTATCTTGAGATAACTGTCTTGAGGTATCTTAACTTGTTTTGAGATAATTATCTTGAGATATCTCAATGTGTCTTGAGTCATTGATATCACAAAATAAATAGAGATATATCTTACAATTTCTCAAGGTGTATCGCAACTTATCGTGAGATATCTAACTTGCGATATCTCAAGATCTCATGTGTCTTGCGGTTGGTATATGCAATTTTAGTAGGGTTTTCTAAGTTTGAGGTGGGCTTTTTGCCATTTGAAAACTAACCATTGGTGTAATTCTTGGGTTTGCCATAACACTGTTTCAATATATGTACAGTTTGCTAATGGTAATGTCCCATTTAAGTACTGGTTGCTATGGTATTTTGATGTCATAGTAAAATGACGTTAAACATAGAATAGCATGTTGGGTGACGTCATGTCACATGACGTCATTATGTCGTGTCGCGTTAAAATAAAAATAAATCGCATAAGATAGCGGCTTTATATAAATCGGGTTATAGGAGGCAACTTTTTAGAGTGGAAATGACTTCTGATTGCAAATTTCAGACCTTTTTCATGCTATGGAAAAAAAAACAGACCGAAAGAAAAAAGTTTGCAAAAAAGCTGTTAAAAAGGCTATTTCAGTGTTATCTTAAAAAGGTGCTGTTAGGCCAATTTTTGGACAATCGCAATAATACGTATGTCAAGACGTCCGGAATAAATTCGCGAAATGGAAAAAGGGGCGTTTAAAAAAAAATTAACGGACAACTTTCCCTTAAGGGGGCACTCCTCAGTTTCGCATGAATGTCCATGGTGTAAATCAGAAAGAAATCAACTAAGCATCTTTTAGGTCCATGAATGGTATTTATAATAATTATGAAGCACATGTTTGATGTTGTTTTCAGTTTTGAGTACTTCTAAGTTTATTTTGGTGTATTGGAATATGCATTCTTTGGGTTTTTTGGAGTCTATAAATAGAAAAATGTGAACCAATCCAAAACTTTCTAAAAATAGGTGAAATGGCTGATTTTCTATCACGGGGAGTTCAGCATGGAATAACTTTTTAAAACGCCGGACTCGGTATGTAAAGCTTAGCATTTCCTGATATGCAAGAGCATTATGAGTGCAGACATGACCCTGATATGTGTAGGAAAATTTTTTATTTTTATTTATTGACATTTGAAATATTGCTAAAATTGGTTTTTTAACATGTTTTGAGGGGTGGGGTAATCTTAAAGAAATGGGACTAAAGTTGTACAGAAAATGCTTTTTGATACTTTTATTTGGTATGGAAACATGGGTAATTGTATTGTCTTCTAAGAAATGTATGACACAATGATGATGTGATTTATTTTTGCTCAAGGATTCAGGCTAAGGGCTTGTCATGGGTTTGATGATTGAGAAATGTACATTAAACTGTGGAGTGCCCCCTTAAGGGTCAAACCTTTTTTTACTAAAACAGTCAAATGAAGGATTTTTTGTCTGTATTTCAACATATTTTCAAAGTTTGTTACCATTCGGTTTGTTTGCGAAGAGAACTACTTCGGTTAGAATGTAATTTGTCGATAAGGCAAACCCGCATTGCTACGAAACCCAGATTATGAAAAACTCGGTAAAATATGTATATTGTAATACTCCGCGATGCACCGTATCTTGAGATATCTCGATATATGTCTAATTTATCTTGAGATACTCCATGTTGAGATATCACATTTTATCTTGAGATATCTCAATTTATATTGAGATATTTGTATTGAGATATCTCAATTAGTCTCAAGATATCTCAATATATATCTCAAGTTATCTTGAGATAACTGTCTTGAGGTATCTTAACTTGTTTTGAGATAATTATCTTGAGATATCTCAATGTGTCTTGAGTCATTGATATCACAAAATAAATAGAGATATATCTTACAATTTCTCAAGGTGTATCGCAACTTATCGTGAGATATCTAACTTGCGATATCTCAAGATCTCATGTGTCTTGCGGTTGGTATATGCAATTTTAGTAGGGTTTTCTAAGTTTGAGGTGGGCTTTTTGCCATTTGAAAACTAACCATTGGTGTAATTCTTGGGTTTGCCATAACACTGTTTCAATATATGTACAGTTTGCTAATGGTAATGTCCCATTTAAGTACTGGTTGCTATGGTATTTTGATGTCATAGTAAAATGACGTTAAACATAGAATAGCATGTTGGGTGACGTCATGTCACATGACGTCATTATGTCGTGTCGCGTTAAAATAAAAATAAATCGCATAAGATAGCGGCTTTATATAAATCGGGTTATAGGAGGCAACTTTTTAGAGTGGAAATGACTTCTGATTGCAAATTTCAGACCTTTTTCATGCTATGGAAAAAAAAACAGACCGAAAGAAAAAAGTTTGCAAAAAAGCTGTTAAAAAGGCTATTTCAGTGTTATCTTAAAAAGGTGCTGTTAGGCCAATTTTTGGACAATCGCAATAATACGTATGTCAAGACGTCCGGAATAAATTCGCGAAATGGAAAAAGGGGCGTTTAAAAAAAAATTAACGGACAACTTTCCCTTAAGGGGGCACTCCTCAGTTTCGCATGAATGTCCATGGTGTAAATCAGAAAGAAATCAACTAAGCATCTTTTAGGTCCATGAATGGTATTTATAATAATTATGAAGCACATGTTTGATGTTGTTTTCAGTTTTGAGTACTTCTAAGTTTATTTTGGTGTATTGGAATATGCATTCTTTGGGTTTTTTGGAGTCTATAAATAGAAAAATGTGAACCAATCCAAAACTTTCTAAAAATAGGTGAAATGGCTGATTTTCTATCACGGGGAGTTCAGCATGGAATAACTTTTTAAAACGCCGGACTCGGTATGTAAAGCTTAGCATTTCCTGATATGCAAGAGCATTATGAGTGCAGACATGACCCTGATATGTGTAGGAAAATTTTTTATTTTTATTTATTGACATTTGAAATATTGCTAAAATTGGTTTTTTAACATGTTTTGAGGGGTGGGGTAATCTTAAAGAAATGGGACTAAAGTTGTACAGAAAATGCTTTTTGATACTTTTATTTGGTATGGAAACATGGGTAATTGTATTGTCTTCTAAGAAATGTATGACACAATGATGATGTGATTTATTTTTGCTCAAGGATTCAGGCTAAGGGCTTGTCATGGGTTTGATGATTGAGAAATGTACATTAAACTGTGGAGTGCCCCCTTAAGGGTCAAACCTTTTTTTACTAAAACAGTCAAATGAAGGATTTTTTGTCTGTATTTCAACATATTTTCAAAGTTTGTTACCATTCGGTTTGTTTGCGAAGAGAACTACTTCGGTTAGAATGTAATTTGTCGATAAGGCAAACCCGCATTGCTACGAAACCCAGATTATGAAAAACTCGGTAAAATATGTATATTGTAATACTCCGCGATGCACCGTATCTTGAGATATCTCGATATATGTCTAATTTATCTTGAGATACTCCATGTTGAGATATCACATTTTATCTTGAGATATCTCAATTTATATTGAGATATTTGTATTGAGATATCTCAATTAGTCTCAAGATATCTCAATATATATCTCAAGTTATCTTGAGATAACTGTCTTGAGGTATCTTAACTTGTTTTGAGATAATTATCTTGAGATATCTCAATGTGTCTTGAGTCATTGATATCACAAAATAAATAGAGATATATCTTACAATTTCTCAAGGTGTATCGCAACTTATCGTGAGATATCTAACTTGCGATATCTCAAGATCTCATGTGTCTTGCGGTTGGTATATGCAATTTTAGTAGGGTTTTCTAAGTTTGAGGTGGGCTTTTTGCCATTTGAAAACTAACCATTGGTGTAATTCTTGGGTTTGCCATAACACTGTTTCAATATATGTACAGTTTGCTAATGGTAATGTCCCATTTAAGTACTGGTTGCTATGGTATTTTGATGTCATAGTAAAATGACGTTAAACATAGAATAGCATGTTGGGTGACGTCATGTCACATGACGTCATTATGTCGTGTCGCGTTAAAATAAAAATAAATCGCATAAGATAGCGGCTTTATATAAATCGGGTTATAGGAGGCAACTTTTTAGAGTGGAAATGACTTCTGATTGCAAATTTCAGACCTTTTTCATGCTATGGAAAAAAAAACAGACCGAAAGAAAAAAGTTTGCAAAAAAGCTGTTAAAAAGGCTATTTCAGTGTTATCTTAAAAAGGTGCTGTTAGGCCAATTTTTGGACAATCGCAATAATACGTATGTCAAGACGTCCGGAATAAATTCGCGAAATGGAAAAAGGGGCGTTTAAAAAAAAATTAACGGACAACTTTCCCTTAAGGGGGCACTCCTCAGTTTCGCATGAATGTCCATGGTGTAAATCAGAAAGAAATCAACTAAGCATCTTTTAGGTCCATGAATGGTATTTATAATAATTATGAAGCACATGTTTGATGTTGTTTTCAGTTTTGAGTACTTCTAAGTTTATTTTGGTGTATTGGAATATGCATTCTTTGGGTTTTTTGGAGTCTATAAATAGAAAAATGTGAACCAATCCAAAACTTTCTAAAAATAGGTGAAATGGCTGATTTTCTATCACGGGGAGTTCAGCATGGAATAACTTTTTAAAACGCCGGACTCGGTATGTAAAGCTTAGCATTTCCTGATATGCAAGAGCATTATGAGTGCAGACATGACCCTGATATGTGTAGGAAAATTTTTTATTTTTATTTATTGACATTTGAAATATTGCTAAAATTGGTTTTTTAACATGTTTTGAGGGGTGGGGTAATCTTAAAGAAATGGGACTAAAGTTGTACAGAAAATGCTTTTTGATACTTTTATTTGGTATGGAAACATGGGTAATTGTATTGTCTTCTAAGAAATGTATGACACAATGATGATGTGATTTATTTTTGCTCAAGGATTCAGGCTAAGGGCTTGTCATGGGTTTGATGATTGAGAAATGTACATTAAACTGTGGAGTGCCCCCTTAGTAACGTTCGAGATTGCTAAGTGACGTTACGTCATTTCACGTTTTTTATAGTACACGTGTGTGCTATAAGGAATTAGAATATGGTTATATTAAATTGAAAACAACATGAGCAATGTCATGTGATAAAAGTATATTATATACACACATATTTTATCAATTTTAATCAGTATATATCTACGGCATTTCTTTCTTACATATTCCTTATCATCTATCACTGGCACTAACGTTATTGTGGAGCATCAATTGCTATGTGCAGCATTTCTCTCAATTTGTCAATTTTCCGAACTTTCGTGTTAATTCCATACGATTTCAGTTTTGATCTTATTTCCGGAATTGTCATTTCGTTGATGGGTATTTCATTTTCGTTTTCAAATTGTGTATGTGCGTTCTTTATTCCAAATTCTATTCTTCTTTTCTTCGATGCTGATTTGTCCCGTTTAATTTCACCCCACCATTCAGTGTTGACTTTGCTGTACTTCTGTTTAATCCTTTCACAACCCGCATCCAGTGAGTACTCCATTCGTTTTCGAATCTTTAGGTCATCCATGGTTTGGTCGAACTTGTTGCTCCGCCTTTGGTGGATAAGTTTAATCTGGTCGTTCATTTTTTCGACGCCTTGGCCACTATAGTTTCCTATTCCACCAAACCTTTCGACGAATGCGGGTACGTGGTACAACAGACAGTGCATATAAGGTGTCACGCGATGATATCCTTGGCGTCCTTTTCGGCTAAGTCCTTGAAAACAAAGCATCCAATTGTGCATTTTGTTAAATAGGGCGATTCGATCGGACCCTGTATTGACATCTTTTTGAATGTTGTGTAGCTCTCGGATGAGAAATGCTGTTTCCTCGTACGTGTCGTTGTTGATGACGAAAACCAGCTTGGGTGGAAGTAGTGGAAACAGTTTTTGGTAGTCGCCGCCTGTCAATGATGTGCTTTGAGCAACCCCCGAAGGATCGACCCATGTATGGAAAGTAACACCGCATTCATTGATAGCTTTCACCAGTCTCTCCAGATAGTCTGCCTTTCGTTTCTGGACGAGCGCAATTTTATCGAGCTGTCGACAATCGTCCATAATGTTTTGAAGCAGAATATCCGAAATTCTTAGGAACAGGTGCAGCTCATCTGGAACAATGTTCTGAGGTTCAACATCAACAAGGGGTGTGTGTTTGCTTCCATACAGTTTGGTTGGCGCGTTCTTTTTCAACTGGTTTAGTGTCCGTTTGTATGCACTAGAACTATAAAACTCTGGCTCTTTGTGAATGTCAGTTCGCTCTTGCTTATTAACAAGGCACCATGGACATGCGTAATTTCCTGTTGCTCCACAAAGTCCTAGGCATAACTGAATAAATTTCATATCTCCATTGAAAACAACGTCCAAGTTGAATTTCTGTCCATCTACAACTATTTCCGGATTGTTGGCTATACTATTAAATTCCTGTAGAATTGGTCGACTGCAGACTCCTAGTTCTTCGTATGTCTCTTTGCACTTGATGATTCCGATTGTTTTAATATTATTTACAGATACACAGTTGTCACAGTCTGGAAACGACAATGTGAATGTTACAAATGTTGAAATGCGGCTGACTCTTGTCCCGTCTCCAGATAATTTAATTTTTAAAGGCGATGCGTTTGTTGCATTTTTGTTTCGTATGAATGCTTCAATTTCCTTCCGAATGTTCACGTATGCCCCTGGTTTCATGCCTGGTGTCCTTTCAATATCGAACATACTGTTCAGAGTGTTCCGTTCTTGCACTATACGATGAGTTCTAGGGAGGCTATCATTTGACATTGACAACTCATGGTATGCGGTGTCGCTAATCCCAAATTTGTCTAAAATATACAGTAGCTCCCTTAACTTCCGCTTGTCGTCAGAATCTAACTGACCATATCTTGTTTTGTCACCGAGTGTTAAAGTCACATCCTTGTGTTCATTGGTTTCAAATTTTATGGATTTCGGCGTGAGTCCAAACGTTTCGGAGAACCATAGCGCTTTCTTTGCCTCGCCCGCTACAGTGTTTAATGTCCGTGATCGATTTGAAGATCCGACGTCTTCGTATTGCTTTCGGGGTTTAAACACACTTTTCTCTAACTTGGCTGCATGGTCGCGAAGTTCGGTGTGCGATGTTTGTAATGAGACCAGATCATTTTTCAATGTCTGATTAACAGCCGATACATCAGACATACAACTTAACTGTTCATTGAGCGTATTTTGCAATTTGGCATTAACCACTACGTCTCGTGCAGTTAATACAAAGGGGAAATGTCACCAAACTATGGTATAATTTACGCTACACATAAAACTGAACACGAGAATATCAATGATATATCTGTTATGTGTTATACAAACACGAGAATATCAATGATATATCTGTTATGTGTTATAAAAACACGAGAATATCAATGATATATCTGAAAAACGAGAATATCAATGATATATCTGTTATGTGTTATAAAAACACGAGAATATCAATGATATATCTGAAAAACGAGAATATCAATGATATATCTGTTATGTGTTATAAAAACACGTGAATATCAATGATATATCTGTTATGTGTTATAAAAACACGAGAATATCAATGATATATCTGTTATGTGTTATAAAAACACTAGAATATCAATGATATATCTGTTATTGTTTGGCTTAGCTGGTTAAAGCCGTTTATATTGTGTCTATAGAGTTTGGATTCTCAAAATATGTAAGTTATGTATATACCTTGCCGTAGTCTTATCTATAAAGTTTCATATTTGATTTATCGACGAAAACTACAAATGAACGCTGCTTTCAACTGCCAGTTTTCGTGGCAGTTGTAGAATGGAAATACTTTGCTTTAATAAGGAACCATATATGTTGATGTTTTATATGATGCGTATTCAGTGTCGTGTTCTTGTTTTATATGTCAAGTACTAGACGTGGCACAGTCTTGAATTATATGACAAGTACTAGAAGTGTCATAGTCTTGCTTTATATGACGAATATTAAAAGTGTCATAATCTTGCTCTATATGACGAGGACAAGAAGTGTCGCACTCTTGCTTTCCATGACGAGTACTAGAAGTGTCATAGTCTTGCTTTATACGACGTGTACTAGAAGTGTCATAATCTTGCTTTATATGACGAGTACTAGAAGTGTCATAGTCTTGCTTTATGACGTGTACTAGAAGTGTCATAGTCTTGTTTTATATAACGAGTTCTAGAAGTGTCATAGTCTTGCTTTATATTATGACGAGTACTAAACGTGTCATAGTCTTGCTTTATATGACGAGTACTAGAAGTGCCATAGTCTTGCTTTATATAACGAGTACTAGAAGTGTCATAGTCTTGTTTTATATAACGAGTACTAGAAGTGTCATAGTCTTGTTTTATATAACGAGTACTAGAAGTGTCATAGTCTTGCATTAAATGACGAGTACTAGAAGTGTCATAGTCTTGCTTTATATGGAAAGTACTAGAAGTGCCATAGTCTTGCTTTATATACAGGTACTAGAAGTGTCATAGTCTTGTTTTATATAACGAGTACTAGAAATGTCAGTCTTGCTTTATATGACGAATATTAAAAGTGTCATAATCTTGCTCTATATGACGAGGACAAGAAGTGTCGCACTCTTGCTTTCCATGACGAGTACTAGAAGTGTCATAGTCTTGCTTTATACGACGTGTACTAGAAGTGTCATAATCTTGCTTTATATGACGAGTACTAGAAGTGTCATAGTCTTGCTTTATGACGTGTACTAGAAGTGTCATAGTCTTGTTTTATATAACGAGTTCTAGAAGTGTCATAGTCTTGCTTTATATTATGACGAGTACTAAACGTGTCATAGTCTTGCTTTATATGACGAGTACTAGAAGTGCCATAGTCTTGCTTTATATAACGAGTACTAGAAGTGTCATAGTCTTGTTTTATATAACGAGTACTAGAAGTGTCATAGTCTTTGTTTATATAACGAGTACTAGAAGTGTCATAGTCTTGCATTATATGACGAGTACTAGAAGTGTCATAGTCTTGCTTTATATGGAAAGTACTAGAAGTGCCATAGTCTTGCTTTATATACAGGTACTAGAAGTGTCATAGTCTTGTTTTATATAACGAGTACTAGAAATGTCAGTCTTGCTTTATATGACGAGTACTAGAAGTGTCATAGTCTTGCTTTATATGACAAGTACTAGAAATGCCATAGTCTTGTTTTATATGACGAGTACTAAACGTGTCATAGTCTTGTTTTATATAACGAGTACTAGAAGTGCCATAGTCTTGTTTTTTATGACGAGTACTAGAAGTGCCAGTCTTGCTTTATGTGACGATTACTAGAAGTGCCATAGACTTGTTTTATATGACGAGTACTAAACGTGTCATAGTCTTGCTTTATATGACGAGTACTAGAAATGTCAGTCTTGATTTATATGACGAGTACTAGAAGTGCCATAGTCTTGCTTTATATGACGGGTACTAAAAGTCGCATAGGCTTGTTTTATATGACGTGTATTAAACGGGTCATAGTCACTTTATATGAACAATACTAGAAGTGGCATAGAAATGCTTTATATATCGAGTGCTAGTAGTGTCATAGTCTTGATTATTTGACGGGTACTAAACGTGTCATAGTCCTTCTTTATATGATGAGTACAAGATGATTCACATTCTTGCTCGATATGACGGGTACTAGAAGTGGCATAGTCTTGTTTTATATGATGAGTACTAGAAGTGTCATAGTCTTGTTTTATATGACCAGTACTAAAGGTGTCATAGTCTTGCTTTATATAACGATTACTTGAAATATCATAGTCTTGCTTCATATGACGAATACTAGAAGTGTCATATGATTGTTTTATATGACGAGTAGTAAAAGTGACATAGTCTTGCTATATGTGACGAGTACTAGAAGTGTCATAGTCTTGCTTTATATGACGTATACTAAACGTGACATAGTCTTGTTTTATATGACAAGTACTAGAAGTGTCATAGTCTTGATTTATGTGACAAGCACTAGAAGTGTCATAATCTTGCTTTATATGACGAGGGATAGAAGTGTCATACTCTTATTTTATGTGACTAGGGCTAGATGTGGCATAGTCTTGTTTTGTGTGACGAGTACTAGAAGTGTCATAATCTTGCTTTATAGGACGAGGGATAGAAGTGGCATAGTCTTGCTTTATGTGATGAGGGTAAGAAGTGTCGTAGTCTTGTTTTTGTGACGAGTAGTAGAAGTGTCATAGTCTTGCTTTATATGAAGAGTACTAGAAGTATCATAGTCTTATTTTATGAGTACTAAAAGTGTCATAGTCTTGCTTTATATGACCAGTACTAAAGGTGTCATAGTCTTGCTTTATATAAGGATTACTTGAAATATCATAGTCTTGCTTTATGTGAGTACTAGAAGTGTCATATGGATATTTTATATGACGAGTAGTCTTGCTTTATGTGACGAGTACTAGAAGTGTCATAGTCTTATTTTACGAGTACTAAAAGTGTCATAGTCTTGATTTATATGACCAGTACTAAAGATGTCATAGTCTTGCTTTATATAAGGATTACTTGAAATATCATAGTCTTGCTTTATCTGACGAGTACTAGAAGTGTCATATGGATATTCTATATGACGAGTAGTAAAAGTGACATAGTCTTGCTTTATGTGACGAGTACTAGAAGTGTCATAGTCTTGCTTTATCTGATGAGTACTAGAAGTGTCATAGTCTTGCTTTATATGAAGAGTACTAGAAGTATCATAGTCTTATTTTATGAGTACTAGAAGTGTCATAGTCTTGCTTTATATGACCAGTACTAAAGGTGTCATAGTTTTGCTTTATATAAGGATTTCTTGAAATATCATAGTCTTGCTTTATATGACGAGTACTAGAAGTGTCATATGGTTATTTTATATGACGAGTAGTAAAAGTGACATAGTCTTGCTTTATGTGACGAGTACTATAAGTGTCATAGTCTTGCTTTATCGGATGAGTACTAGAAGTGTCATAGTCTTGCTTTATGAGACGATTGCTAAAAGTGTCATAAGCTTGTTTTATGAAGTGTCATAAGCTTGTTTTATGACGAGTCGTAGAAGTGCCATATTCTTGTTTTATATGACGAGTACTAGAAGTGTCATAGTCTTGCTTTATATGGAAAGTACTAGAAGTTTTGCTTGATACGACGGGTATTACAAGTCTTATAGGCTTTTTTTATATGACGTGTACTAAACGTGTCATAGTCTTACCTTATATGAACAATACTAGAAGTGGCATAGTCTTCCTTTATATATCGAGTACTAGAAGTATCATAGTCTTACTTTATATGACGGGTACTAGAAGTGTCACAGTCTTGTTTTACGTAAACAGTACTAGAAGTGTCATAGTCTTGCTTTATGTGACCAGTACCAGAAGTGTCATAGTCTTGCTCTATGTGACTAGTACTAGAAGTATCATAGTCTTGCTTTACATGACCAGCATTAGAAGGTCATAGTCTTGCTTCAATAGGCGAGGAATAGAAGTGTCATAGTCTTGCTTTATATGCCCAGCATTAGAAGTGTCATAGTATTGCTTTATGTGACGAGTACTAGAAGTGTCATAGTCTTGGTTTACGTGAAAAGTACTTAAAGTGTCGTAGTCCTGCTTTATGTGACGAGTACTAGAAGTGTCATAGTCTTGCTTTATATGACGAGTACTAGAAGTGTCATAGTCTTGCTTTATCTGACGAGTACTAGAAGTGTCATAGTCTTGCTTTATGATGAGTACTAGAAGTGTCATAGTCTTGCTTTATATGACGAGTACTAGAAGTGTCATAGTCATGCTTTATATGACGAGTACTAGAAGTGTCATAGTCTTGCTTTATATGACGAGTACTAGAAGTGTCCTAGTCTTGCTTTATATGATGAGTACTAGAAGTGTCATAGTCTTGCTTTATGTGACGAGTACTAGAAGTGTCATAGTCTTGGTTTACGTGAAGAGTACTTAAAGTGTCGTAGTCCTGCTTTATGTGACGAGTACTAGAAGTGTCATAGTCTTGCTTTATATGACGAGTACTAGAAGTGTCATAGTCTTGCTTTATCTGACGAGTACTAGAAGTGTCATAGTCTCGTTTATATGACGAGTACTAGAAGTGTCATAGTCTTGCTTTATGACGAGTACTAGAAGTGTCATAATCTTGCTTTATATGACGAGTACTAGAAGTGTCATAGTCATGCTTTATATGACGAGTACTAGAAGTGTCATAGTCTTGCTTTATATGACGAGTACTAGAAGTGTCATAGTCTTGCTTTATCTGACGAGTACTAGAAGTGTCATAGTCTTGCTTTATATGATGAGTACTAGAAGTGTCATAGTCTTGCTTTATATGACGAGTACTAGAAGTGTCATAGTCTTGCTTTATATGACGAGTACTAGAAGTGTCATAGTCTTGCTTTATGACGAGTACTAGAAGTGTCATAGTCTTGCTTTATATGACGCGTACTAGAAGTGTCATAGTCTTGCTTTATATGACGAGTACTAGAAGTGCCAGTCTTGCTTTATATGATGAGTACTAGAAGTGACATAGTCTTGTTTCAAGAAGTGCCATATTTTTGTTTTATATGATGTATCCTAAACGTGTGATAGTCTTGCTTTATATGAACTGTACTAGAAGTGGCATAGGCTTGGTTCATATGAAGAGTCTTAGAAGTGTCAGTTTCCAAAACGAATCGGCAACGTTATCGTCGTCATTTTGTTTTTGTGTATTTGAGTAATGGGGTACCTACGGGAAAGTCGTCCTATGTTCACGTCTCGAGACGTAGACATGGGCTCATGTCTACGGCGCATTGACCAATGAAATCCTGAGAATTTTCTTTGCAGTATGACAAAACTATATATCAGCCTAAGGTAATTAGACATCAGCACATGGTAACTAGATATCAATCAGCCCATGGTAACTAGATATCAGGCACAGCTAACTAGATATCAGCCCAAGGTAACTAGATATCAGCCCAATGTAACTAGATATCAGACCAAGGCTGCTAGTCAAAGCTGATATCAGTTACAAAGGATTGCAGGGATTTAAATAATGTAAAACCAAAGGCAATTATAAGGAAAACATTTAATATCTAATTACATGTAATAATACTGCCCAGTCCAGTCCTATGCATTTTTACACACCTACAGATGACAATACTTACAGGTTTCAGTGAACAAACAATAAAAATAGAGAATGTTTGTTGTCTTGGATTAAATAAGAGATTTTATTTCATTGCTGAGAAGTGAGAATACTAAATATTTTCACAGTGAGAAGTATGAGTGAAAGAAGTCAAGTTTTCTCACTACCTGAACATAAAATAAAAGCTGATATTTATGGCAAAAATGCAAGTTCTGTTGAAGAAATAAGCGATTAAATTAGTTATTAGTTGTACAAGTGAAGTTTGTTATATTTATTTTCACAAAAGGCCTTAAAATAATTGCTTATGAACTAGAAATGTGTCTGTGGACATGAATGCCCCCACTGTAAGCCATCAGTTGAAATAAGACCATAACTCCGCCGAAGGTCAATGGACCAGAACAGCATGAAGTTATGTACGAGTGAACTTCACATGGATACTTCCTATCAAGTATTGCCAAAATATATTGAGAAGTTCAAGAGGAATAGTCCAGACAAGAAAGTGTGATGTACGTACAAAAGGTGACATACAAACATACGTATTAACTCTGCCGTAAGTCTGTGAACTGCAAAAGCGTGATGACATGCGCAACTAGACTTCACACCGATACTTCCTATAAAATATTGCCAAAACATAGAGAAGTTCAGAAGAAGTCCAGACAAGAAGCACTTTTCACAAACTCTTTTAATGCTCGATATTTATTATTAAAAAAGAGCATCACGTAACGGGACATTGTACGCCCACTTGCTAAGGTTTTTATATATAAAATATTTCCTAGGTTTTAGGTTGATATGACATTCACCTTTGACCTACTAATAAAAAAATCTGATAGTTGTTAACCACTAGCACTGACTGACCTATTGACCCCAACGACAACAGGCTTTCTCCTCTCATGAAGGGCAATGTACTTATTAAGTTTCATGAGGGTGGGTGTTATACTTCCCAGATTATCACACAGAATGCATATTTCCATATAGTTATGGCTACCTTGACCTTGAACCTTCTAACCCCAAAACAATAGTGTTCTCGCCAAGGACAAAGAAACTATACAGTTTCATGAGTGTGGGTGGTATGGTTTCAAAGTAATTGCATAGAATGCATATTTCCATATAAGGTCATGGCAACCTTGACCTACTGACTCAAAACACAAAAGAGTTCCTGCACCAATAAGGGCACTGTACCTTTACAGTTTTTTGAGTGTTGGTGTTGTGCCTTTGAAGTTATTATGTAGATCAGATGCATATTTCCCGAAAAGTCTTGGCGACAAAGCCAATGTTTCTATGAAGTTTCATGAAAATGGGTGTTATTGTTATAATGCATAATGCATATTTCCATACAAGGTCACAGCGACCTTGATCTTTTACCTACTTTTAACCCCAAAAACAAAACGAGTTCCTCCTCTCACCAAGGGCAATGTACCTATGAAGTCATGAGTGTTGGTGTTATGATTTTCTCTTTATTGAGCGGAATGTGCTATTGTTTACATACTGACAGACCGACAACTCCAAACCGTAATTTGTCCCAAATATCAAAAAGGCGTATAATAAAAGGTAATAGAATTTGGAGTTTTTAATTTTTTCTTCTGCAATAAAATCATTTAGTAATAACAAGCAATTTGCTGAAAACTACTGTATTCAAATTATAATTAATCATTTTAATAATGTTTCGCAAATAATTATGCAAAATTAGGTTAAAAAGCACAGAAAGCCGCAAGATTACAAACAAAAGCACCACCTAGCGGGGCATATACACCAGTCGTTTCATTGTCAATATATGTTTTACCGTTAACGATGCAAAACAGTGTATATATTCTGGCAATTGCTCCCCTTGTAATAAATATGAATGAGTATAACATATTCTGGGCTAAAACAACTTCCTCTCCAAATGGCTTCCTCTCAACAAATGGATCTACAATAAAGACCTCACTCAACGAGTAATGGTTTAAATGAATGCAGTTAAGTGTTCTCAGACAAATCCTAAGGCTTGCCAAGAGTAACGAATATATTTGTTAATATGACATTTTAAATCAAGGTAAGGATATTTGGTATTATATGTAAATATAGTGCTGCCTTGGCAGCAGTATCAGCTCTATCTTTACCTTGTATCCATAACCAGCAAAAAATAATAACATTATCAATTATAAGACAACTCTAAAAGTTGAAGCACAACTGGGTTATCCATGAAGCAAAATATTACAAGAACAAGAAAAAGCAAGCATCTAGTGATGAAACATGGTGAATACATATCTTTGCTTACAACAGTAAATTGAAGTTGGTTTTATTATTCAGGACTTCTATATTACATAATATATAACATAACACTGTAATGTCCAACAGTGTATTTTTCATGCTTATTCTCAAAAGCTTTTTTAGATCTATGTTATTGATTTTTTGTTTAAATTATGGAGGCATATTAAACTACCCATCAACAGGTAATTTTCGAGCCAACCCAGAGAGACTGAAAGGATACACAGGAATCCTTGAACACTCTGCCCTATTCTTACTATCAAAAAGATTCCCATGGTTCTTTAACATGCTCGAAGGAAGGCAAAGATACACAAGACAGCCCGATTTAAAACCCCACCTGACGGATGAGGCTAGGGAAAACTATTTTTTCTGTTTAGAAAGTGTTTCAGCTAACATCATCATTCAAATATTCCAAGTACTGAATATAACCTATGAAAAATTATTTTACAGAGTTAGTGAAAAACACACATTTTATCTCTAAAAAACACACGTTTTATCTCTAAAAAACACACGTTGTATCTCTGCAATAAATAAATATCAAACAGTTGCTTCAGCATAAACACAGTATACATACATGTATAATATCAAAGTGCTACCGCTCTGCATGTGACTGTGTTTGTGAGATTGCAGTGGTTGTATTCTACCCCGGCAACCACACGGGGGGTATTCACTGTGTGAAGTTTCATTGAATTCTATCATGCAGTTTCTGAGATATGAGCTAACCTAGAAAGGTTAATGATAATGCCGATGCTGGGGCGAGTAAAATAGCTTGCCTTTTCTGCGAATAGTCGAGCTAAACAAAATGAAGTGTTTATTTATAGAGGGTAACCCACATCATTATCTCCCTTAAACTCTTAGGGCTCTCTTGAAAAAGCATGCATATACAATAAAATACATATTTATGAACCACCTATGACATTAATGTGTGAAGGCATTAAAAACATAATAAACTTTGAAATACTGTTCATTTAAATACTGGACTACTAAATTTGACATAAATATAAACCTGTTATTGACTGCAAAGTTATATCAACACCTGCATGCATAACAAATGCATGCATGCATGCATGCACAAATGCACGCATGCATGTACGCACACACTCACACACATATAATCATATATACCATATTTTATAACATGGCAGTTGTGGTTTGCAGCATACATTTAAAAAGAATGTTTTTTGATGTGTATCTTTTTTACCTTTATCTGCAAAATAAAATAGCTCCAAATGTGCGGATTGTCTCTTAGCGTGTATTAGCAAATTATTGTTCTTCCCCATTATCTCAAATATCGTGCCTGGGCTTCCCATATTGCTGAAACAAAGCCCCGAGTACACACTACAATAACCTTAATACAGACATAATAATAAACAGACTGGAAACCTCATATCTTAACCATCTGCAGAATGGGCCTAGACTAGACCTTCACTGCAGAACTGCAAAATGTCTGCCAATTTTGTTGTGGACAATCCATTTTTCCTTGGAGCCACCATAAATTTGTTCTGCCACCAATCAAGTGGCACCAGAACAATACAAAGATGAAGACTTTTAATGAACATGACAAAAAATGACAATATGGACATAAATTCTCAGTAGAGGTCCACCATTCAATAATCTACGGTGATCTGTTTGAGGAAACAAGTCACAAACTAGAACTAATATACATACACATCCAACAACTAATTTCATAACGTGATATTGCAGGTGAAAGCAGAACTGTTGTAACTACATATAAATAAAGAACAAGATACAACAGTCTTGCACTGACCGCTTGAGATTCAGATTGAAAACACTGCAATATAAACTTATGCAAACAACAAATAGCTCTTGAGTATTGAGTAAAAAGCAAAACGAGGCACTCACCGACAAGACTGCTGCTAGTTTTGAAGAAACAATAGATATAACTAAAATACACATCTACCCTAATTTCATAACATGAGATTCGGAAAATTGCAAAATAAACAAAGAATAATAATACTGCAGTATAAACATATGATACAGTAGGATTATTACTAGATTAACATGATCTGGAAGTTTGTATCACCTCTAGTGGACATGCCATACCTGACGAGAGGCTGAGAGAGGCTTTAGCCTCGTGTGTGTGATCCTGGAGATATGGAATGTCAACTAGAGGTGACGCAAGCTTCCAGAACACTTACTCTAGTAATGATCCTTTTATTATATACTTCCATAAGAAAGCTCATAAAATATTAAAGCTCCGTACAAAAGTCTAGTTCGTTTACACGGGCACGCAACATTGTCGACATCATTCGACATATATAGTACATGTACAGTGATACAGTAATCTTTTTTGAGTATACTAGAATTAAAAAACAACATAATAGACCACTTGAGTATTGATTTTTAAAAGAAAGCGCCATTCATTGACATATTCTGAAAAATAAATAAATATTTGGAATATTTAATACTATAACCACACGCTGACCTAGAACACTCTGATAGGTCAGCGTGAACACTCTGATAGGTCAGCGTGTTCACGCTGACCTATCAGGGTGTTCTAAACTTAACATGTATACAAACATTGACTGGTGAAATCACCATGCATATGCAAATTTCCAACCAGATATTCACTGGTCACCTTTTACTGACCCAATACATGGTTGGTTGGTACATTTAAATAACAAAACAGTGTTTTGTTAACCGTCAATGTTTGTATATGACAATAAAATGTAACATGGATTTTATCCAATATTTTGAGATTCTTAAAACATCTTATCATAAATGCTACAAGTCATTCAATTACAACACATGACACTGTAGAATTATGCAAGATTTTACTTAAGTTTCACCTCAAATTTCATTTACACAACTTCTGACACAACTGGTCAGCACTGGCACATCAAGTGGACACTACTGTTAGGGGTGCTTGTTTAAGCCAAAGGTTTTTCAGCATTAACATCAGTAATTTTAATAATATATAAATAAACAAGAGGTCAATGACCTTGAAGCTCTACTGATTGATTTTGATTTCAGGAAGTAGTCGCTACAGACTTGTTTTTTGAAAAATTATTTTTAGCCGTGGCGGCCATCTTGAATTTCCGGCCCTCCTGAAATTTTGCTAGGATCAATTAGACATCAAGAGCAACATTCCTGTGAAGTTTCATGAAAATCCGTCAAGTAGTTTCACAGGAATAGTCGCTACAAGTTTTCATTATATAACTCTATGTAAACAAAGATGGCCACTGACAGCCATGTTTAACGTTGAATCAAAATAATGTTTGACTCTGATAACCATTATGTCATGCTGATCATTTTACAAAAAGTCCCATATCAATATCACTTATAGTTTTCAAGACGTAGTCGCTACAAACTTCTTTTTTAAAAAATCTAATTTTAGCTGTGGCGGCCATCTTGAATTTCTGGCCGATCTGAAATTTTGCTAGGATCAATTAAACATTAAGAGCAACATTCCTGTAAAGTTTCATGAAAATCTGCCAAGTAGTTTCAAAGGATTAGTCGCTACAAGTTTGTACTATATAACTCTATGTAAACAAAGATGGCTGCTGGCAGCCATGTTTAACGTTGAATTAAAACAATTTTTGACAAGGACCAACATCATGTCATGCTGATCATTTGAAAAAAAGTCCAATATCAATATCACTTATAGTTTTCAAGCAGTAGTCGCTACAAACTTGTATTTTGAAAATCTATTTTTAGCCATGGCAGCCATCTTGAATTTCCGGGCGACCTGAAATTTTGCTAGGATCAATTAGACATCAAGAGCAACATTCCTGTGAAGTTTCATGAAAATCCGTCAAGTAGTTTCAGAGGAGTAGTCGCTACAAGTTTTCATTATATAACTCTATGTAAACAAAGATGGCCACTGGCAGCCATGTTTAACGTTGAATCAAAATAATGTTTGACTCTTATAACCATCATGTCATGCTGATCATTTTACAAAAAGTCCCATATCAATATCACTTATAGTTTTCAAGACGTAGTCGCTACAAACGTCTTTTTTAAAAATCTATTTTTAGCCGTGGCGGCCATCTTGAATTTCCGGCCGACCTGAAATTTTGCTAGGATCAATTAGACATTAAGAGCAATATTCCTGTAAAGTTTCATGAAAATCTGTCAAGTAGTTTCAAAGGAGTAGTTGCTACAAGTTTTCATTATATAACTCTATGTAAACAAAGATGGCCGCTGACAGCCATGTTTAACGTCGAATCAAAACGATTTTTGACAAGGACCAACACCATGTCATGCTGATCATTTTAGAAAAAGTCCCATATCAATATCACTTATAGTTTTCAAGAAGTAGTCGCTACAAACTTGTATTTTGAAAACTTATTTTTAGCCGTGGCGGCCATCTTGAATTTCCGGCCGACCTGAAATTTTGCTAGGATCAATTAGACATCAAGAGCAACATTCCTGTGAAGTTTCATGAAAATCCGTCAAGTAGTGTCAGAGGAGTAGTTGCTACAAGTTTTCATTATATAACTCTATGTAAATAAAGATGGCCGCTGGCAGCCATGTTTAACGTCGAATCAAAACGATTTTCGACAAGGACCAACATCATGTCATGCTGATCATTTTAGAAAAAGTCCCATATCAATATCACTTATAGTTTTCATGAAGAAGTCGCTACAAACTTGTATTTTAAAAACCTATTTTTAGATCTGGCGGCCATCTTGGATTTCACATCAACATGAATTTTTGCTAGGATCAACTAGACTTCATGGGCAACATTTCTGTAAAGTTTCATGAAAATCCATTCAGTAGTTTCAGAGGAGAAGTCGTTACAAAAAAAAGTTTACGGACAGACGGACGGACGGACAGACGGACGACGGACGCTGCACCACGGCATAAGCTCTGCTGATCTCTGATCAGTAGAGCTAATTATATATCATTAGAACTGGAATTTTCAGTGGTAAATAAAACACCTTAGTTTAACTTTTTGAAATCAGTTGAGAAATAAATATTTTAGAGCCAAAATGCTATTTTGCTGGGTTTTTTTCCCATGTAAATTCTAAATTCCTTGTTGCTGGTACAGCAGAAAATTAAGAAATCTCAAATAACTTCAATTAGCCTTAATATTTCGAGATAAAACTTTCAGAGTGTCGTAATTTACATTTATCCAACACATTAAAACTATTTTTTTGGGAAGAAACTCTAAAAAATAAACACAATTTTTTGATGCAGCTGAATTTTGCATGGAAACTCCTCCATCAAAAACAGCTTTCGAGCATGAAATTTTTATTTCTCAACCAATTTTGAACAGAATATTTTTTTCAATTTACAAATTCATTGATACACATCTTAGTTAGGTACTATTTGAATTTTGTCTTAATAGTTCAAAAGTTATTTTTGGCTGAATCGCCCTGAACAATAGGTCAATTGACTTAATGAAGGTCCAGTCCATCCCACTGGTCAGGTCGATCGCCATACAGTTTGATCAATTAGCCTGTCATCGGGGTTCTATACACATGGGTTGATCCTTTGTTATTCTTTAATCGTATGTTATTCTTTGCATTTCACCACACCCCCTGACATATCCAGACAGACGGGCTTATCGTGCAGTTTCTCATACTCTGGTTTCCAGGCCTGTAGTAGGGGGTTGGATTCCTTTGACTCAGACACTGCATAGTGCAGCCCAGCCTCCTTCCAATTAGTAGTCAAACCTTGGTTACCTGCAATAAAGACTGTACATTGAAATTCTTTATATAGGTAACAAGAAATCCGCAAATTACCGGTAATTTTCTCCCAGTTATAGTCATATGAGACGGTTGATTTTCTCATGTGAGGTAACTCTATCTTACATGAGATGTTCTGGCATTAAATCAAATAATCATTTAAGTTACTTCTTGTTTTATGCCTGTACGAAGTGCTTAATGGAAGGAAAATAATCCATCATGAGTTTATCCATGTGAGTTAGGGAAATCTCACTCTCAGAATTGCAACCAGGAACTCGACAGAGCCTAGTCCCTGGTTGCAATTCTGACCCCTCTGGTGAGATTTCCCTATTCGACATGGATTCTCATGATGGATTTTTGTATTCTTGCATACCGGACAAGGAAATCCGTCATTTTACCGGGGCTAGATATTTGCATCTCACCCTAAGGTTGAAATAAAGGTCACACACGCACCAACATCTGGTATGCATAATGCAGGAAAACATGCAAAGCGTTAATAGCTGGCGACATCAACGCACAACATGTCTCTGATATGCAAGAAAAATAATCTACCGGTATCATGGGTATTAGGTTCAGATAGGAAAATCCAATCCTCAGTGTTTTAATCAGAACCGGATACCCATGAAAGATCTTCTAGTCTCGCTAACAGGGACTGGACTAAGATATAAGCGCTACACACAAAAACTTAACACTCTGACAAATTAATGTGGAACCCCTGTCTGTAAGAACAACTTTAATCCAAGTTGTAAATATCTAGTGCATTTAGATCCTGAGAAAAAAACAATGTAAATTGTAAAATGAACAAGAGGGCCAATATGGCCCTAAATCGATCACCTGAGTAGTACTGGCACATTATCAAACTTCTTTGAAATCTTATGGTCATATACAATCTGTGCAAGATTGGTTAAGATTGTTCAAGAAATATGGCCTCTGTTATGTTAACAAAATTGATATAAAGACACTGACAAAGTTTGGTAAAGATCAAATACAAAATGAAGGTGCTAAATGTGACCCAGGGCTACATGTATAAGAGCTGTGTACCTTGTGGTTTCAGAAAAGAAGATTTTTTAAGTTTTTCCCTATACAAGTCTATGTAAAACATGTGAACCCTGGGGCATGGCCAAATGTGATCCCAGGGTCACCATTTGAACAAACTTGGTAAAGGACCATAAGAGTATAGTAAGTGCAAAATATTAAACCTCTGCTCTTGTAGTTCCAGACAAGAAGAATTTAATGTTTTTCCTATATAAGTCTATGTAAAACTGTGAACCCGGGGCGGGGCCAAATTTGACCCCAGTGTCACCATTTGAACAAACTTGGTAGAGGACCATAAGCCTATAGCAACTGCAAATATTAAACCTCTGGCTCTTGCAGTTTCAGAGAAGAAAGTTTCTCCCCATACAAATCTTTGTAAAACTGACCCCCGGGGCAATTTCAAACCATTTGAACAAACTTGGTAGAGGACCATAAGCTTATAGCAAATGCAAAATATTAAACCTCTAGCTCTTGCGTTTCCACAGAAGAAGATTTGTTTAAGTTTTTCCCTATACAAGCCTATGTTAAACTGTGACCCCGGGGCGGGGGCCAAATGTGACCCCAGGGTCACCATTTGAACAAACTTGGTAAAGGACCATAATCTTATATTAAATGCAAAATATTAAACCTCTGGCTCTTGTAGTTTCAGAGTTTTTTTTTTTTTAAAAATCTATATAAGACTATGTAAAACTGAGAACCCTGGGGCGGGGCCAAATTTGACACCAGGGTCACCATTTGAACAAACTTGGTAGAGGACCATAAGCTTATTGCAAATGCAAAATATTAAACCTCTGGCTCTTGCAGTTCCAGAGAAGAAGATTTTTTCCAGTTTTTCCCTATACAAGTCTATGTAAAACTGTGACCCCCGGGGCGGGGCCAAATGTGACCCCAGGGTCATCATTTGAACAAACTTGGTAGAGGACCATAAGCTTATAGCAAATGCAAAATATTAAACATGTGCCATTGGCAGTTTCAGAGAAGATTTTTTAATTTTTTTCCTATACAGGCCTATGTAAAACTGTGACCCCCAGGGCAGGGCCAAATTAGACCCCAAGGTCACCATTTGAACAATCTTAGTAGAGGACGATAAGCTGATATTACATGTAATACATGAAAGCTCTGTGCCTTGTGGTTTCAGAGAAGAATCTTTTTAGTTTTTTCCTATATTCCTATATAAGTCTATGAAAAACATGCAAAATCTCAATATACAAAATTTGGACCCCAGGGGCAAGGCCATTTTTGACCCTTGGGACTTCATTTGAACAAACTTGATAGTCTAGGCATTGGCAATCAGTTTAAAAGAAAAACTGTTGAAATCTGTCCAGCGGTTCGTGAGGAGAAGATTTTTAAGGTTTCGACCATATACGGTAATGGCGACCATCTTGGATGTCGTGCTGACCTAATTTTAACAAATCTAAAAAGCATTCATCTAAGGATCATCCGTGTGAAGTTTGGTTAAAATTGACCAAGTGGTTTTTGGGGAGAAGTCGTTCGAAGAAAAGTTAACGACGGATGGATGGACAGATGACGGATGAAGAGTGATCCCAATAGATCACCTTGAGCCTTAAATGGCTCAGGTGATCTAAAAATGTTAAAACTGACTCAAATTAAAGTGGCTGTTATAGCTTACTACAGGTTCCCGTAAAAAAGACTTACAGATAAAAGCTAATGTTAACTGATGAAGTTGATGACCCGAAAAAGTCAAGGTAAAGGTCATCTGTGGAAGCATGCATCACTTCTTTAAATTAAATATTAAAGTGTTATTGTTAACACCTCCATTTGTATGTCTGTCTGTCCATTACCAGATCTCCCCTTAAACCACAACGCGAAAGCAAACTGCCACTAGATTTTGACTCTAGTGGTTTATTTAAGTCTCGTGTATCTGCACAATATGTCAAAAATACATTTGAAATGCCCATTCAGTTATTTAATGACAAGAGACTAAGAGTAACACTTAACAGATACGTGAACTTACCTCCAAAATTGGAATAGAGGCTGTATTCGTTGTTTTTCCAGGCATAGTAAATAAACCACATGGACCACACACCGTCTGCACGGCCAGATTTTTCGAAGGTTTGATACCAATTAGTAACAATATTTCCGGGAACGTATGGCTTAAAATCCTTCTCATGATATGCTTTTGAAAACCATTCTAGAAAGGTAATCCAATTGTTCTTACTAGGAGAAAAACCCCATGTACCAACAACTGGGTACATAAAAACCACGTTGTCTTCTGGTGCCTTCAGATATCCTCCCGCACCCGAATGTTTGATCGAGACGCCCTGTAACGCAAATCCGTTGATATGGGGATAGCTGTCATATTTGTTGTGAACAAGTTTAAGATATTTGTAGAAGTATGGTGAGACAGTTAGGTCATCTTCCAAAATAACGGCTATTTCCGAGCTTTTTGCCTGTGGCTTCCATGTCGACAACCACTGGCCGAATATACCCACATGACTTGGATGGGCATAAACTCCATAGTCTCCATGAAGGAATATGAAGCTGTGAGCCGCTTCCTCGGTACCAACATCCACCTTGCCGTCTGCTGACCGATCTATCCAAACTTCAAGTTTCACTTTGTCATTATCATATTTCGCATTATTCAATGAATTTAGAAGACGCAACAGAGACTGGGCACGATTGTAAACAATCGCAATTATTCTAAGATCATACTGCTTGAAGGTATCGTTTTGGAGATGTCTCTGATCTGAACTAACAACTTTTGGACTTACTGGAAGAATTTGGTAAGAGCCATCTTTACTTTTAATGACCTTTAAATTTAAACGCTCTTTGACCTTGGATATTCTCCCAACAAAACTTGGATCTAAATACAGAGTTAAGACAAAGAGTATGAAAACAACACAGACAAGCTTTAGGCTTAAGGAGGCAATTTGATTTCCCAATGACATTTTAGTTAATGTTTGAAAACAAACTGGTTTAAAGAAATTCCGTCTGCATATTAACATATCTCATACACTGATTCGATGAATTTCATGAGTTAAAGTCTGATATGTTGCTTGGCAAAGATTAAATAACTGGTAACGGTATTAAATGATGAGTATTCAGAATAATATAAGGCAATGTACCACTTGAGTATTAAGATATTTGTTCTGAGTATTTAGGAAAAACTATTATTTGTTCCTTGTCTTTAAATTTAGCAATACCATTTTAAGGCCACTTAATTTTATCTTTTCACTATTCCTTTAACTCTCAACATAAATTCACTGACCATTGTCTAACGCACGCACCTCTTTTAGTTAGACTCCATACCGCTTAAGGCTTTATTCAGGTCAACCTGAAATGAATAAAATATAAATACAGGTAGGTAATTTAGTTATCGCACAAACAAATTGAAATTCACTTGTTTTGACATAACTTAAGGGCTATAACTCTGTAACATATTGGTATATTAGACTCATTGTCACACTCATCCAACATTTGTTTAGTATATATATAAACATTCCAAATTATTACAAAATGTGGTCAAAGCTGAATACCATTTACTGTTGCGTAAACAACCTGAAATTTGCTCATTTTAATAAAGGGAAATAACACCACAATACACAAGTGGATTTCACTGGCTGTTTCGTTTGTATGGTACTTAAAGTCAATATCAACACATGTAAGGTTATATATGACGGTCAATTTTTTTTTGTGTTGGAGGCAGACCACCCACTTTTCCTGGGTAGAACCAGTACTATACACCTCCGGCCATCCGTATGAATCGACACTTCCTCACTTACAAGTCGAGATCCCAGTGGGATTCAAACCTGCAGCGGTGAGAGGTGAAGGTTTACAATGCAACGACGTTAACCATTTGGGCTCGAGGCGCTACTCACTGGTTGTTGAACTTCTCCTAGATCTTATTGAAACAAACTTTAAAGGGAGCAGATCAGCCTTTACGGCTCAATTTATTTTAAAAAATAACTAGAGTTCAATGACCTTGAAGCTCTACTGATAGATTTTGATAGCAAGATCAGCGATGGGAACCTGTGAAGTTTTATGGAAATAAGACCAACACTTTCACAGAAGTAGTCACCACAAGTTTTTCCTACTCCTTTTTCACTCTATGTAAAAAAAGATGGCCACTGGTGGCCATGTTTGACATAGAATCAAACTGAATTTTGTTTAGGACCAACTACATATCATGACAGTCATTTTAGTAAAGTTCCTAATCAATACCACTTATGGTTTTTGAGAAGTAGTTACCAGTAGTATTTAAGCTGTGGCAGCTATCTTGAATTTCCAGCCAACCTGATTTTTACTTAGGACCAACTGGACATCAAGACCAACATTCCTGTAAAGTTTTATGAAAGTCATTTTGGTAAAGGTACTAAAATGATACCACTTCTGGTTTTAGAGAAGTAGTCACCACAAAATTGTATTTAAAATCTATTTTTAGCCATGGTGGCCACCTTGAATTTTAGGCCAACCTGATTTTTACTTAGGACCAACTAGACATCAAGAGCAACATTCCTATGATACTAAATATTATGGTTCATTATGCAACATTACCTACGCAACATTATAATCTCATTCAGTTTTATCCTAGTCTAAAGAATATATCTTTTTCCAGCTTATAAAAATGTCATAATGCTACCACTATAAAGCTGTTTCAATTAATCCCATACAACAGGTAACAGGTCATGTTATGCAATTTCTCCTGAGAATTAGGTTACTATCTCACCAGTACAAGTAGACTTGATCTTGTCTCAGTGGTTATATTTGGAAATAAAATCTCAAAAAACAACCATTTATTTTCGTCTTTTTCTGAGAGCCAAAAATACAAAGGAGACTTAATCCTTACCCCACTATGAATGTATAATGGACTGTCCTTTCTTTGAATTTGGACCAGTCCATTTATAGTACAAATGAGTGTTTCAGTCAAGTGACTGATGAGCACCCAGACAGTGTAAACCCTGATCAGCCTGCAAGATGTTGTGCCAGTCATTTTGGTAAAGGTCACTTACAGTTTTTGAGAAGTAGTCGCCACAAAGTTGCATTTTTTAAAATATATTTTTAGCAATGGCCACCATCTTTAATTTCCTACCCACCTGAATTTTTGCTAGGATCAAGAGCAACATTCCTGTCAAATTTCATGATATTCCATCAGGTAATTTCAGAGGAGTACTCGCCACAAGTTTTTCCTATATAACTCTAAACAATGATAGCCACTGGCGGCCATGTTTGACATCCTATCAAAATGAACTTTGGTTAGGACCAACTACATGTCCTGGCAGTCATATTGGTAAATGTTCCAAATTAATATTTCTTATGTTTTTTGTGTAGTAGTTGCCACAAAAATCACACTTTTAAAATCTATTTTTAGCCGTGGTGGCCATCTTGAATTCCTGGCTGACCTGAATTTTTGCTAGGACCGACCAGACATCAAGAGCAACATTCCTGTGAAGTTTCATGAAAATGCATCAAGTAGTTTCCGTGGAGTAGTCACCACAAGTTATTCCTATATACCTCTATTTAAACATGGCCGCTGGCGGCCATGTTTGACATCGAATCAAAATGAATCTTGGTAAGGACCAAGTACATGTCACAACAGTCATTTTGGTAACGGTTCCAATTCAATATCACTTACGGTTTTTGAGAAGTAGTTGCCTCAAAAATCACACTTTTAAAATCTATTTTTAGCCGTGGTGGCCATCTTGAATTCCTGGCTGACCTGAATTTTTGCTAGGACCGACCAGACATCAAGAGCAACATTCCTGTGAAGTTTCATGAAAATGCATCAAGTAGTTTCCGCGGAGTAGTCGCCACAAGTTATTCCTATATACCTCTATTTAAACATGGCCGCTGGGTGGCCGCTGGCGGCCATGTTTGACATCGAATCAAAATGAATCTTGGTAAGGACCAAGTAACATGTCACAACAGTCATTTTAATAACGGTTCCAATTCAATATCACTTACGGTTTTTGAGAAGTAGTTGCCACAAAAATCACACTTTTAAAATCTATTTTTTGCCGTGCCGACCATCTTGAATTTCCTACGACCTGAATTTTTGCTAGGATAAACTTGACATCAAGAGCAATATTCATGGCAAGTTTCATGAAATTCCATTCAGTAGTTTCAGAGGTTTTTCCTATATAACTATGTAAACAAAGATTGTCGTTGCGGCCATGTTTGACATTCAATCAAAATGAACTTTGGTTAGGACCAACTACATGTCCTGGTAGTCATATTGGTAAAGGTTCCAAATCAATATTTCTTAAGGTTTTTGAGAAATAGTTGCCACAAAAATCACACTTTCAAAATCTAATTTTAGCCATGGCGACCATCTTGAATTCCAGGCCTACCTGACTTTTTGCTAGGATCCAATAGACATCAAGAGCAACCTTCCTGTGAAGTTTCATGAAAATGCATCAAGCAGTTTCAGAGTAGTAGTCGCCACAAGTTATTCCTATATACCTCTATGTAACAAAGATGGCCGCTGGCGGCCATGTTTGACAAGAGGTCAAAATGAATCTTGGTTAGGACCAAGTACATGTCACAACAGTCATTTTCAATTCAATATCACTTACGGTTTTTGAGAAGTTGTCGCCACAAAGACGCATTTATTTTTTAAAATCTATTTTTAGCAGTGACGGCGATCTTAAATTTCCTACCGACCTGAATTTTTGCTAGGATCAACTTGACACCAAGAGCAATATTCCTGTCAAGTTTTATGAAATTCCATTAAGTAGTTTCAGAGGAGTAGTCATCACAAGTTTTTCCTATATAACTCTATGTAAACAAAGATGGCCGCTGGTGGCCATGTTTGACATCCAATCAAAATGAACTTTGGTTAGGACCAACTACATGTCCTGGCAGTCATATTGGTAAAGGTTTCAAATCAGTATCTCTCATGTTTTTTGAGTTAGTCATCTCGAAATCGCATTTTTAAAATCTATTTTTAGCTGTGGCGGCCATCTTGAATTTCCGGCCGATCTGAAATTTAGTTAGGTCAACTAGACATCAAGAGCAACATTCCTGTAAAGTTTCATGCAAATGCATCAAGTAGTTCCAAAGGAGTATTCGCCACAAGTTATTCCTATATACCTCTATGTAAACAAAGATGGCCGCTGGTGGCCATGTTTGACATCGAGTCAAAATGAATCTTGGTTAGGACCAAGTACATGTCAAAACAGTCATTTTGGTAAAGGTCCCAATTCAATATCACTTACGGTTTTTGAGAAGTTGTCGCCATAAAGTTGCATTTTTAAAATCTAGGACCAAGTACATGTCACAACAGTCATTTTCAATTCAATATCACTTACTTACGGTTTTTGAGAAGTTGTCGCCACAAAGATGCATTTATTTTTAAAATCTATTTCTAGTAGTGATGGCCATCTTGAATTTCCTACCGACCTGAATTTTTGCTAGAATCAACTTGACATCAAGAGCAATATTCCTAGTACATGTCGCACCAGCCATTTTGGTAAAGGTTCCAATTCATTTTTGAGAATTTAAAATCTATTTTTAGCCGTGGTGGCCATCTTAAATTTCCATTAAATTTAGTGTAATTAATATTAATGATTGAACAAATTTATGCAAGTTATGCAGAAAACCTAGTGGGACGTTGTGATTTTAAAACATTCAGATTGTCATGTGTACCTTTAAGAGAATTTATAGCGATAAACCTTTACTTGAGTATCAAATTACCCAGCTGCAGTAATGTGGTTGCTGTATAATATAATTGCTTCAATTATCACTTTTAATTGCTTTTTAATCTAAGCATACTGGGAAAATATCAGTCCATATTATAATTAATGTATATAAATGTTCTGTACTGCTATGGAAGTGGCATCTTTTACTCAATTGTTATTAATTCTTAAACTTCAATATAAAATAGTAATTTTTATTTCTTCTATGTACATGTGAGCATATAATGCAGTAGTGATTTAGTCGTTTATTTAGGGCAAAAACATATAATTCAATACTGCTGGACTTATTGCTTGATCCAGGGTCAAGGGTCAAGTTTCAGTTCAGTGGCTGGAAGTTATTAAAATAATATGAAATCTGTAACACTGTATTTCACATGTTATAGTTGGAGATGGTATATGTATTGTGAAATTTGGACAGTACATGTATTTGAGACCACTGACCTTGACACAGGGTCATTTTGAGGCTGAAAGTTATTGGAATAAGAACAATGATCAGTGATGTTATATATGAAATTTGAACCCTCTACTCTATAGGACAAAAAAGTAAAATAATTTAACGCACATTTTAACACAGTTTTTGAAGACGGTACATGTATTTAAGTGGCATTGACTCCAACCCATGGTCAGTTGGAGAGCTGGAAGTTATTGGCATTCAGACGGACAATGACAAGGAGGTTATATATGAAATTTGAACACTCTGCTCCAAAGAACAAAAAAGTTATAAGAATTTAACGCACTTTAACACATTTTTTCGGGAGACGGTATATGTATTTAAGAGGCAACTGACCTTGACACAGGATAGTTGGAGGGTGATACATACTATAATAAGACCAATGACCTGTGATGTTATATATGAAATTTGAACACTCTACTCCAAATGGACTACAAAGTTATAAGAACTTTAATGCAAACCTTAACCAAAATCTTAACCAAAACCTTAACGCTAACATATTGCATTGTAACTTCCTTGTCCTTGGGAGTAGAATGTTAAAATTTTAGATATACCTCCTGGTCATTGTCTTTCCTAATGCCAATAACTTCCAGCCCTCCAACTGACCCTCGGTCGGAGTCAAGGTCACTTAAATACATGTACCGTCACCAAATGTTAACGCAAATATTGACGGTACATGTATTTAAGTGACCTTGACATTCAGGGTAAGTTGGAAGGCTGGAAGTTATTGGCATTAGGAAAGACAATGACCAGGAGGTTATATATGAAATTTGAACATTCTATTCCTAAGGATAAAAAAGTTATAATACAATATGCTGACGCTGTCGAGCCCGCCAATATTAGCGCCGCCTATGTCTCCCATTTTTTCAAAAAGGCGAGACAATAACACACCAACCATTACTGAATATTTACTAAATAAAATCAAGATTGACAGAATTCAATAGCGGTACCGCTTCATGGGGTTGAACTCCTAACTCACACTGAGTTTTAAATAATAAATCATTTGACATGCTGTGCATCTCTTTCATAGACGACTATTATACCAATTAATGTGCAAAAGTATGAAAACATGACACCATAATGGAAAGTACTACTGTATTTGATTCCCCTTCCTCCAGGCCCCACCGATGATGTAGGAAGAAACAAATGTATACACTGTAATCCCATCATCATAATGTTTCATTTGAGACAAACACATACATACAACCCCACACCCTGGGTCACCGGGCAGACGTCCGAGTTCGAAATAATAAAATTGTTTGATATGTTGTTATCTTTCATAGACAATTACATACACCAAGTTATGTGCAAGAATATAGAACAAGAGGTCAATGACCTTGAAGTTCTAGTGATAGGTTTTGATAGCTAGATCAGCATTCCTGAAAATCTGTCAAGTAGTTTCAGAGGAGTAGTCACTACAAGTTTTTACTATATATCTCTATGTAAACAAAGATGGTCGCTGGCAGCCATGTTTAATGTCGAATCAAAATGATTTTTGACAAGGACCAACATTATGTCATGCTGATTATTTTAGAAAAAGTCCCATATCAATATCACTTATAATCTTCAAGAAGTAGTTGCTAAAAATTTGTCTTTTAAAAATCTATCTTTAGCCATGGCGGCCATATTGAATTTCCGGCTGACCTGAATTTTTGCTAGGATCAACAAAACATCAAAAGCAACATTCCTGTGAAGTTTCATGAAAATCCGTCCAGCAGTTTCAGAGGAGTAGTCGCCGCAAAAAAAAGAGTTTACAGACGGACAGACAGATGGAAGGACGACGGACGACACACCATAAGTTCTGCCGATTCTGAAAGATCAGCAGAGCTAAAAATGTCAGTGTAATTGAATTTTTAGTGCATTTGACCTTTTGACTCCCCTCAGCCATCATCATCATGTTTCATTTGAGACATAATTACAAAAAAAAAAGAGTAAAAAAAAGACCCCAAATCCAAAATGACGCTTGCTTTGCAATACATTGCGATTTATTTTTACCGCCAAGTTAAATATATCTATCCCTGGCGAGTAACTACAGTTAGGAAATACGTTCTTCTGGTTGTTTATTTTATATGATCAGTATTCGCACTAGTGTTTGTTTAGTGCTGTGTGACGGCCATAAAAAGCGCCCCGACTACAAATCAGTAGTGTTAATTATTATTTACTGGTCCTTTGGGATCATCCAGCCCATTCTGTGTTGCTTTAAAGTAGAATATCACTTAAGCCTGTGCTAGGATAATTACCTCTCATGAACAGACTCAATAAAACCAAGTCTGCTACTTTTCTCTCTTGCTTGTGTTTGTTGTTTCCAAGGGATCACCTTTTCAGTATTTATTTCTTTTGATGGTTTATGGCTCATTTAGTTTATTTTTATCACTTAAATACATACTGTATTTTAAATACATACTGTATTTAAACAATTATAAAACAAATACCAAACCTGATGTACTTCCTTTAAAGCCTAATTTTATGAAAATTCAATATTGTCTACTAACGTTATCATTATTTTAAACATGAATGTGACACTGTCAATTCATAACATTTAAATAAACTTATAAACGTTTCCTACCATTTTTTTTCCGAAAACGCTAATGACTTCATGCAGTAAACATGACTTAGACGTTAAGATATTATAAGACAATGTCAGCGTAAAACGTTGATGTAAATCCGGATAGTCCTTATTTCGGATGCTTAACAAAAACACACAGGACACTTTGCAATTTCAAGTTGTTGTATTTTAAATGTTATTCACTTAAAAATAACATAATGACTTCTGCTTAACTAATTACATATATAATGAAGTGTTTACAAGACAAAAAATCTAGAACAGCAAATGAAACAATGTATTAAGTTGAGTGTATCATCTTTTTCCAAAAACAATAATGGACATACATGTACTATCTATGGCAGACTGGAAGATATATTTAAAACATGTGTTATATGTGTCAGGTGTATGCCAAAACCCATTTTTACTTAAAAATATATGAAAAAAATCGATGTGCAGGAGGGGAGCCATCTCCCGCACACTCCCCCCCATCGCGAGCTAAATGCCGCTATCCCATAAAAAAATCCCTGGGAAGGCCCTGGTGACAGGATACCTAACAATGGATAGACGTCGTAGTCACAGTGTGCTACTGCATAAGCTTGTCAGATCCTATGCCAGTAGAGATTATAAGAATCCATCATGAGTATCCATGTGAAATAGAGAAATCTCACCTGAGGGTCAGAATTGTAACCAGGGACGAGGCTCTGCCAAGTTCCTGGTTGCAATTATGATATCTCGAGGGTGAGGTTTACCTTTCTCACATGGATAAACTCATGATGGATTATTTTTCTTGCATATCATTGACATTTTGTGCGTTGATGTCGCCAATAACTAATATTTTAATGTTTTTTAACACAATGACATAATGCATCTGTTCACATTATCAACGTCATTGTTCGGTATGCAGGAATATAATATGTTTACCTTTATACGAAGGTGGTATGTTCATCAATATGTACATATTAATCCACAGTTGTAAATGTAGAAGAAGTTACTCCATTTGATATCGTCCTGGTTTCACCTGAAATCAAAATTGGAATTGAATAAAATTGTTGTTTAACACACTATAAGTTATTTCGAGCTGTCCCAGTCAGTAAACAGAAATCCGGGAACATGGCCCTATTCCTACTATCGAATACATTTCTATCTTTAACATGCTCAGAGGCTAGACTCCAATGCACAGGGCCTCCTGGTTTATGTCCTATTTCGTGGAATGAGGCTACGGGAAGTGCCGTGACCAAGCACACACCGAAAAAAAAAAAAAGTGGTGCTAGAGAGGCTCGAACCTGTGATCTCTGGCTTCACAGGCACACATGCTATGTACTTGGCCACCGCAGCCAGAACCTAACACCATGAGGATGTGTGTGTATAATTATGTAAAAGAACCAAAGAAAAAAAAGGTTTTAAATTTATCAAATCAAAACAAATGCTTACAAAAAGTATCTTTTTTAAAAATTTGTTCTTCCTATAAACCCCCCCCCCCTTTTTTTTGGCAAGTTACTATAATATGCCATACTTGTGGGTAAAATAAGAAAAGAACATGTACATTGAAATAATTCAGAGTTTGGTTACTTATTCCCCTCTACAGAAATGTTATTTTAAAGCAAATACAGTGCTTAAAAATAAAACAAGTTTAATCGGGTTTAATTTTCACTTAAGTTACTTTACTCATTTAGAAATAACTGCATGAAAAAACTTTTGCTTCCTGAAATCAAAATAATTTTGAGTGATAATAAAGCAAGATTGCTGTGAGTCCCTTAATAAAATCCATTATGAATATATAGGTTTCCAAACCAGACTTTTACATTAATCGAACTGCACGAAAAATGATATCCAAACAAGTGGCGAGTGAATTTGAAAAACAGTAAATTTGTTTGCTGTATATATATATATATATTTGATTAGACACTTCCTCAATTTATCATGCAACGAATATTTCTGCTTTTCAAATACAGCTACTTCCTACTATCCTATTTATCACTTTTCTCAATATACTCCCCAAAATACAGCTTAAAGTTACTAACCCTGTATAAATTCTTATATAGCCCGCAGTTCATTCACTGTAATTAGTACACTTGTAATTTGAAAACGTGTTCTGCTATTGTTAGCATGTTTTATTGATAAGCACTCTATAGAGGCAGATCTATACCATTCCAAAAATATCAAATATAGTTACGTTCTTGTATTACGAGGAGCGTTCATATATAATGCAACTAGCCGTCGTATTCACCTTGTGTGAGGTTTACACGCGAAATTTTAAAATGATCTTATAGAATGAACCTTTAGTGACATTTTCTGAAAATTTTATTAAAATCAGTGAATATATAAGTCTATGACGACTGTTTAGTTGGGACCTATTCATATACACTGCCTTAAAAAGCTGCAGAAAATGTTAATGAATTTGCATAGGTCGTAATGTTGGATTCTAAAAAAAAAGCATTTTGCAGCAAAGTAATTTATTCAAACTTTTGTTGTAACTAGAAGTATGTGTAAATATTACGTAAACGATGTTTTCAATACAAAAAATCGATATAGTCCAAGGCAAGAAATGCCGTTTTCTTGGAAATATAAAAATAATAGTCAAAATCAGTTTGAAGATATGACGGAAAATGGTTTTAAATATATGGATAACGATTTGAAGGGATACTCTAAAGATTTAATATAAAATCAACAATTTTAGTTACCCCGCTCCAAAAATATTAAAGCCTGAAGTTGGTCTTCGCTTTTTAAGCATAAAATGTAAGCTAAATTTTGTGGCACTGACAACATTTAAGGAGCAATAAACTCAAAAATAAACACATAACAAATAAAAACTACTAACATTTTCATATGGAAGATATAAACGTTTGTGGTTTAGGCAAAAAAGTCCATATTTGCCGTCGAAATTAGATTTTTAGTCAAAATAGTTTTTTTCCGTTTTTGGCGTGTTCAGTATCATTTACATGTCTTAAAAAAATGCCCTCAAAACACATTTTTTATTGGATTGAAGTATCTGAAACTTGATAAATTAATGGGGGAAAGTTTATTTTAAGTTAATCAGTATCAAAAACTACAGCAATGGACCATAATTAAATTTTAGGACCATAGTTGCATTATATAATGAACGCCCCTCGTACAACATGCAGTTATAATGATATAATCCATGTTAAAGATTGACATGGTCTTGAACTGCACAATTTTTTATGTCGTTACGTCATGAATTTTCTACGGAGGCCAATTAGTGACAGAATTTATTGAATGCCCCTTGTACATACACAACCAACCACTAATCTGCAGGAGGTGCATATTTAACCCTTAACCCGCTAAGCACGACTATAATAGCCTTTGCATCCATTGTAAACCCAGATCAGCCTGCGAGTAACTCGTAGGCTGATCAGGGTTTACAATGTCCGCTGATCAGTCATTTCCCCCCAAAACACCCCTTTGTCACATAAATGGTATGGTCTTAATTCAAAGAAAAAACAGTCCATTATATATATGTAGCGGGTTAATGAGATATCTGATGTTGGTAATGTAATTGAACATTAACTTTGTTTTATGCGCGAATCTGCGATTGGTAAAACAGTGTTGAGCTTGTGATCTGTGTGATTGTTGGAAGAGGGTATTATTGATTTTGTTGTATATTCTTTTATAAACAAGAGCTGTCGGAGAACTGCGCAGCTCGATTATTCGATTTATCAGAGAATAATAAATTATATAGACAGTATATACCATCAGAAAACAAGGCTAAAACAATGTGGGGGTGGGGTAGGGTTGGGCGGATATAGAAACTCTGGGAGCCATCTCTCGCACACTCCCCAAGGCATCGTTGATATAGGTGTAGATTTGATAAAACAAAACAACACAAGACATATATAATTATGTAAAAAAACATTCGGGTGTGGGGGAGGGTGTGTGTGTGTGTGTGTGTGGGGGGGGGGGGGGGGGGGGGGGGGGGGGGCAACATAGCTATAGGTGTAGAATTGATAAAGCCAAACAACACAGAAATATGAAGAAATAAGTTTCATAAAAATCGGTAACGTAGTTTCAGGTATCAACATCATGTCATGCTGATCATTTTAGAAAAAGTCCCATATACATATAATATCACTAATCTTACAGTTTTCAAGAAGTAGTCGCTACAAACCTTTTTTTAGAAATCTATTTTTAGCCTGGTGGCCATCTTGAATTCCCGGTCGACCGGAAATTTTGCTAGGATCAACTAGACATCAAGAGCAACATTCCTGTGAAGTTTCATGAAAATCCGTCAAGTAGTTTCAGAAGAGTAGTCACTACAAGTTTTTACTATATAACTCTATGTAAACAAAGATGGCTGCTGGCAGCCATGTTTAATGTCGAATCAAAATGATTTTCGAAAAGGACCAACATTATGTCATGCTGATCATTTTAGAAAAAGTCCCATATCAATATCACTTATAGTTTTCAAGAAGTAGTCGCTACAAACTTGTTTTTCAAAAATCTATTTTTAACCGTGGCGGCCATCATGAATTTCCGGCTGACCTGATATTTTGCTAGGATCAATTAAACATCAAGAGTAAGTTTCATGAAAATCCGTCAAGTACTTTCAGAGGAGTAATCGCTACAAGTTTTTACTATACAACTCTATGTAAACAAAGACGGCTGCTGACATCGAATCAAAATGATTTTCGACAAGGACCAACATCATGTCATGCTGATCATTTTAGAAAAAGTCCCATATCAATATCACTTATAGTTTTCAAGAAGTAGTCGCTACAAACTTGTATTTTAAAAATCTATTTTTAGCTTTGGCAGCCATCTTGGATTTCACATCATCATGAATTTTTGCTAGGATCAACTAGACTTCATGGGCAACATTTCTAAAAAGTTTCATAAATATCCATCCAGTAGTTTCGGAGTAGTAGTCGCTACAAATAAAACTTTACGGACAGACGGACGGACGGTCGAGCTAAAAACGGAGTTTTTTTTGTTGTGGGTGGGGGTGGGGGAGAGGGGGCAACATAGCTATATGTGTATGAATTGACCAAAACAATACAGAAATGTGTAAAAAAAAGAAGCAAATTCGATGAATTGATATCCCCTGCCGAATGAAGTACTATCCTCGAGTGGAAGAAATGTGTTCGGATTTATTTTTAATTAGTATAAATCATGACTTTGAGACTATCCAATTCAGTAGATTTGAAAAAAAGATGTACCATTTTGAGGCATTGACTTTTATAGTGGGACTAATGGGCTGGACTGGGTGTAATATCATGTAGTGACAATTGACGGGTTTTTTAAAAATTGTTGGGACCACCTAGAAAATGGATAACTATAATATCATTGGAAAGTATAAACCCTCTCCAACAAGGATCAGTTGAAATTACTTGCGCAAAGTGGTACGATTTTTGGCAGTCAACGGTTAAAATACATGACCCTCATAAAACAAAAAAAGTATTGTTTTAAACATAAATCGCCAAAGAGATGAAGGAACAAACTCTAAAGCAATCTTTTGCAAAAACATGTGTTAGGTATTTTGTGTTCAACTTTCAATAGAAAAAAATATTCCATAAATGTCACTTATTTTTGGAAATAGACGCGATAAATGGATGCATAAAGGGAGATAATAAAATTAAACAAGAGGTCAATGACCTTGAAGCTCTACTGATTGATTTTGATTTCAGGAAGTAGTCGCTACAAACTGGTTTTTTGAAAATCTATTTTTAGCTGTGGTGGCCATCTTGAATTTCCGGCCGACCTGAAATTTTGCCAGGATCAATAAGACATCAAGAGCAACATTCCTGTGAAGTTTCATGAAAATCCGTCAAGTAGTTTCAGAGGAGTAGTCGCTACAAGTTTTCATTATATAACTTTATGTAAACAAAGATGGCCACTGACAGCCATGTTTAATATCAAAATAATGTTCGACTGGGATAACCATCATGTCATGCTGATCATTTTAGAAAAAGTCCCATATCAATATCTCTTATAGTTTTCAAGAAGTAGTCGCTACAAACTTATTTTATAAAAATCTATTTTTAGCCATGGTGGCCATCTTGAATTTCCGGCCGACCTGAAATTTTGCTAAGATCAATTAGACATCAAGTAGTTTCAAAGAGTAGTCGCTACAAGTTATCATTATATAACTCTATGTAAACAAAGATGGCCACTGGCAGCCATGTTTAACGTCGAATCAAAATAATGTTCGACTTGAATAACCATCATGTCATGCTGATCATTTTAGAAAAAGTCCCATATCAATATCACTTATAGTTTTCAAGAAGTAGTCGCTACAAACTTGTCTTTTGAAAATCTATTTTTAGCCATGGTGGCCATCTTGAATTTCCGGCCGACCTGAAATTTTGCAAAGGATCAATTAGACATCAAGAGCAACATTCGTGTGACGTTTCATGAAAATCCGTCAAGTATTTTCAGAGGAGTAGTCGCTAAAAGTTTTCATTATATAACTCTATGTAAACAAAGATGGCCACTGGCAGCCATGCTTAACGTCGAATAAAAATAATGTTCGACTCGGATAACCATCATGTCATGCTGATAAATTTAGAAAAGTCCTATATCAATATCTCTTATAGTTTTCAAGAAGTAGTCGCTACAAACTTTATTTTTTAAAAATCTATTTTTAGCCGTGGCGGCCATCTTGAATTTCCGGCCGACCTGAAATTTTGCTAGGATCAATTAGACATCAAGAGCAAAATTCCTGTGAAGTTTCATGAAAATCCGTCAAGTAGTTTCAGAGGAGTAGTCGCTACAAATTTTCATTATATAACTCTATGTAAACAAAGATGGCCGCTGGCAGCCATGTTTAACGTCGAATCAAAACGATTTTCGACAAGGACCAACATCATGTCATGCTGATCATTTTAGAAAAAGTCCCATAGCAATATCCCTTAAGAGTTTTCAAGAAGTAGTCGCAACAAACTTGTTTTTTAAAAACCTATTTTTAGATTTGGCGGCCATCTTGGATTTCACATCTACATGAATTTTTGCTAGGATCAACTAGTTTCAGAGGAGTAGTCGCTACAAAAAAAAGTTAACGGACGGACTGACAGACGGACGGACGGACGACGGACACCGCACCACGGCATAAGCTCTGCTGATCTCTGATCAGTAGAGCTAAAAATGATCAAACATATGCAGCTTTGCCTTTATCGTAAACCACTGGTGGATTGATATCAAATGAAGTATTAAGCCTTAATGATTATAACCTGCATCTAACATGTGCTTTAAAATACATTAGTTTAAAGAAAACGTTTCTAACACGAGTTGTGGTGAAACACCTGGAAATCAGTTTTATGAAGATTTATTATGTTTCTAAATTTAATATTTGTTGTTTGCGTTTAACAAGTTTACATTTAACTATGTTTTATTATATGCGTTATGAATTGCCTACATTAAACTGTAAGATGGATATCAGTGTACTGAACTCCCACACAAATATGTGTATGATTTTAAATACGTATTGTAAGAAAAATCAAACACTTTAAAAAAAAACGTATACATAACGAGATACATAAAGTATAGTATTAGCCGCAATTCGATTGTATTAGCATGTTTAAGGCTTGACTTAAAACAAACACATAGTATAATCCATATTTGATACACTCTGTATTAATTTCTTTTTTATGCATATACCGTTTATATATACCAACACGTGTGACATTTGTTGATGTGTTTTAATTTGCCTTATATCACTTATCTTCTATTAATTCCAAATAAAAAGCACTTTTAATTATTATCTCATCTGTAATCTATATCTTCATTATATCCAACATAGTTGTCAAGAAAACAACCATTGCTATTTGTCTTTTTGTTAAATGAAGTTCCACGTATATCCATGGCTTGTGGATATGTTATCCATTCCTTTCGTTAACATCTACTTAAAAAAACAGTATGATAATGGACCTTTGGAAACGGCCGAGCACGACACATACGAAATATTGCAGTCTCGGTTTGATTGAGACTGTTCATGAGCGGTAGTGAAATATGCTAGCTACCGCTCACGCCCTCTAGCCCCGGGTTGAGCAGAACTCAATATTCATAAAATCAACAGCACAACATTTTAACCATCCCGAAGATGGCATGCATATGGCGGTGGACATGGAGTTAGCCTTCTTTAATGTATTCCCCATGTCGTACGGCGTATGGTCCCAGTATCTAATAAAATGAAATGCCCCGAAGAACACTATAGTGTCGAATGTGGTGATCAAGTGGCTAAACATGTTCAACTCTGAATCCGGATATCACGGGTCTGAGACTCACTGGTGCCACGCGATACTTCGGTGTCCTTAGGCAAGATTCTAGCCTCGTTCGTCGGACGGGAGTGTTAACCGGGATGTCCTTGTATCGGAGACTATCCTTCGAGCACTTTAAAGAGCCATAGGAATATATTCGATAGTAAGCGTAATGCATATATTCAGCCGCACATAGATTATTGCAATGTAATATGGGGTGGAACATGTTAAACAAATTTAAACAGACTATTTCGCCTTCAAAAACGGGCTGTAAAAATTATTCTAGATTACAATGTTGATAACTCATTAGAAAGTATGCAAAATTTAAAAATATTTACAATATTTGACCGAGTATATCTCAGAAAAGCAAAATTTATGTATAAAATATCAAAATCAAAAACTCCATCATATATTAATGAAATGTTTAACCTTAGACAAATAAATGAAAATACAACTATAACACGGTCATGTTCTACAAACAATTTCTTAATACCTAAACCCAACAAAGAAATATTTAAACAAAGTTTAACATACTCTGGACCAATAATTTGGAATAACTTACCTACAAATATTAAAGAAAAAAGTTCAACAATGGCTTTTCAATGTAACCTAATTAAATTGATGAAAAATGTTTAACTTATGATATGCTTTATTGTTTTTGTTTGTATCATTGTTGTTGCTACGTGTATATCACTGTCAATTGAAGTACATGTGTGGGTAAAGTGAGTGTTAAACTATAATTGATGATGATGATCTTAATTTGTTATGTTAAGTACATCTGCAGTCATTTGATAATTCATATGTATTTTTGTTGTATTATAACTTGTATATATTGTAAATAATAGAGGGCCATGTGGAAGATTAGTTTAAAACTAAATATGTCACCCTCTTTAAATAAAGTCTCTTATCTTATCTTATCTTATCTAATACATATTTCCTAAACTGTTCCAGTGCGATACCAGGGTGACAACCCTTTTTTTTGTATAGTGTCGCATACTTTTCTTCTATATATCCTTGTAATTGTTGTTTGTTTCAAATTTGTGAATTTCCTGTTTGACTTTTATACCTTCTTTTGAGGTTAAGTTCACTTTTTATGTGTGAACTATATCTTTGTCCATATGTTTCCACCAATGGCAACTTTTTACATTTACAGGAATACATATATTACATCTTCCATTGTGATTTTAATATTTTGCATTTCTAAAGTGTTATGTTTTGTTCTTTAGTTACATTTCCACTTCACTATGCATGACAATGTTAAGTTCTCCTTGATATTTTCCTACTACGATAGCATCATTGTACTGGGCTTGGGTTAGCTTTGTTACAAAAGTGTTAGTCTGATTTACACTTACAACGCTCAACTAGAACCAGTCGATGGAAGCCATTACAAAACATCCGCATTTTCGATATCTCAAAGGTACCTCAAGTCCAGACCTTGAACTTGATGGTGAAGGTCAAATTTCAGAACTGCATTGACATCCTCTCATCCTCAACACGCTTCATACTCAGTTTCAGCTTATTACCTTGAACGGTCTAGAAGGATTTCACAAGCTATTTTCAGGCAAAACACTAAGTCCTGACCTTGACCTTGATGATGAAGATCAAATTTCAGACCTTAAGTGACAACCTCATCTTCAACAAGCTTCCTATAACGTTTCAGCTTCTTACCTCGAATGAGTTGTGAACTTAGACGGTCAAGGTCAATAACTACTGATGGAAGCAACAAACAAGAGATACATTAAAGTAGCAGACTCGGTTTTATTGATTCTGTTCATGAGAGGTAATGTAAAATGCAACACCTCTCACGCCTCCTAACACTGGTTTAGGCGATATTCTACTTTAAAGCCACAAAGATTGGGCTTGATGATCCCAAATGATCAGTAAGTAATAACACTACTAATTTGTAGTCTTTTACGGCCGCCACACAGTACTAAATAAATGCTAGTGTGAATGTCAATAAATACTGAACAGGGGATCTCTTGAAAGCAAGAATCATAAACAAGAGATAAAAGTAGCAGACTTATCTTAAATTAAAACCTAATCAAAATTTCTGTAAAGACGGATTTTTAATATCTCGAACCGTTCAGGAGTAATTCCGTCCACAAGGTCGTGACGGACCTACGGACGGAGTGACGGACGGACTGCTTCAAAAACAATATATGCGATTTCTTCCAAAAAATGCGGTTATCATGAATGACATGTTGTTTCTTATGCAAACGTATGATGCTGTGGAACATGACCGTCTACAGCTGCAAATGCATGACGTGTTACGAGAAGATCTGATGCCATTTCTCCCAAAAAATACGTCTATTTCAATCCGTTATCACTCATTTCCCATCCATGTCTAACAAGGAACTCAGGCTCTTGTTTTGAATTATCGGCATTCATCCTTAGTGTTGCTTGAGTCGATGCATGTCTTACAGGGAGCTTAAACATCATGCCTTCACATCATGGTGGAAGCTTTGCTAAACAGATAAATTTTAATCCGACAACTTCATTCATAGTTTATCTAAAATATGGTGAAACACTGCACAATGTCCCTTTGGGTCTTACGAAAATGGCTGCTAAAGACCTGTTTCAAAAGCCCTGTCATAGCCTGAGTAATCTTTAATTGCTACTCTATTTTTGAAGCTAGAAGCACTATTTACCTTCATCACCTTGATAATTGTTTTATTTCCAATTATATAAAATGATCAAACAGAGTCGCAACCGGTCAGTCAAGAACTGCAGGAAAAAATACACGTTTAGAGTCACAAATAGTGGTTTGTTGCTCCCGATACCGATAAATGTTCCATTTTCGCAGTGTCGATAGGTAAACTGGCCTTGTAAAAGACAATGTTTTACATGTCTTCTAGTATATCTACGAGCATTTCCAAAATGTATACAGGTAACTATCTTGCATAGTTAGAATGTTTTATGCTGACGAAATAAGGCAGCATACTTGATGCTGACGAAATAAGGCAGCATACTTGCCTGCGTCGCGAGATGTAATATCCAATCACCCGATCTTTCAGCCCTAATGCTGGTTAACATCAAGTTTCCAGAAACATAAATCAGAACTTGAATGTTGCCGACTTTGAAAAACCGTAAGCACCAAGTTCTGAGATTTCCTGGGCGATATAACCTGATATGGCAATTTCAATTGCGTGCTTCATCTGCTGAATCAATGAACCATTATAAAGTGTTTCTCTAATCTGTCAAAACGTATAAAAAAAAAAAAGAAAGAAAAAAGAATGACTCAAGAAGCACCGTCGATAGCGCTTCATATGTTGGTGTTAGCCCAAGAACACTGTTGTGGTACTCTTTCCAGCCAACATAATCTCAACTCTAGAAGAAGCATATACATCAGAGTATGTAAGCAAATCTATTAGCCTAGCGTCACCTTATACCCTTCCTATCTGCTAGTCGAACACAATGTGAATGGAGTTCTGTGGACTTAGACCTGAGTTCACTTGCTGTGCAACTGCATCAATTGCCTGACACTACTTGATAGACGTGTATATGGTGGACATATCGGTTGGACTTGTATAGATATATGATGGGAGCATACAATGCAATCGTATTAGGCTCATGAACTAGAAAAAGGCCAACAATTTATATTTTGATCAGATGTTATATCAATAACTGCACCTTTGGACATGTTTCGGCAAGACATAGATCTCAGGAAATCTCATGTGAAGTATTTGATATTAATTCCAAAATTAATTACTAAAGCAAAAAGTATCTTGGTGAGACTGGTCTTGTAGTAGACTTTTAAAAGGTAATTGTAGTTATTAATACATGTATAGCTTATTTTCATGCGAAATTTTACTTGACTGTTTCTTATTTCTTGGAATTAAAATAGAGGTACTGTCGTCATCATCTTTCGTTTGAAAGCACACACTTGATAACGAGTGAAATGGATTCTTGTCATCTATTGTTTGCCATAACAGTCACAGCATAGAAACGGAATTAATTCAGAAGATTGATTAGCTTCTTTGAGCCAAAGTCATCTACCTAATTTTCGGTGGTAGACTGTATCCTGTCGAAGAAAAGCAACCTTCCAAAAACTATATCAAAGAAAAGCAACCTTCCAAAAACTATATTTGTCTTCACAAGTGAAATGGATTCTCACTAGTGATAAAGAATCTACCATAAAGAATACACACTTTTTTTAAACTATTTTACACGCAGGTATAAGGCAAGAACAATATAAACTTTGAATTGCGGGAAAAAAAGTGCGCGTTGTGAACATCACAAGTGATCGGCTGTGCACAGTACATTCTTAAACATATAATTATACAACCGTCTTGATCGCAGCAAAAAAGAGTAGTAAAGTATCTTTCCAACATTAAAATCAGAGTGGTTCATGTATTTATTGCACAGAATAATGAGTAAAGCTAATTAAAAAGTGAATAATTTATATATTCATTAAGAAACTAATAAGATTAGTCCAACGCCATTAATTATCTCCCTTTATATACAGTTTAAAATCATTTTGGATAACAAACATATTTTAAAATATGTGTGTGATATTTGAAATCATGTATAGTATCAATATATTGCATAATATAACAGTAACTTTAAAGCAACAACAACAACAAAAGACTTTCATATGATTAGTAGCATTTAAGCATTACAATATAAAAATCGGAGTAGGAAAAGTTTCATCATAATTTGAGAAGGTTTATGCGTTTTATATTATTTCTTTTGTAGTAACTTTTGTAGTAAATCTGTTCTTACATATTTTATTACATTTCTTTTTCAACTAAAATGAATTAATTTCACGTGAACATGTATAAAACAAAATACAATTGTCCTATTTTTAAAAAAAAAATCGCTATTTTTAAGTATAGTATTATTTCTTATATTTAAGAAATAATTTTTAGTTAAACATGAAATATAGCTTACACAGTTATTTTACGTACGTAGGAAGATGTTTATATACATTTGTAAACGAAAAATGAGCTATCATTTCTCTGAAACTTATAATTTTAGTCGGTAGCTAATATTTTGCTGAAATTTGTTATTTATGGGTTGTGGTGTTCAGGCGCCATTTTAAAAAAAGTGTACCACTTTGTGCAAGTAATTTTGGTGGGATCGTTTAGTACACATAATTACCTTTCATTTGATATATAATAAGTCCATTTTCTAGCTGGTCCCAACTAACTCCTTAACTAGGCGACTTTTTTGCATATTGTCACTACAACATCAGCAGGTGTGTGTAATATAGTAATAAAACAAGAGGCCCAAGAGGGCCTATGGACGCTCTACTTGCTAACATGGCTATTATAACATCAATGAAGTGAGTGACTGCCATTAAACAGCTTTTTAACTAAATCAAGCGCCATAACTAAAGAATCTGGTAAAGTTTGGTAAAGATCAGATAAAAAATGAAGGCCCTACCGTATTAATGAGGCAAAATATAGCATTTTTAATTAATCAAGAGCCATAACTCTTCTGTTACTGGTCCGACTGGACCAACATAGAGCAAAAAAAAATAATAAAAAAATATATAAAATAATGAAAAAATAATCATTTAAAAAAAAAAGAAATTAAAAAAAAGAAAAAAAAAAAAAGAAAAAAAATATATATAAAAAAAGAAAGTCATAAAATTTGGTAAAGTTTGGCAAAGATTGGATGAACAATGAAGACCCAGTCGTCTTAACGAGGCAAATTATAGCACTTTGAACTAAATCAAGGGCCATAACTCTGCTGTTACTGGTCCGATATGAATGGTTTTCGAAATTGTCCTAGCTTTCATTGATATTAACAATTTGATAAAGTTTGGTAATGATCGGAAGAACAATGAAGCCCCTATCGTCTTAACGAGGCAAAATATTGCATTTTTAACTAAATCAAGGGCCATAACTCCGCTGTTACTGGTCCTATATGGCTGGTTTTCGAAATTGTTCGAGCTTTCGACATTAATCTGATAAAGTTTGGTAAAGATCGGATGAACATTGAAGCACCTATCGTCTTAACGAGGCAAAATAAAGCATTTTGAACTAAATCAAGGGCCATAACTCCGCTGTTACTGGTCCAATATGAATGGTTTTCGAACTTGTCCAAGCTTTCGTTAATGCTCTAAGGAAGCCCATGGCCAAAGTTATGCTAGGATAAGAAATGTAAGAGACATAAACTTGTAAACACAGCTTACACACAAACCTTGATGTGGGAAGCCGAGGCCGAGGCCAATGCGGACGCTGATGTGATTACATAAGCTCTCTTCTTCTTCGAATAGTCCAGCTAAAAATTATAATGTTTTAAGGTGTATGAGGGGATGGTCCCCTCCTCAATCCCTCATACATCACTTGTTGGGGAAAATGAATAGGTCTCCAATTTTGGAGACTAAAAACTTAAAGGGTGTTCCAGTACCGTGTGCTTACTTCAGCAAGTACAATCTAACTATAAAGATTAAAGACAGGGGGTGTGAACAACTTTTTCTTCTTTTTTTTAAAGCGTTAAAGTTTATGAGAAGAGTCATAAATCTGCATTGGAATATTGTTAAGGAAGAACTGTATAAAGCTTCATGACCATAGGTCAATATTTGGCCAAATTATGAGCTTTACGTTGCAGGTTGAAGTTTTATGAGGGGGCATAACTCTTCCAAAATGAAAGTCAGAGTTATTGGACATGTGTAACAACATTCCTTTGGTTAAGATGAAGACTTGTGTGAAGTTTCATGAACATAGGTAGCAATATACTTTTCAAGTTATGGCCAGTTATGAGCTTGCTTAGGTTGCATGTTAAAGTTTTATGAAAAGGGGCATAACTCTTCTGAAATGGTAGTCAGCGATATTGGTCATAGGTAACAATATTCTGTGTGGTAAGACGAATATGTGTTCAAAGTTTCAAGAACCTAGGTCAAATTCTTTTGAATTTATGGCCAGGACGACGATCATAATAATCCCTAAGTGTCTGCCATGCTACGCAGGCGACAAAAAGCAAGCTGTAAATGACTTGATAAACATCTTCTGACAAATATGACATAAATGAAGTAAAAAACAAACCTCCTATGTTCTAGAAAATTGGCCGAGTGTGTGCGAGTGTGGGGGAGCGGGGGAAGGGGGACTTAAAACATCTCCTTCTCTGAAACGCTCGTCACTCCACTCTTCACTCTTCAAGACAGGAGATAAGAGCCAGCCCGCCAACTATAGACCCATATCGTTGACATCAATCTGCTGCAAGGTCATGGAACACATCGTACACAGCCATGTTATGAAGTTCCTCGACGATAACAACATCTTATCTGACCAGCAACACAGCTTTAGGAAAAGAAGATCGCGCGAGACACAACTTGTCAACACCATCCATGACCTTGCAGCTGGCCTGAACAACAAACAACAGATAGACGCCATCCTGTTGGACTTCTCGAAAGCCTTCGACAAAGTCGCCGACGAAGGTCTTGCAGCAAAGCTTCACCACTACGGTATCCTGGGCAAGACTCTGGGATGGATAAAGAGCTTTCTTGCTGACAGACCACAACAGGTGGTCCTAGACGGTAAAACATCATCTCCTGCACCAGTCTCAGGAGTTCCTCAAGACACTGTTCTCGGCCCTCTCTTGTTCTTGATATACAACCAACTACAAGAGTGGGAGCACGAATGGCAGATGATGTTCAACCCCGACAAATGTGAGATGATCCGTATCACCAACAAACGTAAAGTTGTCGCTGGCACGTACACTATCCATGGCCACACTCTACAACAGACCAATAAGGCAAAATACCTGGGTGTCACTATAGACAGCGCACTATCTTGGAATAGCCACACGGACGCAACAGCCAAGAAGGCAAACAACACCACTGCCTTTCTACGATGAAACCTGTCAACTTGCCCGAAGGACGTCAAGGCCACATGCTACAAGTCACTAGTCAGACCTCAGCTAGAGTATGCAGCCACTATTTGGGATCCCCATACGAAATTGAACATCAACAAGCTGAAGAACGTCCACCAGGAGCAGCACGCTTCTGTCACAGTGACTACCGCCGCACAAGCAGCGTGACTAGACATGCTACAGGACTTGAATTGGGATCTACTACAAGCCCGTCGCCAACAAGCCAGAGCTGTCATGATGTACAAAATCGTCAACCAGCTTGTGGATATCCAAAACAACCACCTACTCATACCAGCCGAAGTCCATACAAGAGGCCACGCCAACAGGTTTTTATTACCTTTTACCAGCATTAATGCCTACAAGTACTCGTTCTACCCAGCTGGAATCCACATCTGGAACAGCCTGCCGGGCGAGGTCATCACTGCACCATCCCTTGAGGTCTTCAAGACCCGGATGGCCGCACCATAGACCCAGGACAACATGTTTTTATCCTGTTTTTAAGTGCACCTTGAACTTTCCATCACTCATGTAAATATTCACTGTTGTGCCAGAGGAACCCAGCACAGTACTGGAAGAAGAAGAAGAAGTACAAGAACCAGAGGTTTAATATTTTGCATTTACTACAAGATCATGGTCATCTATAAACTTTGTTCAAATGGTGACCCTGTGGTCAAATCTGGCCCCACACTTGGGGTCACTGCTTTATATAGACTTACATATAGGGAAAAACTTAAAGAAATCTTCTCTGGAACTACAGGAGCCAGAGGTTTAACATTTTGTATTTACTATCAGCTTATGGTCCTCTACCAAGTTTGTTCAAATGGTGACCATGGGGTCACATTTGGTCCTGCCCCAGGGGTCACACAAGTGGAAATCTTTTACAAGCTTCTACTGAAATTATATTTCCAAACAAGTTTGGTAAAGAACGGACGTAAAATGAAGGGACTAAAAAGTTCATAAAGCAAAAAAGTAGCACTGTTTATTCAATCAAGGGCCACAATTCTGCTGTTTCTGCTCAAATGTAGCTGGTTGCTGAACTTGTTCAAGCTGTCATTGATACAAACATGCTAACCAAGTTTGGTAAAGTTCAGATAAAAAATGTAGCCAGAGATTTAATAAATCAAGGACCATAACTCTTATTTCACTATTCCAATATAGCAGCTTTTCGAACTGCTTTTCAAACTTGTTCAAAATATCAACAACTGGTTGAGTGTGTGGTAAAGATTTGATTAACGGTGAAGGTGCTAGTGTTAACAAAGCTGAATATGGCATTTTTTAGTAAAATAAGGGCCATATAACTCTGCTGTTTGATATTCAATATAAGTGTTTTTCAAACTTGTCCGAGCTATATATAGTGTCACTGACAAAGTTTGGTAAGCAAAATGATGGTGTTAGAGGGTTAACAACAAAATGTTAAAGGACCAGCTTTTTATATTCACTTGAAGAACATTTGATTTGTTTGTATTTGTATTTAGATAGACAATTCTTCCATATCGCTTTCAGTCCCTTTAATATAAGGATCGCATGCAACAGTGCGCCATGTTTTATTGATTTGCACTCTTAAGTAAATCAATATCAGCTGACAGCTGCTGAGCAATATGAAACATAAACATTTTAATATAAATAACAAAATGATCATGTTACAATCCATGTCAAATAATTCTGATGAAAAGATATGCAAGCATCATTAACAGTTGTCTGTATACAAAACTCCATGCACGCATGCAATGTTCTACTAATATTTATAACAATGGCAATATTAATGCATGACTGTGTAAACATGCACAACCAAACCAGCAAGCAATATTCCTACCTACAGGTGGCAATATTCCTACCTATAGGTGGCAATATTCCTACCTGCATACAGGAGGCAATATTCCTACCTACAGGTGGCAATATTCCTACCTACAGGTGGCAATATTCCTACCTACAGGAGGCAATATTTCTATTTACAGGAGCAATATTCCTATCTACAGGAGACAGTATTACTATCTACAGGTGACAATATACCTAACTGCATGTACATGAGGCAATGTTCCTATCTACAAGAGGCAATATTCCTATCCACAGGAGGCAATATTCCTATCTACAGGAGGCAATGACTCGCAAGCTTGTCGTCCTTTGCCAAAACAACTCGTTCCAAGTAATATTTAGCCATACAAATTCAATAACCTATACTGCAGGAGATAATATTACTATCTACAGGAGGCAATATTCCTGTCCACAGGAGGCAATATTCCTATCTACATGTGACAATATTCCTATCTACAGGAGACAATATTACTATCTACAGGAGGCAATATTCCTGTCCACAGGAGGCAATATTCCTATCTACAGGAGGCAATATTACTATGTACATGTGGCAATATTCCTATCTACAGGTGGCAATATTCCTATCTACAGGAGACAATATTACTATCTACCTGAGACAGCTAGTATTAATATCAACAGGTGACAATATTCATATCCACAGGAGGCTATATTCCTACCTACAGGAGCCAATATTACTATCTACATGTGGCAATATTCCTATCTACAGGAGACAATATTACTATCTATAGGTGGCAATATTCCAATCTACAGGAGGCAATATTTCTATCTACAGGAGCAATATTCCTATCTACAGGAGGCAATATTCCTATCTACAGGAGGCAATATTCCTATCTACAGGTGGCAATATTCCTACCTACAGGAGGCAACATTCCTACCTACAGGTGGCAATATTCCTATCCACAGGAGGCAATATTCCTGTATACAGGAGCAATATTCCTATCTACAGGAGGCAATATTACAATATACAGGGAGCAATATTCCTATCTACAGGAGGCAATATTCCTGTCTAAAACAGGCAATATTTTATGACAACAATACAGCCAAAAGAAAATATTCTACATTGTAGGCACTGTGTTATCAAATTTAAATGTAACTGAAAAAGTAACGCTGTCCAATACGTTCAATATTTATAGGTCATTAGATTTGAATTTAAGAAATAAAATATTTCCAGCAGGTCTATATTGTCCGAGATCAATACCTGGTGGGCGGGACTTGGAGATCATTGATACCAAGGGCTGTACTCTCACCGTTTTGATGTGATTCAAGTCCCAAACACCAGGGTTTTTTCTCACACAAAATAAACTGACTGGAAATATTTTATTTCTTAACGGACATGGATTTTTATGTATTTAATACATAAATTATGAAGAGAGCGAACTTAACAGTAATACAAACAAATTCTCACAGATTACATTGTATGCCCATCTCTCAACACCAAAAGTATAAAACATGCAGCTTAATCCTGTTTTCATCCATTTAAAAATGTTGCTTGAACGTGACGTTGCTTTAAATAATTGTTCATGTTTTCTGATGTTCAAAACGATGTCCTAAATGGTTGAAAGTCTTAATAGGAAATGTAATACTTCCCCAATAACCAATCAGCACTGAGTATTTTAATAAACGATGTTAGATTGGTATATATATACAAGAGGTCAATGACCTTGAAGCTCTACTGATTGATTTTGATTTCAGGAAGTAGTCGCTACAGACTTGTTTTTATTTTTAGCAGTGGCGGCCGTCTTGAATTTCCGGCCGACCTGAAATTTTGCTAGGATCAATTAGACATCAAGAGCAACATTCCTGTGAAGTTTCATGAAAATCCGTCAAGTAGTTTCAGAGGAGTAGTCTCTACAAGTTTTCATTATATAACTCTATGTAAACAAAGGTGGCCACTGGCAGCCATTTTTAACGTCGAATCAAAATAATGTTTGACTCTGATAACCACCATGTCATGCTGATCATTTTACAAAAAGTCCCATATCAATATCACTTATAGTTTTCAAGATGTAGTCGCTACAAACTTCTTTTTTAAAAATCTATTTTTAGCTGTGGCGGCCATCTTGAATTTCTGGCCGATCTGAAATTTTGCTAGGATCAATAAGACATTAAGAGCAACATTCCTGTAAAGTGTCATGAAAATCCGCCAAGTAGTTTCAAAGGAGTAGTCGCTACAAGTTTTTACTATATAACTCTATGTAAACAAAGATGGCCGCTGGCAGCAATGTTTAACGTTGAATCAAAACAATTTTTGACAAGGACCAACATCATGTCATGCTGATCATTTTAGAAAAAGTCCCATATCAATATCACTTATAGTTTTCAAGAAGAAGTCGCTACAAACTTGTATTTTGAAAAATTATTTTTAGTCGTGACGGCCATCTTGAATTTCCGGCCGACCTAAAATTTTGCTAATTGTTGATTATATTTCACATTGATATATAGTATTTTTACTGGTAGAATAACGAATACATTATTCAAGTAATTGCCAGTTTAAAGTTTAAAGTCACTTTAATCAGGGAGTACGTTATAGGGAGGAGAAACGGGTTCATAAACGCTCTAGTTTATCGATTTATGTTGTCGCGCTAGAACGCCGCCATTTACTATTTTATCGATACAGGTAAATCGATTGTAAGCGCGTTACATTTGAAAAGTTAAAATTTCAGCCAACATCTCAAATTAGGCAGTTTTTACAGCCCCTTTTAACGGCTTTCTGTTGTAATCAACATCACGAAATTACATTCTTGACAAAGATAAATATGTCTACTATTCACTTTTTTTATTATTAATGCCTAATATAACCCATACTTCGTATCTCGTTTGCAATAGCTCCACACCATTTTTAATTCTATAAAATTAAAAATTTAGCTGATATCTCAAAAGGCACATTTTCATCACCTCTTTTTAGGCTTTGTCTTATAATCACCACCATGAAATTACCTTCTTGACAAAGATAAATATGTTTACTATTGACTTTTTGTTTTTATTAATGCCTAAATAACCCGTAGTCTCGTATCTCGTTTGCAATAGCTATACACTGTCACCATTTTTTAATTGGCGCAGAGTGGCGCCATCTTTGTTACACGGAACCGTCTGGTAAAATGTGCTTTTAAACATGCAAACAAATACACGCTCTGTATCAGAGGACACAATGTGAATAAATAATACTTATGTTTACATTTAGCACCTTTATTGAGATTGTAAGTGTAATAATTTATAAGAATTTGCTGTTTTTCACACACTCGCGAAACAACCGGAAGTAGTCATTTTCACGGAGTAGTGAAACACATGCGCGACAACATAAATCGGCAAAACGAGCCCGTTTCTCCTCCCTATAACGTACTCCCTGGATCAATTAGACATCAAGAGCAACATTCCTGTGAAGTTTCATGAAAATCCGTCAAGTAGTTTCAGAGGAGTAGTCGCTACAAGTTTTCATTATATAATTCTATGTAAACAAAGATGGCCGCTGGCAGCCATGTTTAACGTCGAATCAAAACGATTTTTGACAAGGACCAACATCATGTCATGCTGATCATTTTACAAAAAGTCCCATATCAATATCACTTATAGTTTTCAAGAAGTAGTCGCTACAAACTTGTTTTTTAAAAACCTATTTTTAGATTTGGCGACCATCTTGGATTTCACATCAACATGAATTTTTGCTAGGATCAACTAGACTTCATGGGCAACATTTCTGTAAAGTTTCATGAAAATCCATTCAGTAGTTTCAGAGGAGTTGACGCTACAAAAAAAGTTTACGGACAGACAGACAGACGGACGGATGGACAGACGGACAGACGGACGACGGACGCCGCACCACGGCATAAGCTCTGCTGATCTCTGATCAGTAGAGCTAATAATTATAAGCGGAAGCTCTTCCACAAATTAATATAATGCAGCCTCAGGAGCGCAATAATTATCCGTGAAAGAAGAGGTCTGCATATATCCCAAGACAAATCTAACAACCTCTTTATTGCATATAATATGCATTTTTAAAGTTGCTCTACCTATATCTTTTTGTCCACCAATTGCTATAAACTTTACTTAATTGTAAAGAGGACTATGAAAAAAGGTAAACGGCAATAATTTCACCCCATGTAATATGCATTTTGCTGGGGAAAAACAGGATAGAAAAGATCGGATTTTTGAAATTGTATTCGTAATTGTTTTAGACAAGCCGATTACAGAGATTTTCCGATCTTATTCGTTTACAACCGGAACTGCCTCGTCGGATTGGCGACGAGTTCCGATCGATTCGTTTACTATCGGAACTGCCCCGAGTAGTTTGTTTTCGTTCAACTGAATGGCATTGCGCATGTCCGATAAAATCGTAAAAATTCGTAGTTCTCCGGCAGGAATAAACGGCTGGGCAGCATTTTATTCAAGATATTGTTTTGATCATAATTAATAATTTACAGAACTGGAATACGAACCTTGTTGCTTCTTAGAATACTCATAAAATAGCTTGGCATACATATAAATGCAGTAATATTGAGTATTTAATATTTTACATTAAAAATCGCGTAGATATAGGTAGTGCCTCTTTAATATTAGCTTGAAGGCCATGGACTGCACTTCGAGCCCTATGGTGAAGTAATCCAGATTTAAATGTTGCAAGCTGACATGCCCGTCGGGCATCTTAAAAATTAGACGGAAATGTGACACCAAAATGAATCGGAATGAAATCAGACCCAAAAATTAACAACAGCTTGTAAATTAACTTAAATGTTGATTTATTTTGTTTAGACATCCAGGGCACTAGTCGGCTTTTACGGGATTGACGCCAGGGCCCTCATGAAGCGGAATTTTGCATTGTTTTCATATCAAAGGGGAATTTCAAAGAAACACAAATTAAGTGTGTTTTTTTTATTATTTAAGTGGCACCAAAAAAGTACCATTCCAAATTGCAAAAAGTATGCTATTTTCCTGTATAAATTTCAAATAAAAAAAAAAAGGGACACAAAGCAATCTTGTCGTATAACAGACATTAAAATGAGCACCTCAGTTTATTAATCCTCTGTCACACTGACTTTAAAACTGCTTACATATAATTAAAGGGACACTGTCCGTAAGTAAGCAGATATTGAGCATAACCAAATAACTGCCTGACTTTTATTCAGTGAAATGTGTACATGAAAACATGAGGATGGACACTAATAAGTATGTAGGAATACATTCGTGAGTTTGAAAAAAAAAAGTTTTAATTATTATATGTAAATAAAGTGGGACCCTCAATATTTACCTTTTCTGCGATCACCTGACTGCCATTAGCGCATTAGGTTTTGACCACAGTATGCATTGCATAATATGTATAGCCGGCTTAGCTCAGTCGGAAGCGGCGTCAGACTACTTTACGCTCACGCAGACTATTATTACTGCGAGTGTAAAGAAAAGGTAATTTTAGTTTGGGCTGCGAGTTCAGACGCACGAAGTGGATTTTCTTTTTTTTTGTACCGCGATTGAATTCCGTTAAATAATCTTGCTTTTAATTAGTAAATATTGAATAATGTTTAGTGTGTAATGTTTGCGAACATAATTATTGTGTGTTTTATAAGCTGAAAGTTACGGACAGTGTCCCTTTAAATAAAAAAGTTTAAATATATTATTGGTGCAAAATAATATAATAACTATAGTTAGTAATATGTAAAAACAATTTGCTTTGGACTATTCGAATAATTATTATAATGATTGAACAAAATAATGCAAGTTATGTAGGAAAACTAAAGGGACGTTGTGATTTTTAATAAATCAAGATTGCCATGTGTCCCATTAAGACGGGAATTTTTCACAAGGAAAAGGGGAAAGATATATATACTTTTAGGGGAGGGGAATGGGGCCGATTGGCCCCAAAAATGGCAAAACGAGTGCCCTGACATCGCCGGAAACAACTTTCGGTTTTAGAACAGACTGTTTTCAATTTATTTGCTGTTTTTGAACGATATTGGGGACAAAGGAGCAATATTTAGTATGAATCAAAACCGCGATGTAAACCTGACTGATAATGAACTGAAGATCATTTCCGCTGAAGATCATTTCCGGTCTAATTTGTAACCTACGATGAGCTTTCTTTATTATTTTGAAAAAGTGTAACCCACCAGAAAAAGCTCTTAGGAAATAAACAGAACACATAATTTTCAGACCCAATGACTGATCGAGAATAAATTAATGCTGATATTTGCTTGTTGATGCAATGAATTAGTTTTAAAGGCCAGGTTATAAAAACTCCAACATGGCCCTTTTTCTAATCATTATGCTATCAAAGAGGTTGACTCCCAAATCAGTAGCAGTCATTGCCACAAAACAGGCAATAAGACTATTCAATTTGAAGACAGTGGATACAATCCTTCACAAGTTATGGAGCAGAAACTAATTTCATTAATGAGTCTCAGTGACCTAGACCTTTGACTACCGATTCCAAAACTAATAGCGGTCATTCTAACATCAAGGACGAAGTTTTAAGTTTGAAGACTGCGGGTGCATTCCTTTACAACCGTCACGAGTTACTGAGCAGAAAGGATCGTTTATTATCAGAGAAACGAAATAACTATTACGGTAGGTAAAAAGGCTCTGAGATAATGGTCTCAATTTAGATGCACGCTTCGATGCACAACAGAGAATACAATCATAGCAAGAAAACTATGCCTTCACGCTCACTAATTCCTATCTTTTGAAAAATGAAATACACTGAGGTCTTCACCATCACTAATTTCTATCTACTGAATAATGAATTAAGACATGAAATATTCAGGCATGCATTTGCATGCTTTCACCCTCATTATTGCTTTCTATTGAATACTGACGAACGCTAATTTGCCATATATGGAAACTTAAGATTTCCATATAAGGCAATCTTGTTTATGGCAAAGTATTTCGAGAGGAAATTATGAAAAATACGTAGTTACTGAAAAACATTAGATCAGCATGTTATCCTCATCTTTTATGCATAGAAAATGTGGTATTAAAGGTTAATACATTTGAAATATGGTGGTTGTTTAGGCAGGCATTGTGTTCTGCAGGGCGTACCTGGAGTGTTTTTGGGTATACGCATGGGTGTGGGAGGGTGGTGTCCCCCGCCCCGCTAGTGGTGTCCGCAGCCCAGCTGGTGGGCATCCAGGAATTATTAAAATTAACCCTAAATGTCATTTTGAATGACGTAGAAATGTATTTTGAAGCTCTTCTAATTCTCCAGTCTCATTCTTTTTCCTGATTTATTTATCCCTCACCCTTCACTTTTTTTGCATTTTTTTGCATTTTTATCTTTTTCATTTTTCCGACACTAAACTCTGAATTATACGCACGGGCCTATAGGAGTATGCTTGTCTAACGTCTTGGAGAAGATAAATATGTTGTCTAGAAAGACGAGGCATTCCCTAAGGTTTAAATCACCAAAATGTTCAATAAGTCTTTAGAAGGTCGCTGGGTCGTTTGCCAAATCCCACGCAGTTCCATTCCCAAAAACATAGATTGCCGACACTAAATGCCGTCTTGGGCTTATCCTCTTTTTCAACCTCTACGTGCCAATACCCAGCTTGCTGTACATGGTGTAGCCATCCAGAGAAAAGATCATATCGTCAAACAGAGGTAGCTTAGGCCATCCTTAAAAATATATTTGTTTGCTGTTTCCCGACCCAGGATTTTATAAGTGGGTAGTTAGGTAGGTAATTAATTTTTTTGATGAATACAGTAAAACTCTTAAGAAATTACCTACCTTTTTTGTGGGTAGGTAGGGAAACAGCAAACCAACAATTTGTTATGGTCGGCCTTATATGCATCCTTTTTGGTTTTGGAGTTAAAAAGGTGCCAATGGTACAAAATCGAAGGCGCTGTCCTTTTTACGGACTAAAACCACATTGTTAGATTAAGAGGTGTAACAATATATCAAACTACCGATGTATTGCAATAGTGATCGTCCCAATAGCATGCATCGATAGCAACTGAACTATCGATTACTATCGCCAATAGTATGCTGAACTGAACTATCAATAGTTTTAATAGTCAGTGTATATTTTATTTAATAATCTGATTAATTACTTCATTTGTGCGTTTTTGCATCTTCTAATTGTGTTTTCCTCTCGTAAAAAATAGCCATTTTGAAAAAATTAAGCAGATGCAGGCATGGATTCATTTATGACCTAGAGGGGTAGTAGTATTGATTTTAATACAAGATGGTGTCTTGCCTAAAGTGACGTGTCCACCAAACTTTTTGTCAAATGATCTTCATCTTGATAAAATCGAGGGTTTATGCAACATCAAGTACCTTTGTCCGCATTCAGAAAGGTAGCGTTCATACTTTTCCATAAAAGGAGCTCAATGCAAATATTGATGAATGGACAGACATTACCATTCCATAGACCAGATTCGGTAAAAAAAAACAGACATCAGCGTGTTACTTCCCTTTAAAAAGTTAATTTCATACTGAACATGTTTTATAATGTGCAAAAATTTCCATTAGTATAATTGGGAAGTATCATGTTACACACACACACTATTTTTCTCTCTCACAAATTGACATTTTGATCTAAGCATACATGTATATCCTGTTTTATCATGAACATGTCATCATAAATTAATGCTGATATTTGCTTGTTGATGCAATGAATTAGTTTTACAGGCCAGGTTATAAAAACTCCAACATGGCCCTTTTTCTAATCATTATGCTATCAAAGAGGTTTATTCAAATCTAGCATTTTTAAAGCATTTGTAAACTCAAAATTTGGCATGTTAAAATACATTAAACATTACTCTGTACAGATATAACAAAACAACTGTATCATGTATTCATGTTCTATACAAAACATTTCTGAACTGAATCAAATTAAATGTTTAACGGCTCATCAACACATTATAGGTTATTCATAGCCACCCCAGAGAGAGGGGAAGGTTGCATAGAACAATTCTGCATAATTATTTGTAATCATCACATGTTTTGTAATATATATTCAGCCATGGTACTATGTTAGTGATAATTACTGTTTAACATTTTGACTTGACTGGACTTGTCATGTTTTATCCAGAGAAAAATAACACATTACAATGGTAATGACAGTTTAATCAGCATGCCTGTGATAAACTTTTACTGGAGTATCAACCCAGCTGCAGTAGTGACAGCTTATCAGTGGCTGTGGAGTGAAATGTGTACTGTATGTGGTTGCTGTATACAGTAATTGCTTTAATTATCAGCTTCACAACTTGTATTGGTTTTTAATCTAAGCATAAATTATGGGAAAATGTCAGTGCATATTATAATTAATGTAATGTTCTTTGCTACTATGGGTCAGTTCAGTGGCTTGAAGTTATTAAAATAACAAGAATTATGTCCAGTGAGTTTAGATATGAAATCTGTAACACTGTACTTCATGAAGTTATATTGTTAAATGTAATCAAATTTGGAGACAGTACATGTACTTAAAGAGACCACTGACCTCGACACAGGGTCAGTTTGATGTTAAAAGTTACTGTAATAAGAACAATGACCAGTGATGTTATATATGAAATTTAAATACTCTACTCTATATGGCAAAAAAGAGGCCCAAGAGGGCCTGTGGATGCTCTACTGGCTAAAACGACTCTTATATCAGGGGTTGTCGACATAAAATTCCCATCTACTTCTTTTAAAACATTGCAAAAACAACAGGGCTAGGATGGCCTTAGATCTTTTGTGTCTAGTCTGGCATTGGTATTTTAAAATGTGACTCACTTTCTTCTATGTATGAAATTTCATAAAAATGGGTGGGGGGATTATATTGACATTCTAAACAAATATGGTAAAGATCAGATAAAAAATTAAGTAACTACAGATTTAACATATACAATAGAGCATTTTTCAACAAATCAAGGGCCATAACTCTGTCATTACTAAAAGATCTAGCTGATTTTTGAACTTGTCCAAGATTTCATTGATATACTGCACTTTGCACAACTAGATATAATACTGAGGCTTCCTGTCAAATTTCGTCGAAATCCAACAAGGCGTTTAGGAGGAGTAGCGCCAACAAGACATTTAAAGTAAAGTAAATGTCAAAGGGCCGTAACTCCATCAAAAATCAATGAACCGGAAAACCCATTTAATAAAAAAAAAAGCAATTAAAAAAAAACATTTAAAAAAGAATTTGAACAAAAAAATATAATAATAACAAGAGGTCAATGACCTTAAAGCTCTACTGATAGGTTTTGATAACTATATCAGCATTCCTGTGAAGTTTCATGATGGCAGCCATGTTTAATGTTGAATCAAAATTATTTTCGACAAGGATCAACATAATGTCATGCTGATCATTTTAGAGAAAGTCCAAAAACTAATGACTTTATTTATGCCTGTGGATAATTATAGTCCCTACGGAATCCTGTTAGTGCCATCAACTTTTGGACCTGATGAAAAGTCGAAATTTAGTACTAAAATTTCGACTTTCCGCCCTGAACATTTCAAACGACAACTAGAAAACTTGTTAATTTCACTATTCGGACTCCAATTTACAGGTTAAGTCAAATTTTAGTTTTCGAATCGTGTGGTAGTGCGAAACTTATAGTGTTATAAAGTTCACTGGCTAAATAATGCCACGGTGAAGAGGTAAAAATTGCACTTTCACCGATATCAATTTCCAAGATGGCGTTTTTTTATTAAAGTATCTCTGACCATCTGCATTTAGTTTGTCAATATAATGATGAAGTTTCCCCCTTTGTTTATTTATAAATTTATTGTCTTTCTGCCTTTCTGTCTCAGCCAGGGGAGTAGCTATGTTAAATTGAATGTTCAGGCCATGTCATCGTTTGAGCACCGAATGTGAACGCATTTTTGGTGAATCCGATGGCTTGCATGAACGGTGATTGTGTTTATCGATAATTAAAATTGTGCATGAATACCTTTATAGGATGTTTTCTGGCTTCTGGTCTTCAACTTTGTTTTCAAACTATTTAATATGACAAGCTACTTGCCAAATATTTCAGTCACATTTATTATTTTGGGAACTGAAAATAATTTATGCAGTATTTGCTTTTGTGGATATTTAACCGGTGTCATTATTCCGTGGGTAATATAATATCTTGCTCCCAGGTCTTTTCAAAATGCGCAGCTGAAAGATATACATCACTGCGTACCAACGTCCTCCGGATATTGCGAGTAGGGAATCGATAGTAAAAGTCAAATTGGACACATCGAGGGTAAGAAACTATTTCTTTTTTATCAACACAAGTTTATTTTCATCATTGTTCTACGAGTTATAAGAACCCAACACTATCATATATCTCTGTACAGATACACCGAATACGTTTTATAATGTTATAAACATGTAAAAAAAAAACAATACTCACCGCCATAATCACAAAAAACGTTTGCATCGTCTGCTTTTGAGGTAATGATTTTTCCTCTTTATTACACTTTATTGTCAATATTTAACCTTTAATAGATAGGTTTTGTCACCATGCATGACCTTTCCTGATGCATTAGTGCAAAAATATCGTACTTTGTGTTATATTGATGTAAATATGCCATCCTTGGGTGTACTGCAACTTGCCGGAGTTGTATTTGGGACTGGACTGCAACTTGTTTCGAATAGTACTGCAACTTGGGAAGTCATTTTCGTTCTTTTTACTGAGACAGGGATTAATGACGGCCAATTACTTATTGTATTTACAATCAAATAATAATTGTAAATAGATTTTTCGTCTAGATTATAAAGTTTGGTTGTCACTAAGGTTGATGTTTAAATTTTTCATTTTTAATTTCAGAGATGTTGAGATTTTATCTTATTTTCAGTAACGTTAGGTGATCAAATATGCGTTACTCGGTTTTTATCCTCAAGTTTCATAGTAAAAAAAATTTGACTACCTGAAAAGAACATAATTTTCAAGAATTGATTTTGACTTCCTAAAAAGAACATAATTTTCGAATTGATTTTGAAAGATATATATGTTGAATGTGCTTGAAAATATGCAAGGTTTTAAAATAATCGCACTGTAGATACCTTAATTTTAGCAGTAGACATGGTTGAAAATCAAGGATAAAGACCGAGTTGAATTGGGTAGCTTATTAATATTTCTAATAACTTTAACATATCCTTTTTTGTAGATTGACCTGACAAACTCCTCATTGGACCTATCGGGGATTGCAGATGATGGTGTTAAGTTATTTCAGGGAGTATAGTATACAGGGAGGAGAAACGGATTCATAAACGCTCTAGTTTATGTTGTCGTGCTAAAACGCCGCCATTTACTATTTTATCAGTACAGGTAAATCGATCATAAGCGCGTCTCACATTTTCAGCTAACATCTCAAAATATGCAGTTTTTTTACAGCCTATTTTTTACGTTTTTCTGTTAAAATCACTATCACGAAATTACCTTCTCCTCCCTGTATACTGTATTCCCTGGTTATTTATATTTAGTTACTGTAGAGTTGCGATGAATCATCGTAGTATTACATATAAAGTGGTAAAATCCCCATTGATACATCTGAACATTAATTTATGCAAGGTACAAAATAAGATAAAATGTTTCAGGTGTGGAGTGGGGTGAGGTGTGGTGGAGTGGTCTTGGGAGTTAAAGATTGGATGAAAAAAAAATCGACTTACAGGTGTGGGGTGTGGGTTAGGGTGGAACATATCTATATGTGTTTGAATTGACCAAAACAACACAGAAGTTTAAAAAAAACAAGAGGTCAATGACCTTGAAGCTCTACTGATAGGTTTTTGATAGTAGATCAGCATTCCTGTGAAGTTTCATGAAAATCCGTCAAGTAGTTTCAGAGGAGTAGTCGCTACAAGTTTTCTTTATATAACGCTATCTAAACAAAGATGGCCACTGGCGGCCATGTTTAACGTCAAATCAAAATAATTTTTGACAAGCATCAACATCATGTCATACTGATCATTTTAGAAAAAGTCCCGTATCACTTATAGTTTTCAAAAAGTAGTCGCTACAAACTTGTATTTTGAAAATCTATTTTTAACCATGGTGGCCATCTTGAATTTCCGGCCAACCTGAAGATGCTAGGATCAATTAGACATCAAGAGCAATATTCCTGTGAAGTTTCATGAAAATCCGTCTTGTAGTTACAGAGGAGTAGTCGCTACAAGTTTTTACTAGATAACTCTATGTAAACAAAGATGGCCACTGACAGCCATGTTTAACATCGAATCAAAACGATTTTCGACAAGGACCAACATCATGTCATGCTGATCATTTTAGAAAAAATCCCATATCAATATCACTTATAGTTTTCAAGAAGTAGTCGCTACAAACTTGTTTCCTGAGAATCTATTTTTAGCCGTGGCGGATATTTTGAATTTCCGGCAGACCTGAAGTTTTGCTAGGATCAATTAGACATCAAGAGCAACATTCGTGTGAAGTTTCATGAAAATCCGTCAAGTAGTTTCAGAGGAGTAGTCGCTACAAGTTTTTACTAAATAACTCTATGTAAACAAAGATGGCCGCTGGCAGACGTGTTTAACGTCGAATCAAAACGATTTTCGACAAGGACAAACCTCATGTCATGCTGATCATTTTAGAAAAAGTCCCATATCAATATCACTTAGAGTTTTCAAGAAGTAGTCGCTACAAACTTGTTTTTTAACAATCTATTTTAGGATTTGATGGCCATCTTGGATTTCACATCAACATGAATTTTTGCTAGGATCAACTAGACTTCATGTTCATCCATCCATTCATCCGAACATCCACCCATCAGAACGTCTGAATGTGTTTATGTCTGTCCATCTCCAGTCAGTAGTTTCAGAGGAGTAGTCGCTACAAAAAAAGTTTACGGACAGACAGACGGACGGACGACGCACCACAGCATAAGCTACGCTGATCTCTGATCAGTAGAGCTATAAAAAGTAAGAAAAAAAATCGGGTTTTGAGGTGCTTGGGTTGGTACATAGCTATATGTCTTTGAATGGACCAAAAACGAAAACAACACAGAAATATGTAAAAAAAAAAAATCTGGCGAGGTGGGGTGGGGTGCGGGGATGCATTTCCCAATATGGGTGAAACGTACCATGTTCTTAATATATGGCAATCTGCAACCTACAATTAAAATCCTATTATTCCTCCTTTGTGTTTGTAAGAAGTAGAAAAATGCACTGAATATGCGGGTCATAACTTGATACAGTTGATTCAGTATATATTTGAATTTGACTTTTCATATAAAAGTTCACGTTAACAATAATACATGTACCCACATGATTTTGATCGTGAACGACAATTTATAGTGCTCTACTTGGTTGAAAAAGTTGCAGTACACTTAAAATACAGTATTTTGCAAGTCGCAGTACTGCGATTAACAAGTTGCAGTATGCCGGCCTCGAAAAACTTCTGTAAATTGCTCGGAATAATAAAAATCAAGTAACTGTCACTGGTATAGAAGTGGTGTTTATGCGAGACAATTACTTTGTATCGTTTAAATTTCGTGTCTGAATCCCAAATTAACCAGTTATTCCCGAAATCAGCTCGCTGATAACAAAATATGCAGTGATTAGGCCGAGTTTTCTCATGAAATTTTAAAATATACGAAATGCAATCCACATGTGGGATAGTGCAATACAATATTATAAGTGTTATTCATCTGCAAACTAATTGTTTCAGGCAGCAGATAAAGATAAATGGTAGGAAAGAGAAGAAATATTACCTTTGTGTTCATGGGTCGTCCGTTTTCTTATTTACCTACTCATTTGTGTAGCAATATCCAAAGGACGTTGATACGCAGTGTACATTATCGCTCTATTAATTTAAAACCCAGACATATCAAATTATATGTCTGTCAGATTGTCTGGTTAGGCCAAAAATAAAATTATGTTTGTTTCCCCTTCCCGACCGACCCACCGAAATTGCCGCGACCCGAATTATTTTTTCGACACTGGCGAAAAAAAAAAAAAAAAAAATTTTTATTTTTTTTATTTTTTTTTTGTCTTAAATGTGTCTTATAGGTAGCATGTATTCCAGTTTTGATCTCAAATAAAAGAAATGAAATAAAAAAAATATTTTACCTACCTACCTACCCAACCCTTTTTTGCATGGGTCGGGAAGGGGAAACAAACATAATTTTATTTTTGGCCTTATGAATTGAATAGTTTAAATATTAAAAACATAGTCCAGTCTGTAAACTGATATTTTACAATATTTCATCTACACAGTTTGAATACTAGTAGTAGGTATTAAACGATTTTACAGCCATGTTTTAATTTCACTATGACTGAAATGCACCCACTGTGTATGATGTTGATATTGTAAACCAGTTGCAACAGATTGTTCATATAACTTTTGTAAAATGAAAACCAGTTTAAGTGTTAAATAAGAAGCATGCATAAATGTCTGTCCATCCATCCATTCATCCGAACATCCACCCATCAGAACGTCTGAATGTGTTTATGTCTGTCCATCTCCAGTCAGTTACCGAACTTACATATCTCTTAGAATTGAATGTTGTTTAACGGCTCATCAACACAGTATAGGTTATTTAGAGCTGCCCCAGAGAGAGGGGAAGGATACATAGGAATCCGGGAACCTGCCCTACTCTTATTATCGAATAGATTCCTATGGTTCTTTAACGTGCTCGGAGGATAGACCGATACACGAGAATCAAAGTACTGAACGGACTGAGAATGCAAGGTTGATAGGAGAGACAGTCTGAATATTTGCACGGTTGCTGGAAATTTAAAACTTCCATAAACTTGACATAGTTTTAGCCAACTTGGCGATCTTGGGTGACCTTAAAACTTCCATAAACTTGCCATAGTTTTAGCCAACTTGGCGATCTTGGGCAACCTAAAAAATTCTTAGAGGGTCGATCCTTTTCAAATATATTGTGATCAATTGTCATTTAAATCAGATTTAGACTAGAATATTATTTTATGATATTGCTGATGGACAGACCGATTTATGATGTGTGTTTTATGGCCAAACTGATTGATTTCCGGGAGATTTTGAGCGGCTTCCGTGTGGTTGACAGATCTAAGGCAAATCAGGTAGTCCAACGGAGAACTGAATGCGGTAGGTTTGGCATGACTGTGATTAACTGCAGGAAGTAAGTATACAAGGAGGAGACACGGACCGTTTTGCTGTTTTATGTTGTTGCGCGTGTGAATACTGCGTGAAAATGACTACTTCTGGTTGTTGCGCGCATGTGTGAAAAACAGCAAATTATTATAACTTATTACACTTACAACTAAAAAAAGGTGCGAAATGTAAACATAAGTATTATTTATGCACATATTGTCCCCTGATACAGAGCGTGTATTTGTTTGCATGTATAAAAGCACATTTTACCAGACGGCCACATGTAAAAAAGATGGCGCCACTCGACGCCAAAGAAAATTGGTGACAGTATATAGCTATTGCAAATGAGATACGAAGTACGGGTTATATTAGGCATTAACATTAACAAAAAGTGAATAGTAGACATATTTATCTTGTCAAGAAGGTAGTTTCACGGTGGTGATCATAAGACAAAGCCTAAAAAGAGGTGATGAAAATGCCTCTTTTGAGATTACGGCTGAAATTTTAAATTTTCGAATTAAAAATAGTGTATAGCTATTGCAAACGAGATACAAAGACTGAGTTATATTAGACAAATAATAATAACAAAAAGTGAAAAGTAGACATATTTATCAAGAAGGTAATTTCGTGATGTTGATTATAACAGAAAGCAGCAAAAAAAAAGAGGCTGTAAAAACTGCCTATTTTGAGTGGTGGCTGAAATTTTAACTTTTCAAATGTAACTTGCTTACGATTGATTTACCTGTATCGATAAAATAGTCAATGGCGGCATTTTAGTGTGGCAACATAAATCGATAAACTAGAGCGTTTATGAACCAGTGTCTCCTCCCTGTATAGTTTACTCCCTGTTAACTGTTAATATACACCTGGTTATTCAGGGGTTCCACTAAGTTTCAAATCAAGGAAGTTTGAACTTCCTTCATGTGAATTTTGGAAGTTCAATGAAAAATTTAAAGAAGTTCGTCACCGTTGAACGCGACATCACCGTTGAATTATTGTTTGTAAATAACTATATGCATAGTTTATGCTCTTTAAATGTGTTTTTAAAACATTTAAAGTGCATAATATATGGATATTTATTAAATTTATTAAAATATTTATTAAATTATATTAAATAGCTTCATGTTTACATTAAAGAGGCACTACCTATATCTACGCGATTTTTAATGTAAAATATTAAATACTCAATATTACTGCATTTATATGTATGCAAAGCTATTTTATGAGTATTCTAAGAAGCAACACGGTTCGTATTCCAGTTCTGTAAATTGTTAATTATGATCAAAACAATATCTTGAATAAAATGCTGCCCAGCCGTTTATTCCTGCCGGAGAACTACAAGTTTTTACGATTTTATCGGACATGCGCAATGCCATCAGTTGAACGAAAACAAACTACTCGGGGTAGTTCCGATAGCAAACGAATCGAACCAATCCGACGAGGCAGTTCCGATTGTAAACGAATAAGATCGGAAAATCTCCGTAATCGGCTTGTCTAAAACAATTACGAATACAATTTCAAAAATCCGATATTTTCTATCCTGTTTTTCCCCAGCAAAACGCACATTACATGGGTTGAAATTATTGCCGTTTACCTTTTTCATAGTCCTCTTTACAATTAAGTAAAGTTTATATCAATTGGTGGATAAAAAGATATAGGTAGAGCATCTTTAAGTTTTACTGAATGCATCATCATCATGATTCATCAATTATCATCAACAACAAAAAACATGGCCCTTTGAAGTGTTGTGTGTGTTAATAAAATGTAAATAACTATGCATAGTTATGTTCTTTAAACGTGTTTTTAAAACATTTAATGTACATAATTTATGGATATTTATTAAATAGCTTCATGTTTTATTAAATGCATCATCATCATCATCTGTCTGACTGTCATAATCATTATCAACAATTTTCATTGTTAAAAGCAGAAAATGAAAACAAAACTGTAGGATATTAACTTTTATTAATAAATTCCTGATGTTGTTTTTATTATGATTAGCTTATATTAATATAAATAAAGATATAAACATATATACACAGTCGCTGATGTTGTCTTTTATTATGAGTTGCTTATATTAATATAAATAAAGATATAAACATATATACACAGTCGCTGATGTTGTCTTTTATTATGAGTTGCTTATATTAATTACTATCAATAAACAAAAAACATACATATATACAGAGTTGCTGATGGAGTTTTTTTATAATGAGTTGCTTGTATTTATATCAATAAACAGATATATACACTGTTGCTGATGCTGTTGTTCTTTGCTTCTATTCATATCAACAGCCTGACATCAATAAACACTTGCTCTAAGAGTTCTTTGCTAAAGTTGTTTAATTTTGAACTGTTCAGTACACGTGATTTAGGGGAATTCTTCTAGGCTGGGACTTTACTTTGATCCTGTTTTGGAGGCTGAAGCCCCGTTCACACGCAACACTCATCATTGGAATGCACAAAGACATGTGGCACATCTTGTGTATTATGGGATATTCCTGTTGATGCCTTCTGGCCACCATCTTGCAGAATGCCTGATATGAACCTTTCAGCAGTGTTTTTACTCCCAAGTGCTTTCTTTTCAACTCTGACAAGTCCACATCGTAGAAAGTACTAAATTTCTGAAGGTTGTCTTCCGTTTCCTACATTCTGGAGTCGATATGTTCACAGACGGAACTTATGTACTCCTTCTTCATATTCTCAACACTGCTCTTCTAATTTGCGTGCCTCAGCTGAATTCCCTTGAAGTACACCTTGTTCCCATTAGATGTCAGCTGCTTCTCGAAAGTGTCCATATGCTGAACCATTGAGGGTGGACAACCCCTCCAGCCCTTCAATCATACTCTCCTTCATGGGAACAAACTGACTCAGGTCGAGAGACCCTAACTGAAGCTGCTTACACAACACACCAATCACCCAAAGTATTCTTTCCCTCATTTGACTGCAAATACATCACTATAGCACCATAGCACTGATGAATAGTTTTCACAGCACTCACCTTGGCCAACCACCTGATGCTGCTTGGGTCCTTGAGTTTGAGATGTGGCTCGTCCACGATAGTTTGCATAGCCTCTAGTTTAAAAGATCGGACACCGGAGCCATTCACATGAATAAACAGATTCTTCAGTTGTCCTTGTAGGTTTTCAAGTATGGTATAGCTGCATCTGAGCACGCTAGAGCCAGTCGGTGAGTAACACAGTGCATGTGTACCATGTATGCAACCTTTTTAGCTAATAGAACTCCGCCTCCTCCCTTTTTGCCGAACATAACTGAGGCACCATCACTACCAAGGCCAACGAAATTCTCTGTTGCTTATCCAATACTCTTAAGCTTAGATAATACTTCACTCACAATTGTGCATGCAGTACCATCAGGAATTCTCACATTCGATCCCAGGCAACTTTGTTTTAACATCCAGATCCGAGGGGCACACATATCTTATATATATCACTAGCGTTGTGTGCACAGACAAGTCGGTACTTTCGTCAACAGTTATTCCATAGTACTTGGTACTGTCCAACTCGCATTTAATGTCTTCATCTAATACATGAACTAGACTCAACTGCACTTCCTGAATACAATCACTATAAATATTGCACACATTAATGATTTGGATCTTCCCCACTAGCTTTCAAGTATGGCAAATGCTTATTTCAGGGCTCTGGAAATATGGTTGCCCGACGCCCTGGGCAAGTGGATTTTGAGTGTGGGCAGGTGACCTTCGTAAATCTGGTCGTCTGTCACTTGCCCGATGGACGTTTCATTATTAGATAAAAATCAAGGGGAAATTTGCCTGGACTGTGAAGTTTGCAGATAACTGCGTAGTAATTAACCACCCGTCGCTTTCGCCGCGAGCAATTACTGATAAGTGTCATAAAACTGACAGTTTTATTCGTTATTGTTTAATCCCTCCCACTTGGCAGTTTATCAGAATTTGATTGGCCGAGGAACGCTTGGGGTGCCAATCTTCAATTGAAGACACGCGTTCTTTAGAATTTGTATACCGTGTGAATCATACCCCCGCAACGAGCCCCTCTATGCAGGAAGTAAGTCACGCTCCAGATTAGTGTGAAATGCACATCAGTGTGTAGATGGTGCTGTCGCTTTGTATGTTGGTCGGTGTGTCGTAGGTTATATTCTGTTCAATAATTAAAAATCATGACGCAACACCTGACCTAGTACTGTATCCATATTATCCAATCAAATAACCGATGTATTTTTATCAGCCAATGAAACAACTCCCGTTCACTACCACGTGGTAAAGTGAAACAATGGCGATTCAATCATCAAACCAATTTGTAAACAAGTAGGGCAATTAAACGATTATGGCAATTTGACGGCGTTGTTTGATGAGCAAAGAGACTATCGACGCATGTCGCTATCGATGCATGTCTTAATGAATAGGTGTGCATCTGTTTTTATTTCAAAATGCTATGTTTGTTTTAAATGAATCCGAGATCAATGACGGAATGGCGTGTATTTGTGTTGAACTTCAAGTTTGCCATTGTATCCTAGATGTACTTCGACCTTGGCTAATTTCGATAATTATTCGAAGAATTTCAATTTGGCATCTCAAAAGATCATACATGTGATATCTCCCGCCGGGAGCTAATTTCTCCCGGGATTTCATGGAATTTCCCGGTCTCCCGCCGGGAGCTCCATTTCTCCCCGTATTTCAAAATTTCGTTATTTGCGAATCCTTTTGGGTAATTGCTACGATTTATTGGATCAAGACAGAGTTTTACGAATGATTTAGAAAATAAACACCAACGTCTTATCTATATCTGTGAAAACATTGCCCCTGGGCAGGTAATTAAAAGGATTAGCATGTCAGCTAATTAATTTATTTATTGTGTGAAAACAATGATTGGACTGTTTATTTATGACACGTGGCGGTGATATCTGTAATGTCCATGGAAGATTGATAGAAATATACCGACTGTATTTAGTGGGATGGTAATTAGCGAATTTGGCATGGATTGATATTTGGTAAAGGATGACGGTTTCAACTAATCGATTGCAGTTTGTCATGATTAAAGAAGTGTTTTGTCGGTGTATAAAATGGGAAGCATCTTCATTATGGTTATTACTTGCAAAATCAAAATGCCTAAACGAGATCTATCTCCGGAGTCTGAACATTACAGGCCCAAGGCAGAAGTATCTTGCAAAGTATAATTCTTCTTGGACGAAGTGTATGTCCATGGATAAGTTGTAGTCCTTTATTAAGGTTTACATCAGAAAAAAATCTACCGGTACGCGTTAAAAATTCGAGTATAAAAACCTCCCTGGTTTTTGTCAAATCTTCCTGGAAAAAAAGTCAAATCTCCCTGGTAACCCTCCTGAAAATATCACTTGTATGAAAGATATTGACAGAAAAACAACTACATTACCAGTCAGATTTAGGCATAAACCGTGCTAATAATTTCCAACACATAATATTTATCTACATGAATTATATAACGAAAGTGAAACTAGGAAAAAAGTTCTGTTTGACCTAATGCATCATTCTTTTTATCTGGTGTAGTCTATAACCAAAGTAAAAGTAGAAAAAAGTTTTGTTCAACCTAATGCATCTTTTTTTTTGTTATCTGCCTGCCCTTTTGTAATTACTGCACTGGGTGCAAGCATCTTGTACATCTTAATTCCATAGGCATTAGAGTCTACCAATTTGGTACCAGGTTCATCAGTGATGTTATATCCTCGGGGTATCCCCACTGACACCCCACTCCCCCTCTCCCACCGGTGGAGGAAAACACTGATATGTGCATAAAGGTAACAACCTATAGCTCTGATCCTTCATAATTTAAGTCATTCATTTTACAATGAAATTATGTAAAAAATTATGACAAAAAAAAACAGTGAGAGAAAAGGATTTAACTTAGCGTGAGGTCTCGATGTAGCTTAATTTTGGGGCAAGTGACTTTTGAAATTGGGGCAAGTGACATTTTGGGCAGGGCAAGTGGATTTTGAAAATATACTTGCCCTGGGCAAGTGCATTTTCAAAATATTTCCAGACCCCTGTATTTACATCCGAATTTGGTCGATTCTCTGAAGCTACGAAACGGTTCTGAATACATGTAGGTGCATCTCAGAATCAGATATAATCATTTTCAATTCTGATATATTGATTTCTTCTGCAACGTTCTTTTCTGTAGAGTTGTTTACGCATGTGACGGGCCTCTAGGGCATGACGATGGGGCCAAAAATAAAATTATGTTTGTTTCCCCTTCCCGACCGACCCACCGAAATTGCCGCGACCCGAATTATTTTTTCGACACTGGCGAAAAATATTTTTTTTTTTTTTTTTTTTGTCTTAAATGTGTCTTATAGGTAGCATGTATTCCAGTTTTGATCTCAAAAAAAAGAAATGAAATAAAAAAAATATTTTACCTACCTACCTACCCAACCCTTTTTTGCATGGGTCGGGAAGGGGAAACAAACATAATTTTATTTTTGGCCTGGCCCTTGAAATCATTGTGTTCGACTATGGTGGACTTGTGTTGATAAGTAGCCCCTTCCTCAGTGAACAAATATTGGCAATTTACAGCTCGACACACTTTGCATAACATAAGCTTAAGAGTCAGAAATGTACTCAAGCCAATCAAACTGGCTGAGCCAGACTTCTTGAAACAATTTTGTCTACTACTAGTATCTATCTAAGATTTTTTAGCTGCGGGCTGTATTTCACAGGAGCTTACAGTGTGCACGGGTGCAACATCATTTTTACGTTTTTACTGCACAGTGTAACTCAGAACTTTTTAGCCACTCATTCTTCCCATGAACGATTATTGACTGAAACCACCTGGAAGATAGTGTTGTGCATGCTAAGACAGTGGATGGCTTTTTCATTGGGACTAGTGTTTTTCCCATCTCTCTCTCCATTGCGTATATGTCGAAAGGTTCTCCAACGTGTTTATCCAGATCCAGATCCAGACCATAGAGCTTAGTGAAGTTACTAAATGAGTAAGTCGCAGCCTGTAAAACATATTGCCATTCAGGCCTTTTTCTACTATTCTCACGGGTCCGACTATCGGACCCGTTCCCAATGCCAAATATGGTTGTTTTTTCCCAATTCTGAAATAAAATTCCCCTTTTGTAAAAAAAAAAAACACCCCCGTCGGCCCTTGAAAATCCGAGGGAGACAGTGTGATTCTCGTGCCAGACCGTACCCATATCCGCAGCAGGTCTCCAAGGTGAACAGCCTCTAGTCGATAGAACAATGTAGGTAAGGGAAGTCGGCAAATTAGATCCGTAACTTCGGGAAAAGGATTGGCTCTAAGGACTGGGCCGGTCAGGCTGGAGTACGAAGCGGGACTGGTACGGGCACGGGTTGGGCGAGGCCTCACGGTCGAGCTCGAACCGTCCGCCCAAGCCTTCCCGTGGACTGCCTCAGCTTGCGGCGTGCTCCTCGTGGGCGCTGCCGCTTCGTCCGGCGACTAACAGTCAACTTAGAACTGGTACGGACCAGGGGAATCCGACTGTCTAAACTGTTTTTTTTTTTTTTACAAAGGTCAGATATACAAATGTTTACAAGGAAATACTATAAAAATGACAATATTTAAATCATGTATCATGTATTGAAACCAGGCAATTAAAACAACCTGATATTTATGTACAACTAAATTATGAAAATTCCCAATTTGAGGCGTAAAGCGATTACATTTTTTCCCAATTCGGCAAATTTACGGCGTAAACTTTCCCAATTTGTCCAGGGTCTTTTTCCCAAAATGGGCAGAAAAAGGCCTGCCATTATTGGTAGGTTTGCGGCACAACTCCATCCACACTTTTCTATGAAGTTTCTAAAGACATCACTGAATAAACCATTAATATCACACGTTTTATTGCATAACTTTTTTAATTTTAGTAAAGAAAAAAAACTTTGGCTCAAATTACACAAATAAACGCCTCTAAAAGTAACCTAATGGGCCAACATAATGAGGGGTTTTGTGGGTGTGGGTGCTTAAGAGGTTAATCATGAAAAAAGGCTGAAGATGCATTTTTTATTGCATCGTTTTCTCAGAAGCAAACTAGAAGAGTAATGAGCATTTTAGAAATATTTACCTTCGCATAATACGGATCGACCCTGCCTTTTTTGTGTTTTTCTGGTTGACAGACGGCATAGACGGCATACTGTAAGAAACACTTTTTGGGGGAAACAAAATGAAGACACATTTTAGTGAAATTATTATTATAAACAACACGGAGTAAGTATACTTACTCCCTGTAAACAGCAATTATATATTTTGTGTTTTAGTTAATAAAACTAATATCAATAAACACCGTTGTTGTCAAAGTTGTCCGGGAACGCTCTCCGAGTCCAGGTACACGAGTGTTTACTCCACAATTATAATTAAAATGTAACACCGTAAGCCGCTACTTCCGGTGTAAACAAACTGGAATTTCTTTTTTTTTTTAAATCTTGTTTATCATTTATTGTGTATGCTGCATGTTACCGGCACATATGTGAGTAATAGTACAGAGTTATATGTATACTTCGCTTTTTAAACTGACCACCTTTTAATAAAAATAAGAACCCCTACACCTGACAATGCCAATGGCTAATTTATGCATGATGTTTCTTTTTCCCCAGCATCATCATGATCAAAAATGCCCTTTTGTAGCTTTGTGACATACACTGTATACGGCGCCGAAGTGGCTGAGACGGGTTAATGATCTACGTTGTTAATAAGTTTTATGCATGTGTGGTAACGTAACATAATTGTCATGCTTTCATTCGGTCCCGGGTCGTTTCGCACACTTTCCCGTTCGCACATCGGTCGTTTCGCACATCATTTTGATAGTAGTTTCGCCCAATAAGTCGTTTCGCCCATCATCTATCAGGTATTGTATTTGATTATTAATTTAATGAGTTTATTAAACTGAATAATAAGTTAAGGTATAATCATAGTGTATCATATATATTATCTGTCAAAAAAACTTTAAATTACTCATAACTGTTATCCAAATATATTGGCGAAGAACATATATATATAGATATATATATATATTCAGGCTTAAAAAAATAAAAATAAATATATATATAGTTATATATTTATTTTAGCCTGAATAAATCTGATTGATTGGTTACATTGTAGGATTGTATAATATATTGTAGTGTTGTCTTTTTTTGCGTGTTTTTATTAGCGTCCTGTTACGTCGGCCAACATATTTTATTCATAACTGAATGATTAAAAATATGTTGTTTCCGGTTAGTACCAACGAGGAGGTGTAACTAGGACTTGGTGGTAGAATCTACCACCCATTCACTAACCATATACAGAACAAATATTACATTACGCAAGGATGAAAAATCAAGGTTCAGTTCAGAAGTTCTCTTTATGTTTTTGTTCGTTATTTTGCCAATTAAAACATTATATTAAAAAATGAATAAAGAATAAAGCCGTGAATTAAAGAAAATTATGACGTTTTCAAATTCTTGCGTAATGTTTACAGTACATTCCAACATTTCATAATTACACATACACGTAGTCATTTTTTTCTCTTTCTTTTCATTTTTTTTTTGGTGCAATTGTGCACATCTTTTGACACATCTTTTTTCATATATTTTTTTTTTGATTTTTTTCATGGTGCGTTTGTGCACATCTTTTGACACTTTTTTTATATTTTTTTTTTTGTTCAATATACAGGATAACATATTCTTATCAATATATAATCGGCGTTTATTTACTCAGCTTCCACTGGTGGTGCCTGCATCTTTGGTGTGTACAAACGAGCGCAACCACGCAGCAGCTGGGCCGTGGTGATGTCTCGGTCCGTATACTTCGTCCACAACTCCTGCACTCCTTGTTCGATCTTACTGTACCGGGTCCTGGTGTCAACTGTCAGTAAGTTGTCGCCGACAAGCCTCGTCTGTATCTGTACGATCTCTGCCTCTTTCCGTAAAAGTGGAACTAGCCTGTAGAACGTCAGTCCGGTTGGACCAGCTCTGCAGTTCAGCCTGTAGTGCCAACCTTCTACATCGTTGTTCGTTCTGACACTGCAACCGAAGATGGACCAGGACGGAATATCAAACACAGCGTGCGTCATCCACTGTCGCTCGATGTAATCTGTTAGCTTCTTCAGTGGCTCTGTGTTGGCTCGTTCTTGCAGCGCTTCGAAAGTTTGCCGGATGTGCTGAGCTGGCAGGAATGGTAGAGCGAGTAACTGGCGAACAAAGCCATGGACACTTGATCGTTGACCGTACGTCGGCTTCAATCCACAGTCAACCACGTGCCTCCACACGGCCTGTGTCCCGTGGAAGACACAGCCCTTGATTGAAATCCCCGGGAAAACCTGCCGGACAGCATTCCACGCACCTGAAAGTGGAAGGAGAAATTATTAATCATTAATGTGAAATACATATATAAATTTAAAAAAAACTTGAAAAGAAAGAATATATAAATAGAATTGTGTTGTTATTTACTGTATAGTATATATAATATATATAAATGGATACATGTTTTGTTTTGTTTTGTGTATATTACCTTGCTCGAAATCTACCTCGAACCCTTCGACTTCTATGTCTGTCAGCACCTCTTTCAGCTTGGACAGCACGGCTACGTAGTGACCTGAGTCTGTCTTCGCGACATCAGAATGAACACCAGAGGGATCTGTTTCTTGCAATCGTCTTTCTGTATGAACGCGTGGATCAACATCATCTGCCCTCTCTTGAACGGGTCATTCATAACCTGAAATATATAAAGACTATTAATGGAAATACAAGTTGCCAGTAAAATATCGATAGTTATATACAGTTATATAAATTGCGAATTGAGATATGTTAGATTATAATAATATATAATAATAATTATAATCAATTAGTATGAAATCACAAGGGTTTCTTTAACAATCAATGACTTAACCGATTTTTAAAATATTAATTGCCATAAAACACATTATAATTATGGCTTATTTTATTTCTTTATTAAGTCGAAATTAAAGAAAAACAATATTTAGAAAAAAATAAGTAAACATTTTTCAAAGAAACACGCGACAAATGATCCTAGATTAATACGTTGACATGCTAAGTTTAATGCTTGATAAAATCTTCAATATTACATGTAATACATCTATATTTTCTCTAGACTTGTAGGCTGTTTGATACTGTAGATATATTTGAAATACGGGTAAAGGTAATATAAACAATAAACACAACTGTAGTCTAATTCTTTTTTTATTCAAAGTAATTGACAAACAGTAATTATTAACTATTTGGGACGATGAAATTTTATGCTTTTTCCTTCGAGAGGCTTGCATGTAGTCATCATCTGAAATAGAAATTATTGAATTTATAACAAATAAAGATTTAATATTGCAATTTGATTCATTCAAAGTGTTTTAATGTTTTTTTTACATAGAAAACACAAGTAAATATATTCTTCTAAAGACGAATTTCAATACTTGATTCATTAAAAAATGTTTTTCTAATCCTAAAATACAATAGTTCTAACTCAAAATAAGTATTTGCATAAGTAATTATTCCTCAATATATATATATATAAGGTGGGCGAAACGACTATCTCTATGATGGGCGAAACGACTATCCGCGAAACAACCGATGTGCGAAACGACCCGTCACCCTTTCATTCCAACTGCAGCAAGATGATGTATTTTCTCTGTACTCATGGAGCTCGGCCTGGATGTTGCAATTTAATGTGTTGAAATTACTGTAAAATACTCCATATTGGAAACTTAAACTATGAATTTGAATATCAAATGTTTTTGATAAAAAAAATACATATTCACAATTGGCTGTTGATGAAACAGAAAAGGACCTTGAAATACATTTTACAAACACATTAAATTTCGAAATGCATATAAGTAAAACTGTAAATAAATCAAACAGCATAATTTGTTTGATAAGGCGAAATTGTTCGTTCTTGGACAAGAAATTGTTTATACAGTTATACAAAGCTCTTATATACGTCCACATGTGAACTATGGAAATTTGATATGGTTCCCAACATTATAAAAGTCGAAGCATATTATAGAAAATGTCCTGTGTAAAACTAGCACTATGCCGGTAAAAACAGTCACCATACATACATCTTTATTTTACACCTTAACTATTGTGCCTAGAAGAGGTAACAGTTCAACTTATAACGTAACACTTCCATACATAACACTTCATTTGAATAAAATGCTTATTTTGGTTATTTTTTAAAATAATAGGTGAAATACGAGCAAATTATCCTATTAAATGTTTATTTCTTAATATTGTGGGGATAAAATCTAACTTTTAATATTTCTATAGTTTTGTCTTAAAATAAACATCATATTTAAGTTGAAAACACAGTTTTAAACAATAATGATATGCATTTAGTATTTTTAAAGCTAACCGCGTGAAATTGGAGATTATTCTTAAAAGCATACGTTCCAAATGACAGTTTCACATAATTAAATCACGAAAAAGAAACAAAAATCTTACGTCATAACCATCAATGATTCAATGATTCAATTCTTTTATTCAGCATAAACATCATACACTCAGTACATTTGAAAACGCACATCTTTCTGCTGATGAAATTTATTATGAAGCTACAAGAA